>LR738715.1:296729772-296841866 GCA_902687465.1 Secale cereale | reverse complement strand
GCCTAAGTTTCAAAAACACTCTGAGTTAAGATCAACCCTCTCACTCGTAGTTGCGACCCTGTACTCGCCTAAGTTTCAAAAAACACTCCGAGTGAAGAGCAACCCTCTCACTCGGGGGCTTAGTTGCGACCCCGTACTCGCCTAAGTTTCAAAAACACTCCGAGTGAAGAGCAACCCTCTCACTCGGGGGCTTAGCTGCGACCCTGTACTTGCCTAAGTTTTAAAAAACATTCCCAGTGAAGATCAACTCTCTCACTCGGGGGCTTAGCTGTGACCCCGTACTCGCCTAATTTTCAAAAAACACTCCGAGTGTAGAGCAACCCTCTCACTCAGAGACTTGGTCGCACTCTGAGCTACGCCACAAGTACAACGTATGGTTGCACTTCGAGCTACGCCACAGGTACAACGTATGGTTGCACTCCGAGCTGCGCCACAAATACAATGTGCGGTTGCACTCTGAGACGCGCCACAAATATAACGTACGGTTGTACCCTGAGCTGCGCCACAAGTACAACATATGGTTGCACTCTGAGCTGCATCACAAGTACAACGTTTGTTCCAAGTGGAAAACCAAGATCCACTTGGAATTCAAAGATCTGGAAATGGTGAAAACAAAGCAATCATATTCCAAGAAAAACCAAGTTCAGATAAACCCCGCAAGGTTCAGGCGAAAGTACTCGGGCATCAGGCCCGAAAGAATTTAACGGTTACAAAACCACTCGGCCTTTTGAGGCAAATTGAATCAAGGCATATTTTTTTTCACTCCGTTGTAGGAGGGCTTGCGGGCTCAACGAATTCATCCAGGTCGATTCGAACAGCGATGCGGGTGGCAGCGGTGATGAAGGTCTCCATTAATGAATGGAATTGAAGCTTATTGGTATTGGCAACCTTGAGAGCGGCCAGCTTTTCTTCCTTAGCCTCCTTGAATGGATACGGACCCAAGACAAAGCCACGTCAGCACTGCACCGAGGACACGACTTCTCCCATTCCTGCACTCGACCAGGGATCTCATTAAGTCGAGTCATCAGAGACTCGAGGTCATTTTGGAGCACCGCTTTTCGCCAAAGCGCCGTGTTGATCCACGACACCACCACCTTCAATCGTGCAAGGTAGCACGTGACGCTGGCGAGGCAGGATTCCAATTGCAGCATGTTCATCGCAACCTCATCCTTGACAGGAGAATTGATGGGATCCAGACCCGTCTCGATCTGCCCAGTCTCTTCCTCGAAGTTTTGACAGAATTCTACACATACGGAGAAATAGTGAGTCGACAGTTGGATGACGAGTCGAAAGTTACGAATCAGTCAAACAAGGGAAAATACCTTCAAGCATAAGGAACATCTTCTTGGCAAGTCCTCCCTGATGGGTCTCCAGCTCGTCCATTTTCTGGGTCAGATCTCCAACTTTGCCATCCAGAGCCTACTTGTCCTTCTTCAGCCGCGTCACCTCTTTGCTAGCTTTGTCAAGGGAAGTCTTCAGCTTAGCGTTTTCTTCTCCTAGCTTGCTGATACGTCTCCAACGTATCTACTTTTCCAAACCCTTTTGCCCTTCTTTTGGACTCTAACTTGCATGATTTGAATGGAACTAACCCGGACTGACGCTGTTTTCAGCAGAATTATCATGGTGTTGTTTTTGTGCAAAAATAAAAAGTTCTCGGAATGACCTGAAACTCCACGGAGCTTTATTTTGGAAAATATAAAAAATATCTACAAGAAGATCTAGACCAGGGGGCCCACACCCTGTCCACGAGGTTGGGGGCGTGCCCCCTGCCCAGGGCGCACCCCCTGCCTCGTGGGCCCCCTGGTGCTCCACCGACGTATCCCCAGATCCTATAAGTTCACTTTCGGGGAGAAAAAAATCAGGGAGAAGGAAGTATCGCGTTTCATGAGACGGAGCCGCCGCCAAGCCCTAATCTCTCTCGGGAGGGCTGATCTGGAGTCCGTCCGGGGCTCCGGAGAGTGGAGATCGTCGCCATCGTCATCATCAACCTTCCTCCATCACCAATTCCATGATGCTCACCGCCGTGCGTGAGTAATTCCATCGTAGGCTTGCTGGGCGGTGATGGGTTGGATGGGATCTATCATGTAATCGAGTTAGTTTTCTTAGGGTTTGATCCCCAGTATCCACTATGTTCTGAGATCGATGTTGCTATGACTTTTCTATGCTTAATGCTTGTCACTAGGTCCCGAGTGCCATGATTTCAGATCTGAACCTATTATGTTTTCATGAATATATGTGTGTTCTTGATCCTATATTGCAAGTCTATAGTCACCTACTATGTGTTCTGATCCGGAAACCCCAAAGTGACAATAATCAGGACCACTCCTGGTGATGACCAGAGTTTGAGGAGTTAATGTATTCACTATGTGTTAATGCTTTGGTCCGGTACTCTATTAAAAGGAGGCCTTAATATCCCTTAGTTTCCCATAGGACCCCACTGCCATAGGAGGGTAGGACAAAAGATGTCATGCAAGTTCTTTTCCATAAGCACGTATGACTATATTCGGAATACATGCCTACATTGCATTGGTGAACTGGAGCTAGTTCTGTGTCACCCTAGGTTTTAACTTCTACATGATGAATTGCATCCGACATAATTTCCCATCACCGATCCAATGCCTATGAGATTTTCCTATATTGCTTGTTGCTTATTTACTTTTCCGTTGCAACTATTACAAAAACTACAAAGACACTATCGTTACTTTTATTGCTGCTAACGCCACTATCATATTACTTTGCTACTAAACTATCTTGCTGCAGATACTAAGTTTCCACGTGTGGTTGAATTGACAACTCAGCTGCTAATACTTAAGAGTATTCTTTGGCTCCCCTTGTGTCGAATCAATAAATTTGGGTTGAATACTTTACCCTCGAAAATTGTTGCGATCCCCTACACTTGTGGGTTATCAAGACTATTTTATGGCACCGTTGCCGGGGAGCATAGCTCTGTTCTTTAAGTCACTTGGGATTTATATCTGTTGATCACTATGAAGAATTTGAAGGACTCAAAAACCAAGATCTTACCCGTAACTATGAGGGGAGGTAAGGAACTGCCATCTAGCTCTGCACTTGATTCTCCTTCTGTTATGAGTAAACTTGCGACACCTACTCCTACTGTTGAATTTGATATGTCGTATGTTCTTGATGATGCTACTTCTGCTATGTATGATGAAACTACTTCTATGCTTGATACTGTGCCAATAGGCGAATTTCTAGATGAACAAATTGCTAAGGTTAGGGAGAATGAAAATGTTGAAACTGATGATATTTATGAAAGTGATGATGAGGCCACTCCCAATAGATATGAATTGCTTGTTGTTCCTGAGGGTTATGTTATGGATGAAGAAACTGCTAGAGACTTTCTTGCTTGCAACGATAGATATGATCTTAAGAAGTTATTAGCTAAGCTGAAAGAAAAGTCCTTGACTGCTAGAATGAAACATGACCCTGCTTTTGCTACTTCACCTATCTGCGTTACTGATAAGGATTATGAATTCTCTGTTGATCCTGAGTTAATTACTATGGTTGAATCTGATCCTTTCCATGGCTATGAGTCTGAAACTGTTGTGGCACATCTTACTAAGTTTAATGATATAGCCACCCTATTTACCAAGATGAAAATATTCATTACTACTATATCCTTAAGTTATTTGCTTTTTCATTAAAGGGTGATGCTAAGACTTGGTTTAATTCTCTTGATCCTTGTTGTGTGCGTAGTCCCCAGGATATGATGTATTACTTCTTTGCTAAATATTTTCCCGCTCATAAGAAACAAGCTGCCTTACGGGAAATATATAACTTTGCTCAAACTGAAGAAGAGAGTCTCCCACAAGCATGGGGGAGGCTTCTCCAATTACTTAATACTTTGCCTGATCATCCTCTTGAGATGCATGATATACTTGATGTCTTTTAAAATGGACTAACCGATGCTTCCAGAGACCACCTGGATAGTTGTGTTGATTGTGTTTTCAGGGAAAGAACAATTGAATAAGCTGAACTACTATTGAATAATATGCTGGCCAATGAAAATAATTGGACACTTCCTGAACCAGCCCCTAGGCCAACTCCGAAGAAAAGAGGTGTTCTATTTCTCAGTCTTGAAGATATGCAAGAGGCAAAGAAATCTATGAAAGAAAAAGGTATTAAAGCTGAAGATGTTAAGAATTTACCGCCTATCGAAGAAATACATGGTCTTGATAACCCGACATAGGTAGTAAAGGTAAATTCTCTTTATAGATTTGATGAAGGTGATATTCCTCATTATAAGTCCGCTTGCCAATGCATAGATGAGCTTGACAATTTTATTCTGGAACAAGAAAACTTCAATGCTTATGTTGGTAGACAATTACAACACAATGCTTATATGATTGAACGCTTGAGTGATTATCTGTCTAGAGCTAAAGGTGAACTGAAACTCATTAGTATAGATGCTTCTATGGTCACCACTCAAGTAGAACAAGTACTTAAGGCTCACAATGATTTTCTGAATGAATTAAATAGTAAGAATAATGACTATGTTGTTAGAGTTGCAACTAGAGGTGGTAAAATGACTCAGGAACCTATGTATCCTGAAGGCCACCCTAAGAGAATTGAGCAAGATTCTCAGAGAGCTAATTTAGATGCACCTAGTTCTTCTAAGAAGAAGAAGAAGAAAAATGATAGAACCTTGCATGCTTCTAGTGAACCTGTAGCTGACACACCTGAGAATACCAATGATATATCTGTTTCTGATGCTAAGACACAATCTGGTAATGAAAAGGAACCTAATGATAATATTAATGATGATGTTCATGCTGATGCTCAACCTAGCAATGATAATGATGTAGAGATTGAACCTGATGTTGATCTTGATAACCCACAATCAAAGAATCAACGTTATGATAAGAGAGACTTTGTTGCTAGGAAGCACGGTAGAGAAAAAGAACCATGGGTTCAGAAACCCATGCCTTTTCCTCCGAAACCATCCAAGAAAAAGGATGATGAGGATTTTGAGCGCTTTGCTGAAATGATTAGACCTATATTTTTGCTTATGAGTTTGACTGATGTGCTTAAAACAAATCCTTATGCTAAGTATATGAAAGATGTTATTACCAACAAAAGAAAGATACCTGAAGTAGAAATTTCCACCATGCTTGCCAATTACAATTTTAAGGGTGGAATGCCTAAGAAATTAGGAGATCCAGGAGTACCTACTATACCTTGCTCCATTAAGAAAAACTATGTTAAAACTGCTTTGTGTGATCTTGGAGCTGGTGTTAGTGTTATGCCTCTCTCTTTATATCGTAGACTTGACTTGAGTAAGTTGACACCTACTGAAATATCTTTGCAAATGGCTGATAAATCAACTGCTATACTTGTCGGTATTTGTGAGGATGTGCCTGTTGTAGTTGCAAATGTTACCATTCTAACGGACTTTGTTATCCGTGATATTCCCGAGGACGATAGTATGTCTATTATTCTTGGAAGACCCTTTTTGAATACTGCAGGGGCTGTTATTGATTGCAACAAAGGCAATGTCACTTTTCAAGTCAATCGTAATGAGCATACGATACGCTTTCCGAGGAAACAACCTCAGGTCCACAGTATCAATTATATTGGAAAATTTTCAACTATCACTATTGGAGGTTTTGAGTTTCCTATTCCTACTATCAAGAAGACATATAACATCCTTATTGTTGGGGACATACATAGCCCCATTGAGGTAACCTAGTGTTATTCGAAAATTCTCCGGTTTCATGTTACTCAGAAAGAGTTTATCAACAAGACCTGATCAACCTTGTTAATGGATTCCTTTTGATGAGCATGGGATAGGTTAATCTAGATAACACCACCCTCTGTACTCTCCTTTTACTTTCTATTAATTAGGATAAATAAAAGAAATTTAGTATTTTCTGCCTGTTTCCAGACCTATCAGTGCAATAAAAAAATATCTCAAAAATAAAAGTTCTCCAAATGCCATGAAAATGAAATATGATTTTTTCTAGAATATTTGAGAAAATATGGCACAGAACACACAACGAAGGGAGCCAGCACCTGGCCACGAGGGTCCAGGGCGCGCCCCTACCTCGTGGGCCCCACGTGGCCCCCCTCCACTTATTCCTGCACCCAAACTCTTCTTCTTCCTCCCAAAAAACTCACCAACCTGCTCAAACTCGAGTTCTAGCTCATCTTGCTGCCATTTTCGATCTCCTAGCTCAAAGCACCATTCACCAAACTGTTTTGGGAGATTGTTCCTTGGTATGTGACTCCTCCATTGGTCCAATTAGTTTTTGTTATAGTGCTATATTTATTGCAAATTTTTGCTGCCATGGTGACCTTGTTCTTGAGCTTGCATGTTAAATTTTCTTGGTCCCAAGTAGTTCTAATGAATGGTATAGTCTCTAGGCACTAGTAGGAGTTGTTGCTATCAATCTTGTTGAGTTTGGTTAACTTTTATTTTGAGTTACTAAAAATTTCAGAAATTTTCAGAAAAGGAAAATGATAAAAAAATATTGTTGAGGGGCTCCTCCAACAAGAGCTCGGAGGAGAAGCAGAAAGAAGAAAATAAGAAGCCTAAGTATAATATTCCTCGCATGGCGGAAGTTCGACCGTGCGAATGGCCTTGTAATGATTTCATGATGTCCGCCGGGATTTACGAAGACTTTTATTAGTTGGCAAATAATGCAGGCCTCACCGATTTCCGCCATGACCAGAAAGAACAATATCTCTTACTCATCAATATTTTCACGCAAAGCTTTCATTTTCATGCTAAGAAAACACCACCTACGGTGGAGTTTCATTTATATGATGTGATTAAGGAGATATCACTCTTAGATTTTTGTGAAATATGCAAAGTACCCTTTGGAGGTAGACTTGATGAACCACGTCATGAAGACGTCGAAGGATTTATTGACATGATAGATGTAGGGGAAACTAGACAAGTCTCAGGGGCAAGAATCACTAGTATACACTTCCTTGTTATGCGCTAATTTGCTTTATTTGCTAGTAGATGTTTAATTGGTCGTGGGAACAGTGGGAATCTTAGTGCCCCTGACATTGTCATTTTACGCCATGCTTTGTTTCAAGACACAACTTTTAGCTTGGGTGTCGTCGTTGCTAAACGACCGAGTCTGAGCCGCTCATAGGGGATCGTCTTTGGAGGCATCTTTGCTTCTCGCCTTGCTGAACATTTTGAATACCTATTAGGCATCATGAGAAGGAAGAAAAATTGCTTGCCTCTGTTTATTTAGACTACAAGAGCATGGTAGGTCATGACTTTATTTTTAAAGACAAGACTAGGCAGCTTAATTATAAATTAAGGTTTGATGAAATATACCGTGAAATTGTTACCTTGCCTGCACCATCTTTGTTTGATCTGTCCACAAGCGTATACCTCATCACATCAAATGCCTTCTACAAGTACCAAGGCCAGGCACAAGCTTCAGAGCCTGAGCCAGAGCCACCACTTGATCCTTATCGTCAGTCTGTTTATGGGTGGGAGCTGGATGAGCTCACCAACCAGTGGCACCCAGAGGATACATCTCAGTACACTGGAGGGAGTAGCTTCGATCCGTGGCCATAGACAAACTTCAGCCAAAAGCCTAAGCTTGGGGAGTACATGTTTCTCGCCGACTTTACATTCATGTTCACACTTATTCTAGTTGTCGGTGCTCACACTTTTTCACTGTACCGTCCATGCTTAGTTTCAATTTCTTTATCTTAGTCTTTTTCTTGTGTGCTAGAAAAACCCAGAAAAACAAAAAAATATTAGTTGTAGCTTCTAGCTAGTTTCCTTTCTTTGCTTGTAGTAGTAAAAATGAAAACCCATAAAGATTTCCCGTTCTTCTTTTTTTTTCTTGTTGGGAGCTTTCTTGTGTAAATAGTTTCTTTTCTTTTATTTGGGGGTTAAGAGTAGAAGACCATGATTGAAATTGCTTAGTGGCTCTCATATGCTTTGTTGTTGATTTAACCTTGAGCCACATTACCTTGTCTTCTCTCTTGGATTAAATGTCTGCAAATTCCAGCTTAGTCCAATGCACGTGCACTATTATTATTATCGACACCGTTCGGTCGTGCGAGGGAAAGGCAATAAGGATAATATATGATGAACTAATTGAGATGAGAAAAGCTTGTATTAACTCGACCTCTCTTGTTTTTGTAAATATGATGGCTCATCGTTCCTGATTCAGCTTGTTATGAATGGAACATGCTTCCAATAACAATTAGAGATCATAGCTGCTTATGACATGCTTAATTAGCTGAGAGTTTATAATGGTCTATCTTGCATGCCAACATGATATTAAAATGGTTGTGATGTGGTATGATGGGGTGGTATCCTCCTTTGAACGATTTAAGTGATCTGACTTGGCACATGTTCACGCATGTAGTTGAAACAAATCAACATAGCCTTCATGATATTTATGTTCATGGTGATTTATATCCTACTCATGCTCGCATTCATTATTGATTAATTTTAATGCATGTTCATGACCGTTGTTGCTCTCTAGCTGGTCGCTTCCCAGTCTCTTTCTAGCCTTCACCTGTACGAAGCGGGAATACTGCTTGTGCATCCACTTCCATAAATCCCAAAGTTGTTCCATATGAGTCCACCATACCTTCCTATATGCGGTATTTACCTGCCGTTCCAAGTAAATTTGTGTGTGCCAAACTCCAAACCTTCAAATGAAATTCTGTTTTGTATGCTCGAACAGCTCATGTATCAACTAGGCCTATCTATATCTTCCATGCTAGGTGGGTTATTCTCACGATGAGTGGACTCCGCTCATCATTCATGAGAAAATGGCTGGTAATCGGGATGCCCAGTCCCATGCTCAAATCATAATAATTAAACAAAACTTCCCTAGGACTGTTGCTGGTTTGGACGGTACCCGTTGTTTCGGGCTAGCCATGGAGTGTGCTTGTTGGTGGTTGGGGGAGTATAAACTTTACCATTCTGTTTGGGAACTGCCTATAATGTGCGTAGCATGGGAGATATCGAGATTCTTGGTTGTTATGTTGACAGTGAAAGTATACCGCTCAAAATGTTATTCATCTCTATTTAAAAATCGAGCTCTGGCACCTCTACAAATCCATGCTTCCCTCCGCGAAGGGCCTATCTATTTACTTTTATGCAGAGTCATCATCCTCTTATTAAAGAGCAACAGTAAGAGATCACCTCTGTCATTAAAAGTATTACTATTAATTTGCATTGAGTATGATCATGACTGGATCTCTTTTACCATGAATTACAATGTCTAGTCAGTCCTTGATCTTTAAAGGTGCTCTACATTTATGTTTTGCGATCTCAGAAAGGGCTAGCGAGATACCATCTTTCTATATCATATCATGATTGTTTTGAGAAAGTGTTGTCATCTGAGGTTTATTATTATTACTCGGTAGTTGATTATGCCATTGATGTGAGTAGTCTTGAGACCTGAAAGTTATTGTGAATGTGGTTAGTTCATGATCTTGTTGAAAACCTGAATGTTGGCTTACATATTTACAACAACAAGAGCAAACAGAGTTTGTCAAAGTTTTTCTTTATCACTTTCAGTTTATCAACGGCATTGCTTGAGGACAAGCAAAGGTTTAAGCTTGGGGGAGTTGATACGTCTCCAATGTATCTACTTTTCCAAACCCTTTTGCCCTTGTTTTAGACTCTAACTTGCATGATTTGAATGGAACTAACCCGGACCAACGCTGTTTTCAGCAGAATTGCCATGGTGTTGTTTTTGTGCAGAAATAAAAAGTTCTCAAAATGACCTGAAACTCCACGGATATTTATTTTGTAAAATATAAAAAATATCTGCAAGAAGATCCAGACCAGGGGGGCCACACCCTGTCCACGAGGGTGGGGGCACGCCCACCTGCCCAGGGTGCGCCCCCTACCTCGTGGGCCCCCTGGTGCTCCACCAACGTATCCCCAGATCCTTTAAGTTCACTTTTGGGGAGAAAAATATCAGGGAGAAAGAATTATCGCGTTTCACGAGATGAAGCCGCCGCCATGCCCTAATCTCTCTCAGGAGGGCTGATCAGGAGTCTGTTCGGGGCTCCGGAGAGTGGAGATCGTCGCCATCGTCATCATGAACCTTCCTCCATCACCAATTCCATGATGCTCATTGCCGTGCGTGAGTAATTCCATCGTAGGCTTGCTGGACGGTGATGGGTTGGATGGGATCTATCATGTAATCGAGTTAGTTTTCTTAGGGTTTGATCCCTAGTATCCACTATGTTCTGAAATTGATGTTGCTATGACTTTGCTATGCTTAATGCTTGTCACTAGGGCCTGAGTGCCATGATTTCAGATCTGAACGTATTATGTTTTCATGAATATATGTGTGTTCTTGATCCTATCTTGCAAGTCTATAGTCACCTACTATGTGTTATGATCCGGCAACCCCGAAGTGATAATAATCGGGACCACTCCCGGTGATGACCATAGTTTGAAGAGATCATATATTCACTTTGTGTTAATGGTTTGGTCCGGTACTCTATCAAAATGAGGCCTTAATATTCCGTAGTTTCCAATAGGACCCCGCTGCCACGGGAGGGTAGGACAAAAGATGTCATGCAAGTTCTTTTCCATAAGCACGTATGACTATATTCGGAATACATGCCTACATTGCATTGATGAACTGGAGCTAGTTCTGTGTCACCCTAGGTTATAACTTCTACATGATGAATTGCATCTGACATAATTTCCCATCATCGATCCAATGCCTACGAGCTTTTCCTATATTGCTTGTTGCTTATTTACTTTTCTGTTGCTACTATTACAAAAACTACAAAAACACTATCGTTACTTTTGTTGCTGCTACCACTAGTATCGTATTACTTTGCTACCAAACTATCTTGCTGCAGATACTAAGTTTCCAGGTGTGTTGAATTGACAACTCAGCTGCTAATACTTAAGAGTATTCTTTGGCCCCCCTTGTGTCGAATCAATAAATTTGGGTTGAATACTTTACCCTCGAAAACTGTTGCGATCCCCTACACTTGTGGGTTATCACTTGCCGACTGAAGCCAACTTCTAGTCAGCAAGTTCTGTTTTCTCCTGCGATTTGTGTCGCGTAGCCGCCAAGTCGAGGTCCTTCTTCTCCAGATCTTGCTTCATTTCATCTACAAGAAATAATGTTCGTCAGACGAGCTCGGAGTTGCCGGATGTCACTAGGCACATCTATTCAAACACAGTCGACAAGTTCTGTACCTGTCATACCAGATGCTTCATCTTTAATTCTCCTTGGCCAGCTCCAGGTCGATATTGAGTGGGATCCGCTTCTTCTCAAATTAAGAAAACTGAGCACCGAACTCAACAAATAAGACAAGTCAGTCGACAAGAGCAAGAAACAGTCACTTCCGAGTGGTAAGGTGCAGAGATTGAATCATTACGCTAAAAGAGTTCTAAGACTAATGCTTAATCAATCCTTCAACAGTAGTCTCGAGGACTACACCTAGAGGATGCACTTGGCGTGCCCCCACTGGTTTGATTTCCCACTCGACGCGATTCGTCCAGTACGAGTGGAAGAAGTAAAAACAAAGAAGAAGAAAACTGTTGGGGAACATAGTATTTAAAAAGAATCCTACGATCATGCAAGATCTATCTAGGAAAAGCATAGCAGTGAGAGGGAGAGTGTGTCCACGTACCCTCGTAGATCAAAAGCGGAAACCTTTACTAACGCGGTTGATGTAGTCAAACGTCTTCACGATCCAACCGATCCAAGTACCGAACGTACAGCACCTCCGTGTTCAGCACACATTCAGCTCGATGACATCCCTCGATCTCTTGATCCAGTTGAGGAAAAGGGAGTGTTTCGTCAGCACAACGGCGTGGTGACGATGATGATGAAGTTACTGGCGCAGGGCCTCGCCTAAGCACTGCGACAATATGACCGAGGTGTGAAACCGTGGAGAGGGGCACCACACACGGCTAAAAGATTGGCTTGTGTGTCTTTGGGGTGCCCCCTGCCCACGTATATAAATCAGGGGAGGAGAGGAGGCCGGCCATATGGGGGGAGCGCCATAGGGAGGAGTCCTACTTGGACTCCCGGTCCAAGTAGGATTCTCCCCCCTTTCTATTCCAACTAGGAGAAGGAGGGAAGGGGAAGGAGGGGAGAAGGAAGGAGGGGGGCGCCGCCCCTCCTAGTCCAATTCAGACCAGCCCATTGGGGGGCACGTGGCAACCCCTTGAGGCCCCTCTCTCCTTTCCCCTAAAACCCATTAAGGCCCATTAATCTCCCGGTGAATTCCCGTAACTCCCCGGTACTCCGAAAAATACCCGAATCACTCGGAACCTTTCCGATGTCCAAAGATAACCTTCCAATATATCAATCTTTACCTCTCGACCATTTCAAGACTCCTCGTCATGTCCATGATCTCATCCGGGACTCCGAACCAACTTCGGTCATCAAATCACATAACTCAAAATACAAATCGTCATCGAACGCTAAGCGTGCGGACCCTACGGGTGCGAGAACTATGTAGACATGACCGAAACACATCTCCGGTCAATAACCAACATCGAACCTAGATGCTCATATTGGCTCCTACATATTCTATGAAGATCTTTATTGGTCAAACCGCATAACAACATACATTATTCCCTTTGTCATCGGTATGTTACTTGCCCGAGATTCGATCGTTGGTATCATCTTACCTAGTTCAATATCATTAATGGAAAGTCTCTTTACTCGTTCCATAATACATCATCTCATGACTAACTCATTAGTCATTTGCTTGCAAGGATTATTATGATGTGTATTACCGAGGGGGCCCAGAGATACCTCTCCTACATTGGGAGTGACGAATCTTATTCTCGATCTATGCCAACACCACGAACACCTTCGGAAACACCTATAGAGCATATTTATAATCACCCAGTTACATTGTGACATTTGATATCACACAAGGTGTTCCTCCGGTATTCGGGAGTTGCATAATGTCATAGTCAAAGGAACATGTATAAGTCTTGAAGAAAGCAGTAGCAATAAAACTAAACAATCATAGTGCTAAGCTAACGGATGGGTCTTGTCCATCACATCATTCTCCTAATGATGTGATCCCATTGATCAAATGACATCACATGTCTATGGTTAGGAAATTGAACCATCTTTGATTAATGAGCTAGTCAATTAGAGGCATACTTGGGACACTATGTTTTGTCTATGTATTCACACATGTATCAAGTTTCCGGTTAATACAATTCTAGCATGAATAAAACACATTTATCATGATATATAAGGAAATATAAATAACAACTTTATTATTGCCTCTAGGGCATATTTCCTTCAGTCTCCCACTTGCACTAGAGTCAATAATCTAGATCACATCCCCATGTGATTTAACACCGATAGTTCACATCGTTATGTGATTAATACTCATAGTTCACATTGCCATGTGACCGACATACAAAGGGTTTACTAGAGTCAATAATCTAGTTCGCATCTCCATGTGATTAACACCCAAAGAGTATTAAGGTGTGATCATGTTTTGCTTTGTGAGAGATGTTTAGTCAACGGGTCTGTCTCCTTCAGATGCGTATGTATTTTGCAAATTACTATGTCTACAATTCTCTGCATGGGGATACTCTAGCCAATTGCTCCCACTTTCAATATGCATCTAGATTGATACTTAGAGTCATATGGATTGGTGTCAAAGCTTGCATCGGTGTAACTCTTTACGACGAACTCTTTAACACCTCCATAATCGACAAACATTTCCTTAGTCCTCCAGTTTCTAAGGATAATTTTTGACCTTGTTCGGTGATCTACTCCTAGATCACTATTGTACATCCTTGCCAAACTCATGCCAAGGTACACAACATGTTTGGTACATAGCATGGCATACTTTATAGATCATATGGCTGAGGCACAGGAATGACTTTCATTCTCTCTATATTTTTCTGCCGTGGTCGGGCTTCGAGTCTTACTCAATTTCACACCTTACAAATCAGGCAAGAACTCCTTCTTCGACTGATCCATTTTGAACTACTTCAAAATCTTATCAAGGTATGTACTTAATCGAAAGTCTTATCAAGCGTCTTGATCTATCTCTATAGATCATGCCCAATATATAAGCAGCTTTGCCGAGGTCTTTCATTGAAAAATTCTTATCCAAGTATCCTTTTATGCTATCCAGAAATTCTATATCATTTCCAATCAACAATATGTCATTCACATATACTTCTCAGAAAATGTTGTACTGCTCCCACTCACTTTCTTGTAAATACATGCTTCACCGTAAGTGTGTATAAAACCATATGCTTTGATCACGTTATCAAAGCGTATATTCCATCTCCGGGATGCTTGCACCAGTCCATAGATGGATTGCTGGAGCTTGCACACTTTGTTAGCACTTTTAGGATCGATTAAACCATCTGGTTGCATCATATAAAACTCTTCTTTGTGATATCCATTAAGGAATGCAGTTTTGACATCCATTTGCTAGATTTAATAATCATAAAATGCGGCAATTGCTAACATGATTCAGACAGACTTTAAGCATCGCTACGGGTGAGAAGGTCTCATCGTAGTCAACTCCTTGAACTTGTCGAAAACCTTTCGCAACAAGTCGAGCTTTATAGACTGTAACATTACCATCGGCGTCAGTCTTCCTCTTAAAGATCCATTTATTTTCAATGGCTTGCCGATCATCGGGCAAGTCAACCAAAGTCCACACTTTGTTCTCATACATGGATCCCATCTCAAATTTCATAGCCTCAAGACATTTTGCGGAATCTGGGCTCATCCTTGCTTCCTCATAGTTCATAGATTCGGTAGTTTACTTGATCCGACGTTTCATGATCATCATCATTAGATTCCTCACTAATTGGTGTAGGCATCACAGGAACAATTTTCTGTGATGTGCTATTCTCTAATTCTAGAGAAGGTACAATTACCTCATAAAGTTCTACTTTCCTCCCACTCACTTCTTTCGAGAGAAACTCCTGCTCTAGAAAGGATCCATTCTTAGCAAAAAATAATCTTGCCTTCGGATCTGTGATAGAAGGTGTACCCAACAATTCCTTTTTGATATCCTATGAAGACACATTTCTCTGATTTGGATTCGAGCTTATCAGACTGAAGCTTTTTCACATAAGCGTCGCAACCCCAAACTTTAAGAAACGACAACTTTGGTTTCTTGCCAAACCACAGTTCATACGGTGTCATCTCAACAGATTTAGATGGTGCCCTATTTAATGTGAATGCAGCTGTCTCTAATGCATAACCCCAAAACGATAGTGGTAAATCGGTAAGAGACATCATAGATCGCACCATATCTAATAAAGTACGGTTACGACGTTCAAACACACCATTACGCTGTTGTGTTCCAGGTGGCGTGAGCTGTGAAACTATTCCACATTGTTTAAAATGAAGACCAAACTCATAACTCAAATATTCGCCTCCGTGATCAGATCGTAGGAACTTTATTTTCTTGTTATGATGATTCTCTACTTCACTCTGAAATTCTGTGAACTTTTCAAATGTTTCAGACTTGTGCTTCATCAAGTAGATATACCCATATATGCTCAAATCACCAGTGAAGGTGAGAAAATAACGATACTCACCGCGAGCATTAACACTCATTGGTCCGCATACATCAATATGTATTATTTCCAATAAGTCACTTGCTCGCTCCGTTGTCCCGGAGAACGGAATTTTAGTCATCTTGCCCATGAAGCATGGTTCACAAGCATCAAATGATTCATAATCAAGTGATTCCAAAAGTCCATCAACAGGGAGTTTCTTCATGCACTTTACACCAATATAACCTAAACGGCAGTGCCACAAGTATGTTGCACTATCATTATCAACTCCACATCTTTTGGATTCAATATTATGAATATGTGTATTTACTGTGATCGAGATTCAATAAACCATTCACCTTGGGTGTATGACCATATAAGGTTTTATTCATGTAAACAGAATAACAATTATTCACTCACTTAAATGAATAACCGTATTGCAATAAACATGATCTAATCTTGTTTATGCTCAACGCAAACACCTAATAACATTTATTTAGGTTTAACACTAATCCCGAAAGTACAGGGAGTGTGCGATGATGATCAGATCAATATTGGAACTACTTCCAACACACACCGTCACCTCACCCTCAACTAGTCTCCGTTTATTCTTCAACTCCTGTTTCGAATTACTATTCTTAGCAACCGAACAAGTATCAAATACACAGGGGCTACTATGAACACTAGTGAGGTACACATTATCAATATGTATATCAAGTATACCTATGTTCACTTCGCCATCCTTCTTATCCGCCAAATATTCGGGGAACTTCCGCTTCTAGTGACCACTTCCTTTGCAGTTAGAAGCACTCAATTTCAGGCTTAGGTCCAGCTTTGGGCTTCTTCACAAGAGTGACAACTTGCTTGCCATTCTTCTTTGAAGTTCCCTTTCTTCACCTTGCCCTTTTCTTGAAACTAGTGGTCTCATCAACAATTGTTGCTCTTTCTTGATTTCTACCTTCGTTGATTTCAGCATCATGAAGAGCTCGAGAAGCATTTTCGTCATCCCTTGCATATTATAGTTCATCACGAAGGTATAGTAACTTGGTGATAGTGACTAGAGAACTCTATCAATCACTATCTTATCTGGAATATTAAGGCCCACTTGATTTAAGCGATTGTAGTACTCAGACATTCTCAGTATATGCTCATTGGTTGAGCTATTCTCCTCCATCTTGTAGGCAAAGTATGTGTCCGAGGTCTCATACCTCTCGACACGGGCATGAGTCTAAAATACTATTTTCAACTCTTGGAACATCTCATATCCTCATTGGCATTCGAAACGTTTTTGAAGTCCCGGTTATAAGCCGTAAAGCATGGTGCACTAAACTATCAAGTACTCATCATACCGAGCTTTTCAAACGTTCATAACGTGAGCATCTGCTCTTGTAATAGGTTTGTCACCTAGCGGTGCATCAAGGACATAATACTTCTATGTAGCAATGAGGATAATCCTTAGATCACGGACCTAGTCCGCATCATTGCTACTAACATCTTTCAACTTAGTTCTCTAGGAACATATCAGAAACATAGGGGAGCTATAACGCGAGCTATTGATCTACAACATAATTTGCAAATACTATCAGGACTAATTTCATGATAAATTAAAGTTATATTAATCATATTACTTAAGAACTCCCACTTAGATAGACATCCCTGAAGTCATCTAAATGATCACATGATCCATATCAACTAAACCTTGTCCGATCATCACGTGTGATGGAGTAGTTCTCAATGGTGAACATCTTATGTTGATCATATCTACTATATGATTCACGCTTGGCCTTTTGGTCTCCAGTGTTCCGAGGCCATGTTTGTACATGCTAGGCTCCTCAAGTTTAACCTGAGTATTCTGCATGTGCAAAACTGTCTTACACTCGTTGCATGTGAACGTAGAGCTGAGCACAGCCGATCATCACATGGTGTCTCGGCACGACGAACTGTCGCAACGGTGCATACTCAGGGAGAACACTTGTACCTTGAAATTTTGTAAGGGATCATCTAATAATGCTACTGTCGTACTAAGCAAAATAAGATGCATAATAAGGTAAACATCACATGCAATCAAAATATGTGACATGATATGGTCATCATCATCTTGTGCTTTTGATCTCCATCTCCAAAGCATCTTCATGATCTCCATCGTCACCGGCTTGACACCATGATCTTCATCGTAGCATCGTGGTCATCTCACACACTATTGCTACTACTACTACTATTGCTAACTCATAGTGACAAAGTAAAGAAATCACGTGGTGTTCACAATTCATACAATAAAGAGACAACCATAAGGGCCGATTGCCGATAATTTACAAAACATGATCATCTCATACAATAACGTATAACTCATCATGTCTTCACCATATCACATCACAACATGCCCCGCAAAAACAAGTTAGACATCCTCTACTTTGTTGTTGCAGTTTCACGTGGCTGCTACGGGCTTCTAGTAAGAACCGTTCTTACCTACACATCAAAACCACAACGATTTATCCTCAAGTGTGCGGTTTTAATATTCGACAAGGACCGGCCGTAGTCACACTCAATTCAACTAAAGTTGGAGAAACTGACACCCGCCAGCCACCTATGTGCAAAGCACATTGGTAGAACAAGTCTCATGAACGCGGTCATGTAATGTTGGTCCGGGCCACTTCATCCAACAATACCACCGAATCAAAGTATGACGTTGGTGGTAAGCAGTATGACTATTATCGCCCACAACTCTTTGTGTTCTACTCGTGCATATCATCTACGCATAGACTTGGCTCTGATGCCACTGTTGGGGAACGTAGTATTTCAAATAAAATCCTACGATCATGCAAGATATATCTAGGAGAAGCATAGCAACGAGAGGGAGAGTGTGTCCACGTACCCTCGTAGGCCAAACACAGAAGCGTTTAGTAACACGGTTGATGTAGTCGAACGTCTTCACAATCCGACCGATCCAAGTGCCGAACGTACGGCACCTCCGTGTTCAGCACACGTTCAGCTCGATGACGTCCCTCAAGCTCTTGATCCAGTTGAGGACGAGGGAGAGTTTCGTCAGCACGACGGCATGGTGACGATGATGATGATGTTACTAGCGTAGGGCTTCGCCTAAGCAATACAACAATATGAGCGACGTGTGTAACCTTGGAGGGGGGCACCGCACATAGCTAAAAGATTGGCTTATGTATCTTTGCAGTGCCCTCTGCCCACGAATATAAAGGAGGGGAGGAGAGGAGGCCGACCATAGGGGGGCGCGCCATAGGGAGGAATCCTTCTTGGACTCCTGGTCCAAGTAGGATTCGCCCCCCCTTCCTATTCCAACTAGGAGAAGAAGGGAAGGAGAAGGAGGGGAGAAGGAAGGAGGGGGGCGCCGCCCCCTCCTAGTCCAATTCGTAGCAACCCATGGGGGGGGGCGCGGCCACCCCTTGAGGCCCCTCTCTCCTTTCACCTAAAGCCCATTAAGGCTCATTACTCTCCCGGTGAACTCCTGTAACTCCCCGGTACTCCGAAAAATACCCGAATCACTCGGAACCTTTCCGGTGTTCGAATATAGCCTTCCAATATATGAATCTTAACCTCTTGAACATTTCGAGACTCCTCGTCATGTCCGTGATCTCATCCGAGATTCCGAACAAACTTCGGTCATCAAATCACATAACTCATAATACAAATCGTCATCGAACGTTAAGCATGCGGACACTACGGGTTCGAGAACTATGTAGACATGACCAAGACACATCTCTAGTCAATAACCAATAGCGGAACCTGGATGCTCATATTGGCTCCTACATATTCTACGAATATCTTTATCGATCAAACCGCATAACAACATACGTTTTTCCCTTTGTCATCGGTATGTTACTTCCCCGAGATTCGATCGTCGGTATCGTTATACCTAGTTCAATATCATTACTGGAAAGTCTCTTTACTTGTTCCGTAATACATCATCTCATGACTAACTCATTAGTCATTTGCTTGCAAGGCTTATTATGATGTGTATTACCGAGACGGCCCAGAGATACCTCTCCTACATTCGGAGTGATAAATCCTATTCTCGATCTATGCCAACACCACAAACACCTTCAGAAACACCTATAGAGCATCTTTATAATCTCCCAGTTACGTTGTGATGTTTCATAGCACACAAGGTGTTCCTCCGATATTCGGGAGTTACATAATCTCATAGTCAGAGGAACATGTATAAGTCATGAAGAAAGCAATAGCAATAAAACTAAACGATCATAGTGCTAAGCTAACAGATGGGTCTTGTCCATCACATCATTCTCCTAATGATGTGACCCCACTGATCAAATTAAAACACATGTCTATGGTTAGGAAACTCAACCATCTTTGATTAA
The DNA here is from genome assembly GCA_902687465.1 of Secale cereale. Lineage (NCBI taxonomy): Eukaryota > Viridiplantae > Streptophyta > Magnoliopsida > Poales > Poaceae > Secale > Secale cereale. The sequence continues at coordinate 296,822,021 of LR738715.1, read as the reverse complement.
CGAGCTAGTCAAGTAGAGGCCTACTAGGGACACTATGTTTTGTCTATGTATTCACACATGTATCAAGTTTCCGGTTAATACAATTCTAGCATGAATACAAGACATTTATCATGATATATAAGGAAATATAAATAACAACTTTATTATTGCCTCTAAGGCATATTTCCTTCAAAAACATCATTGTTCTTAGACAACAGCCGATTGCCCGCAGTCGACCATGGTCTTGGGGACTACACCCAGTGGGTGCACTCGACGTGCCCCCACTGGTTCAAGAAACAACAACAATAACTATTGCTATTAGACCACAGTCGACTGACCGCAGTCAACCATGGTCTCGGGGACTACACCCAGTGGGTGCACTCTACGTGCCCCCATTGCTTCATGGATACATTTGACACGACCTGGTCATCTCAAGTACAAGAACGATACATCAAAAGCTAAAACACCTAGTGGATGAATGGAGCAAAGAGCAGACTCATGATAGATGCTCAGTAAAGGTTTCAAACGCTCATCCACAGACATCATCTTACAAACAAAGCAGCATTTTTCAGGTAGAATACCCTATCAGAGCAATGATCAGTCGGAAAAGAACTCACCTGGACATTGATTCGAAGGGCAGAGCTGGCATTATAGGCAGCCATACTAGCCTCGTGCGCCACCTTCATTTGGTTCACCATCAGACCTGCTTGGTGTATAGCCTCCTTAGCCGAACTCACTGGGTCCTCTGGGACATGGTGGGTAGTGAAGAGCGACGTTGATGGAACAGTCGAAGCAGCCAGAGGATCTGAAGCTTGGAGTTGCACGGAAGGGGCAAGGACTTGAGAAGTCAATGCCAAAGGACGATCAGTGGACACAGGAACAACGAAAGAAACAATAGACCAAACCGTGTCACCCTGTTGCTGATTGTCTGAAGCAGCAGGCACCTTCCTATGCTCCTCCGAGGCACTTCTTCGTACTCAAAATCATCATCCGACAGTTTGATGGAGTTGGGTGGTGCTACAAAACATTGGACCAAAGGAACATTCAGTCGACCGACAGAGCGATCAACAAAGTGGGGACATGGCTGTGGAGTTGTACCTGCGCTAGAAGTGGCTGCGTTAGCAGTCTCCTCATCATTGTGTCCCTTGTCAATGTCCATGGAGGTCCCAAAAGCAGCAGCACTAGAAGTTTCGGAATTCACTCGGTCAAACAGGCAGATGAATCGACAATGTGCGTAGAATTTCTCCAACAAAAGAAGAGAAGAAAACAGTAAAACTTACGTGGAGGCAATCGGAACGTCCACCTTGATCTTAGGCAGGGCCTTCCGAGGTTTTAAAGGCGCAACCTTAAGCTGCTTACGGGCCTTCTCAGTCGGATCGGGTGTGGATGTCTGAGTGCGCTTCGGCACCTGCATGCTTGGCGGAGCCACTTTATCTTCTGGATCATGAGTCATCTTGGAACACCTCTCGGAACGAGGTGATGATTCGACCTCCTCGCCATTGCTTGAGTCCTTGCTTTCTTCCTCACTTTCATCGTCAGATCTCCAGTCGGTAACCTCACCTCCTCCCTCCACTCCCTCCTGGGCTTGCTCTCCATTGGGCACCGAGTACATCTCAGTATAAATCTGCAAGGCAAAGAGTTGAATAAACATCTATCGGGTTCAAAGACAGCTACAAATCAGAGTAGAAAAGTTACTCGTTAACGAAAGTCAAACCTTGTCTGGCTCATGGGATGCGTCGAATGGACGAACTCTTCTGGTCCCCTAGGGTTATCCTTGTTTCCGGTGATGCTTCACAACCACTGTTCCACTGTCTTCTCGGTGACCTCCTCCGGGTGGACCTGAGCGGTGTCATTGGTGCCCGAGTACATCCACATTGGATGATCACGGGCTTGGAGAGGCTGGATCCGCCGACTGAGAAATACCTCCAGCAAATCCATGCTAGTCACACCATCGCGGACTATTTGTACTACTCGGTCGACTAACATATCCACCTCTACTTTCTTCGCCGGAGACACGATCAACGAAGGAGGCTGGCTAACCCGATCTATGGTGAAAGGGGGGAGACCGGCCGACTGACCCGGAGTCCGAATATCTTTGAAGTAGAACCAGGTCAACTACCATCCTCGGACTGACTCAGGAAGGGTCATAATGGGGAAAGTGCTCCTACCCCTCGTCTGAATCCCTAATCCCCCGCACATTTGGATCCCGTGCGTCTTCTCGTCAGTCGGATTTGCCTTCTTCACGGCTTGGGAGCGGCAGGTAAAAATGTGCTTAAACATACCCCAATGCGGTCGACAACCCAAGAAATTCTCACACTGAGAGACAAATGCAGTGAGATATGTGATTGTGTTGGGAGAAAAATGGTGAAGTTGAGCACCGTAGAAGTCCAAGAAACCCCGGGAAAAAAAATATGTGGAGCAGAGAGAAACCATGTTCGACATGGGTTGCGAGGAGGACGCACTCACCATCCTGCGACCGAGGCTCGGTCTCGTTCCCCAGTAGCCTACAAGACTCGTGGGCAATCAAGCCCCCATCGACCAGCTCCTCCATGTGTTCTTGCCACATCGCAGATCGAATCCAGTCCCCTGGATCCAATTAGGCGGTGGACCGGATCTCAACGTCGACCCCTGACTCGTCTTCTTGCCCTTCCCCGTTGTCGGCGCCTTCTATGCGCGCTGCAGAGCCATTGCCCTATCTCTTACCATGCCGGCGGACTGTGCACGGGTGGAACAGCGGCGTCGAGAATGGCGGAGGATGCGGTGGAGAAGCAGAGGATGAAGAAGAAGAACAAAGCGCACAATGCAGCCGCATCAGCCCCAACGCCCTTTTATGGGCCTGCTTCCGAGTGGCTGACTTGTGGGCCCGAGCAATCCTGTCAAATATCACAACAATCGCGCGCCCTGTACGTGGCAGAAAAGGTTGCACGAGAATCGAGGCGCCCTGGTCTATCTTGTCTGTTTACTACGGCGCGCTCCGTCTTGCGCGCTTCCCCAAAATTTCAAATCCCACGAAATTGGGGAACTGCAGAGCAACCAATCACGCCGAAGATCTCATGTCTCATCAACACTCGAATATTACCAGCGTAGTTCACTCAACGATTTCCGAATCGATCAAGGTGGCTGAAATAAGGTTGAAGGATCAGCCTGATTCCCAGGTTCAAGAAAAATGCCTCTAAAGCATAAGAATCGGGTAAGAATCAACTCTAACTCTCTTTTTACTCGGACCTCAATCCATTAGGGGGCTACTGACAATACCATAGACCTAGCGTAGGGTCATAGGCCTGACCTAGACGCCCTACCCAAGGTCACTACACTAGAGTCAAGGACATTCAAAGGATGACAGAAGATACCGACTGAAGTAACCGAAGAGTGCAATCCACTCGACCCAATATCTCACTCGGATACCCCCAATTCCATTCAACCATGATGAAGTCACTCGACCGTACAAGAAACCACTCAGATCATAGAAGATCTAAGGTCACTCAAGGTGGCAATGGTTGGGCATTCACTTCGTAGTCGTGAGGGCCATTTATAGCTCTTTATTACATGCGTTATCAGTAACACCCTGCCTTTATGTACATTGAACCCTCTGTAACGTGGGATGGCTGGGGTCCTAGCGCACTCTCTATAAGCCACCCCCTCCTCCGGTACAAGGGTTCGCACCCCTGTTGTGACGCCCCCGATTTGTCCATACACTAATCATGCACACAAATGTGTACGACCAAGATCAGGGACTCACTGGAAGATATCACAACACAACTCTAGACACAAATTAAAATAATACAAGCTTTATATTACAAGCTAGGGGCCTCGAGGGCTCGAATACAAAAGCTCGAAAACACAAGAGTCAGCGGAAGCAACAATATCTGAGTACAGACATAAGTTAAACAAGTCTGCCTTAAGAAGGCTAGCACAAACTTTAACCATCGAAGAGGCAAGGCCTCCTGCCTAGGACCTCCTAACTACTCCTCGAAGCCGAACTTCACGTAGAAACATCCTCGGGATCTTCTGGGTCCTGGGCTCCACCATCTGGTTGCGTCATCCGAGAAGAAGGGACAATAGGGGAAAAGGGGGAGAAAGCAAACGTGAGTACTCATCCAAAGTACTCGCAAGCAAGGATCTACACTACATATGCAATGATATCTGTGTAAAGGGGGTAATATGTGTGGATTGAACTGCAGAAAGCAGAATAAGAGGGGGATAGCTAATCCAAACGAAGACTACGCTTCTGGCCACCTCCATCTTGCAGTAGTAGAAGAGGGTAGCTGGAAAGTAAAAAGTATCCTCGCTTCTGGCAGCCTCCGTCTTGCAGCAGTAGAAGGGAATAGATGGTAAGTTCACCAAGTAACATCGTATAGCATAAACCTACTTGGCGATCCTCCCGCACATCACCCTGTGAGAGAGCAACCACCGAGTTATATCTGGCACTTGTAAGGGGGTGTTTTATTAAGTATCCGGTTCTAGTTATCATGAGGTCGGAATACAACTCCGGATCGTCCTTTTACCGAGGGACACGACTATTCGAATAGATTAACTTCCCTGCAGGGGTGCACCACATAACCCAGCACGCTTGATCCCATTTGGCCGGACACACTTTCCAGGGTCATGCCCGGCCTCGGAAGATCAACACGTCCTAGCCCTACCTAAGCACAACAGAGAGGTCAGCACGCCGGTCTAAGTCCTAAGCGCGCAGGGGTCCGGGCCCATCGCCCAACGCACACCTGCACGTTGCGTACGCGGCCGGTGAGCAGACCTAGCAACCTCCATTACTAAGGAAGTTGCGTTACGCGGTCCAACCCGGCGCGCGCCGCTAAGCCGCTGACGTCAAAAAGGCTTCGGCTGATACCACGACGTCGAGTGCCCATAACTGTTCCCACGCAGCTGGTTAGTGCGAATAGACCAAATGGCCAGACTCGGATCAAATATCCAAACTCGTTAAGCGTGTTATTATGAAATAACCGCGGACAACGATCAGGGCCAGGCCACCTCTCCACTGGGTGTCACAACCTGCCCCTGTCGCTCCGCCACAAAGATCCACTCGGGGTCCGTCGGGAACTCAGGCCCACCACTGCCTGGATGGAGCCACCTGTCCTTTCAGCCCCCACATCGGAATCACTTGCGGGTACTCAATGAGCCGACCCGACTTTAGTCACATCATGTGTCATGTAAAGTGTATGTAGTATATACCCGTGATCACACCCAAGTGATCACGGCCCGATAGAATAGCAGGGCAGACGGACAAGGGTGTAGGGCCACTGATGGAGTACTAGCATCCTATACTAAGCATTAGGATGGCAGGTAATGTATCAACAGTTGTAGCAACAATGACAGGTTATGCAGCAGAATAGGAGCAACCGAACAGTAACATGCTACACTACTCTAATGCAAGCAGTAGAGAGAAGAATAGGCGATATCTGGTGATCAAAGGGGGGGGGGCTTGCCTGGAAGCTCTGCAGACGAAAGGAATCTTCGGAAACGTAGCCGTAGTCGAACACCGAAGCATCAATGGTCTCGGGGTCTATCACAGTATCGGAGTCTACCGAAAATAAGCAACGAAGGGGAAACAAATAAATAACAGAGCAAACAATAGCATCACAAAGCATAACATGGCAAAAGGTGGTGCTACGTGTGGCCTAACGCGGTGCTCGGTGATACAGGCGAAGAGGAATAACATCCGGGAAAGTATTCCCGGTGTTAGGCATTTTTGGGCAGATGAAACAAAGGGGAATGTTGCATGTTCGGTATGATAGAGATGTGTGGCGGACGAACGGACCGTGTATTCGGATTCGTCTCGTCGTTCTGAGCAACTTTCATGTACAAAGTATTTTCATCCGAGTTACGGTTTAAAAGATATGATTTTCTAAAGGTTTTATTAATTTCTGGAATTTAATTAATTAATTTAAATCTAACATTATCCAGAATAGTGCATGCTGACATCAGCATGATGTCAGCATGACTTCAGCAGTCAACATGATTGTTGACTGGTCAAACAGGGCAGTGGGGCCCTTCTGTCATTGACCTATCTAATTAACATATTTAAATTAACTAGACTAGTTCATTAGGCTAATTAAGCCAGGTTAATTAATTATCTAATTAATTAATTAACTAATTAATTAACTAATTATTTATTTATTTTTATTATTTTTTATTCCTTTTTTTAAACTTCTTTTTTCTATTAAAGGGGCTGGGCCCCATCGGTCATGGGCCCAATGGCCAATTGGGGCGGGCTAACGGGCGCATGCCCGAGGAGGGGCGGAGGGGACCCGAGCGAGTGGGCGCTGGCCAACGGCGCAGAGCCGGCCGGCAGGGACAGCGCGGCGAGGGGGAAGAAGGGGGCGAGGCCAGGGGGTGGCTGGCCGGAGCGCGCGGCGGGGGCCGGCCGTAGCGGACGGCGCCGACGGAGGGTAGCAGCGGCGGCGGGGTGACAAGCAGTGGCTGCGGCGGGTGTGCTACGGCAGCGGGAGACGGCGATAGCACGGGTGGTGAGCGCAGGCGGAGCATAGGCAGGGGGGGAGGCGTGGACGGCGGCTGCTGCCGGAGCCGTGAAGGCTCGGGCGCGCGCGAGCGCGACGGGCGGCGCTGCGGGAAGGGAGCGGGTGCGACGAGCACGGCCGAGCGTGCGCTGGGCGTAGACACGGCCGGGCGGATGCGGTGCGCGGCCAGAGAGCAGGGCTCCGGCCACGGTGGTGGAACTTCGACGTACGAGGATGAATCCACGGGGGTAAGTAGGGGGATGGGGAAGGAGCTCACAGCGAGTGCAGGGCGAGCTCGGGGAGGAACGAGAGGTCGCGGCGGTGCAGTTTGACGGCGGACGGCGTCGGTCTTGCCGGAGATGGACACGGCTAGCGACGACGAGGGGACGTTTTGGCCTCGATCCAGAGGCGGGGACGAAGTAGAAGACGATGCCGAGGCTCCTGGACGGCTTCTCATTGCACGGGGGAGGCCAGTGGCCGCGGCGACGGCGATGGCCATGGCGGCTGCTCAGGCAGTTTCAACGAGGGAGAGCGAGGGGAAGGGGGGCTCTAGGGTTCCAGGGGGAGAGGGGGGAGAGGGGCGCCGCGGTCGGCTATATAGGTGGGACGGGGGCCGCCGATGGCCGCCACCGCGGCCATGGCGCCGTGGATGGCCGCCACCGCAACACCCCCCGCTCCTGTAGCGAAGGGGACGAGCGGGGGTGTGGCTGGGCCGGCCTGGCCAGCTGGGTTGCTCGGCCAACTTGGCCAAGTGGCCCGGAGGGGGGTTCCTTTTTGTTCTTTTGATTTTGGTTTGTTCCTTTTTTTTGTAATGCTTTCCTTTTCTTAATTTTCTTTTACTTCTTATCTATTTTGTTTTAGTTTCAACAAAATACAAAAGTGACACCTAAAATAGTGTTACAATTTATGCCACTGCCACAAACAGTTTAGCACTGAAATAAAATAGTTTTGAAATTCTTTATTATTATAAAAGCATTTGAATAACTGTTTTGCCACTATTTATTTATTATAGTGCATTTAAACTTGTTATAAAAGTGTGGTTTCTCCCCCAATATTACATATGATTTATTTGTTACTTTTAGAGCATTTTAGTTTTGACATTTGAAAACGTTTATGGTTTGCTTGATTTCGAAATTGAATTCAAACAGGATTTGAATCATCGCGAGTTTCTCAACAGTAATCATGATGACGTGGGGGGGGGGGATTACTATAGCTTAATTATCCGGGCGTCACAATTCTCCTCCACTACAAGAAATCTCGTCCCGAGATTTAAGCAGTGGAGTAAGGGTGGAAAGTGTTGGCAGCGAAAAACTAACGAGTCTTCTCGGTCTTGGCTGCCTGTTCGAAGAGGTGGATCCATTTCGTTGATGTCCTCATTTCTCTGCTTCAAGTCATCATGATCAAGTCGTCGTCCTTTCTTCGGGATCTCCATCGTCCTACGAACGCGACCAGGGGAAAAAAAAACTTTGGAGGAACGTATCTCCACGAAGTCTGTGCATACGACGGAGAATTCACAAAGTGATATACGAAGTACCCTACGAGTAGTATTTCAGCGAATGCATTGATAACAATAAGCGATGGTACCAAAGTTTCAAATGGGTAGGCAATCATTCGATGCCTAAATAGAAGCTGAGACGGGGCTTGAGCAATGAGAACAATTAATGTGTTTGATACCAGGATGAAACATGGTATACCATTTAGCTCGTGAATTACTTGCGAGCCAAGTGTGAAGGATACTTTAGAATCAAGGTTGTACAGAAGAGTCAGGTTTCGATCCCGTGGACCTGTGGGTTATGGGCCCACCATGTGGGTTGAAAATAGGAAGGGTGGTGAGATCTTGCACATTCGCGACAGGGAGGCATATCAGTGGATAGCTTGTCAGCTATGTTGGAACAAGGTCAATACCAAGGACGAGGAACGCATAGGACCATTTCCCCGCTCGTTGAACGAGGCGAACCAATAGGCAAAGTTCTCGTCCCTCGATGGTTACCGGAATGTTATGAACAATAGTAACAAGTTCTTACTGACGGAGTTATACACCAAGGTGTTTACCTAAGCAGAAAATTATTACTGCTTAGATTATATGTAGATCAAGGAAAGGTTAAACAAACAAATGGGAAGGAAAATTGTGATTACACACAATTAATAGGAGTATATCCATCCCATGGACAAGAAGAACATGGCAAGCATGGTAGGAGAGCAAGTACCCAACCATTCAGATAAAGAGGCAAGGATTAATCAAGATGTTACCCATACAACGGTGTTTTGATAACTGACCAAGAAACATTTAGCATTGGGCTTCAAATGCTCTTGTTGAAAATTGGAGTACCACAGACATGCTTCGAGATAGCATTGGCATGGTCTTTAAGCAAAGGTCGGACTTGGATACACAAAGGATTCATCAGGAGCAGCTTATAAAATAAGACTTACAATTTCCTCCTGGAAGAATGGTTATCCTTGCAAAGAAATTATAATGATAGGTCCTCCAGCCAGGGGTGCTAGGCATGGCATCATATTACCGGGTTATCAAAGGACCAAGATTATAACTCCTGGAAAGTTGCCCCAACCATCATATCTGACCGAGATTCAGATCTGATTGGCGTCATGATACCTCAAACTCGGGATGTTTGAGAAGAAAAGGTGCAACACAAATCGATGAAATGACATTGCAAGATTCTCGGGAAATGAACTATGGGAGCGGGTTCCCGAATTAATAGTTCATCATTTAAACCAAGGAGAGGATGGGGAGGCGGCTGATGGGCTCAGCGACAATTCATCGAGAATTCCAAACGGATGGATTTCCATAGTAATATGAACAAGAAGATGACAATTGTCAATTCAAATGATATAATGTTGTATGCTCGAGGAAAACATACACCATTAATCATTAGTTGAAAGGTGTGCCCGAAATATGACCTTAGGCAGCCATATAAATGTTAGAGTGATGATTCAATAACCAACAGTCTAAGAAGGAACTGTTGATCATTAACTTCATAGCAATAGGGTTGCTAGAAGTATAGAACTCAAACAACATCGTTAGTATATTGGTATCCTGGTTAAAAACAACACGGGGACCAAGGAAGAATGGTGATGGTGAGAAGTATCATCATACCGAGAATTTCTAAGAGGTGGAGCAATCCCCACAACATTCTCGACATAAAAGACAATAATACTTTAAGGCAGAACACAACACTAGCTGGATAGCAAGTTGTATTCATAATGTGGACAAGTTCGCGATGAAAGGGAGTCAAGGATGTTGTCGATAATAATAAAAATCATCAAGGGCAAGAAGGGTATTTCCCATCATGAACACAGTTGACATCTCGGAAGAAGTCAAAAATGTTGAAGGTGATCCGACACATTTGCCGGGAGGTTTCAAGAGGATGCAATCAAACAACAACGACGACAAGTAAGGGAATGATGGAGTGGCAAGTTATAGTATCAATATATAAGATGCAAGGTCGGAATCAAAGTTGCCTTTCAAGATAAGCAACCAGATGCTGAAAGCTCGACGTAAGTTGTGCTCAATCTCTAAAGAATTCGTGCACCAAAGAAGGACGAGGTAGCACAGTCAAAGATAGCTAGACAAGGGATGTACCCGATAGTCTAGGAATAGACCAGATTGAGTTTAAAAATTTCCCAGTAACATCTACTAGGGGTGTTGAATTTTTAGAGCAGATTTGATTTACTAAACGGTGTCCTCGGTTGACGGTAACCTAGAACCCGTAGAGTGATTACGACAAGCAAAGGTATTACTTCATCAAAAGCTCAAAAGGTGTAGTGCAAGGGCATGTTATCCTCGAGATATCAGAGGGTAAAACTCAAAGGTAGAACACGATATAAGTTGAACTAGGTCATTGACCTATGACAGTAGATGCTTTAACCTTGTCAAAAATTGACGAGGCCTGGAATGGGTTTATTCCAGATATATTAAATAAGGACAGCATGGTCGGAACCATAACTGCAAGGGATCAAATCTATTGACACCGAAAGAATTATTTAGACGTAAAATCATTTTGCAAGAAGCTCCCGAGACGGCCTACATCGTTTCCATGGGCATGAACAAAAGCTCAAGGTCGACTCCCATTTCTCCAATGCATACGTTTCATTTACCTCTTGCTTTGATAAAACTGTAGTGTTGGAATTTTATCAATAGAACACCGGAAGGGTATGACTTGTGAAAACTTTCGGGTTCTCACGAATTAGGGGAAGGCATAGGTTCAACCCATCAGGCATCTTAGTAACATATACCACAAGTTTCAACAGTAAAAACACAAGCTCGGAAGCAGAGGATATAATTTACCAAAGGCATTATGTTTCATGGGAAGAACTCACAAGGTGATTGAATATGAAGGACATTGTCGGATAACAATCCAACAATGGATCGGGCAATCCACAATGGAGCTGATGTGAGTATCGATACTCACTTAGAGGAAGAAGAATGCAGAGGCATCAGATTCAAGAATCACCTGATTAGCCTGATGCTTGAAATAGAAAGAAATTATGGTTTCCAAAAGGAAGGATCAAAAGCAGACGCTCTGATCAAGGATGGATAAGTTGAAAACACTTAGTTGGACAATCAATAAAGGTTTGAATTGCCGAGAACCAACTCATGTCCGGAATGACGTCTGAGTCGGAAAGAGAGTTTTATAAAGGATAACCTGATGACTGCGCGCATACGCACACATTGAATCAATATGCTCAAAATGGCTAAGGCAAGGGATGTTAACGAGGACTACTAGTCATATGGAATTAACCATAATGCAAGCATGCAAGAATTTCAAGAGTAACAGGCTGCAGAGGATTTTCGAAAGAACGAAAGGTATTCAGAAAAAAATTGTGGGACACATGAACAAATGAGAGGAACGAATCCTCGATAAATGTGAGGAAATAATCGTAAGGGTTTTCATGTGAATAAAACTGCAAGAGAGTAAACTCAAAGGATTCTCGGGACAACGGAGAATTTTTTGAGGCATCTTGTAACAACAAGAGTGACGAGGAACGATCATGAGAATGACAAATGCACACAAATATCCATAGGGATATATCGGTGGCAGTGAATTGCAAAGGCGATGATCACAAGGGTCTCGGGAAAATATCGAGGGATATCCTCAGAATCTTCTGATAAAGCAGGTGATCTTCCGTAATGAGGGCTCTCCGTGAGAAATAGTTGCGAGAACCTAGAGTCAGAGTTAATAAAATCTTTTGACCCGAATAGAAGAGAGATCAGAGTCCCAGAGTATAGACGAGGAATAAAAGATCCTAATACCACCCATTGATGTTGTGGGCCCGTAAGCCACACAACAAGTTAGCAATTATGTTTTTCAAAGACTAGACTCAACTTCGGCCAAGGAGTTGGAAAGGGGGATTCCTACGGGCAGCCGGCTCTGATACCAACTTGTGACGCCCCTGATTTGTCCTTACACTAATCATGCACGCAAATGTGTACGACCAAGATCAGGGACTCACTGGAAGATATCACAACACAACTCTAGACACAAATTAAAATAATACAAGCTTTATATTACAAGCTAGGGGCCTCGAGGGCTCGAATACAAAAGCTCAAAAACACAAGAGTCGGCGGAAGCAACAATATCTGAGTACAGACATAAGTTAAACAAGTCTGCCTTAAGAAGGCTAGCACAAACTTTAACGATCGAAGAGGCAAGGCCTCCTGCCTGGGACCTCCTAACTACTCCTCGAAGCCGAACTTCACGTAGAAACATCCTCGGGATCTTCTGGGTCCTGGGCTCCACCATCTGGTTGCGTCATCCGAGAAGAAGGAACAATAGGGGAAAAGGGGGAGAAAGCAAACGTGAGTACTCATCCAAAGTACTCGCAAGCAAGGATCTACACTACATATGCAATGATATGGGGGTAATATGTGTGGACTGAACTGCAGAAAGTAGAATAAGAGGGGGATAGCTAATCCAAACGAAGACTACGCTTCTGGCCACCTCCATCTTGCAGTAGTAGAAGAGGGTAGCTGGAAAGTAACAAGTATCCTCGCTTCTGGCAGCCTCCGTCTTGCAACAGTAGAAGGGAATAGATGGTAAGTTCACCAAGTAACATCGTATAGCATAAACCAACTCGGCGATCCTCCCGCACATCACCCTATGAGAGAGCAACCACCGAGTTATATCTGGCACTTGTAAGGGGGTGTTTTATTAAGTATCCGGTTCTAGTTATCATGAGGTCAATACAACTCCGGATCGTCCTTTTACCGAGGGACACGGCTATTGGAATAGATTAACTTCCCTGCAGGGGTGCACCACATAACCCAGCACGCTTGATCCCATTTGGCCGGACACACTTTCCAGGGTCATGCCCGGCCTCGGAAGATCAACACGTCGCAGCCCTACCTAAGCACAGCCGAGAGGTCAACACGCCGGTCTAAGTCCTAAGCGCGCAGGGGTCCGGGCCCATCGCCCAACGCACACCTGCACGTTGCGTACGCGGCCGGTGAGCAGACCTAGCAACCTCCATTACTAAGGAAGTTGCGTTACGCGGTCCAACCCGGCGCGCGCCGCTAAGCCGCTGACGTCAAAAAGGCTTCGGCTGATACCACGACGTCGAGTGCCCATAACTGTTCCCACGCAGCTGGTTAGTGCGAATAGACCAAATGGCCAGACTCAGATCAAATATCCAAACTCGTTAAGCGTGTTATTATGAAATAACCGCGCACAACGACCAGGGCCAGGTCACCTCTCCACTGGGTGTCACAACCTGCCCCTGTCGCTCCGCCACAAAGATCCACTCGGGGTCCGTCGGGAACTCAGGCCCACCACTGCCTGGATGGAGCCACCTGTCCTTTCAGCCCCCACATCGGAATCACTTGCGGGTACTCAATGAGCCGACCCGACTTTAGTCACATCATGTGTCATGTAAAGTGTATGTAGTATATACCCGTGATCACACCCAAGTGATCACGGCCCGATAGAATAGCAGGGCAGACGGACAAGGGTGTAGGGCCACTGATGGAGTACTAGCATCCTATACTAAGCATTAGGATGGCAGGTAATGTATCAACAGTTGTAGCAACAATGACAGGTTATGCAGCAGAATAGGAGCAACCGAATAGTAACATGCTACACTACTCTAATGCAAGCAGTAGAGAGAAGAATAGGCGATATCTGGTGATCAAAGGGGGGGCTTGCCTGGAAGCTCTGCAGACGAAAGGAATCTTCGGAAACGTAGCCGTAGTCGAACACCGAAGCATCAATGGTCTCGGGGTCTATCACAGTATCGGAGTCTACCGAAAATAAGCAACGAAGGGGAAACAAATAAATAACAGAGCAAACAATAGCATCACAAAGCATAACATGGCAAAAGGCGGTGCTACGTGTGGCCTAACGCGGTGCTCGGTGATACAGGCGAAGAGGAATAACATCCGGGAAAGTATTCCCGGTGTTAGGCATTTTCGGGCAGATGAAACGGAGGGTAATGTTGCATGTTCGGTATGATAGATATGTGTGGCGGATGAACGGACCGCGTATTCGGATTCGTCTCGTCGTTCTGAGCAACTTTCATGTACAAAGTATTTTCATCCGAGTTACGGTTTAAAAGATATGATTTTCTAAAGGTTTTATTAATTTCTGGAATTTAATTAATTAATTTAAATCTAACATTATCCAGAATAGTGCATGCTAACGTCAGCATGATGTCAGCATGACGTCAGCAGTCAACATGATTGTTGACTGGTCAAACAGGGTAGTGGGGCCCTTCTGTCATTGACCTATCTAATTAACATATTTAAATTAACTAGACTAGTTCATTAGGCTAATTAAGCCAGGTTAATTAATTATCTAATTAATTAACTAACTAATTAATTAACTAATTATTTATTTATTATTATTATTTTTTATTCCTTTTTTTAACTTCTTTTTTTTATTAAAGGGGCTGGGCCCCATCTGTCATGGGCCCAATGGCCAATTGGGGCGGGCTAACGGGCGCATGCCTGAGGAGGGGCGGAGGGGACCCGAGCGAGCGGGCGCTGGCCAACGGCGCAGAGCCGGCCGGCCGGGACAGCGCGGCGAGGGGGAAGAAGGGGGCGAGGCCAGGGGGTGGCTGGCTGGCTGGAGCGCGCGACGGGGCCCGGCCGTAGCGGACGGCGCCGGCGGAGGGTAGCAGCGGCGGCGGGGTGACAAGCAGTGGCTGCGGTGGGTGTGCTACGGCAGCGGGAGACGGCGATAGCACGGGTGGTGAGCGCAGGCGGAGCATAGGCGGGGGGGAGGCGCGGACGGCGGCTGCTGCGGGAGCCGTGAAGGCTCGGGCGCGCGCGAGTGCGACGGGCGGCGCTGCGGGAAGGGAGTGGGTGCGACGAGCACGGCCGAGCGTGCGCTGGGCGTAGACACGGCCGGGCGGACGCGGTGCGCGGCCAGAGAGTAGGGCTCCGGCCACGGTGGTGGAACTTCGACGTACGAGGATGAATCCACGGGGGTAAGCAGGGGGATGGGGAAGGAGCTCACAACGAGTGCAGGGCGAGCTCGGGGAGGAACGAGAGGTCGCGGCGGTGCAGTTTGACGGCGGACGGCGTCGGTCTTGCCGGAGATGGACACGGCTAGCGACGGCGAGGGGACGTTTTGGCCTCGATCCAGAGGCGGGGACGAAGTAGAAGATGATGACGAGGCTCCTGGACGACTTCTTATAGCACGGGGGAGGCCAGTGGCCGCGGCGACGGCGATGGCCATGGCGGCTGCTCGGGCAGTTTCAACGAGGGAGAGCGAGGGGAAGGGGGGGCTCTAGGGTTCCAGGGGGAGAGGGGGGAGAGGGGCGCCGCGGTCGGCTATATAGGTGGGACGGGGGCCGCCGATGGCCGCCACCGCGGCCATGGCGCCGTGGATGGCCGCCACCGCAACACCCCCGCTCCTGTAGCGAAGGGGACGAGCGGGGGTGTGGCTGGGCCGGCCTGGCCAGCTGGGTTGCTCGGCCAACTGGGCCAAGTGGCCCGGAGGGGGGTTCCTTTTTGTTCTTTTGATTTTATTTTGTTCCTATTTTTTTTGTAATGCTTTCCTTTTCTTAATTTTCTTTTACTTCTTATCTGTTTTATTTTAGTTTCAACAAAATACAAAGTGACACCTAAAATAGTGTTACAATTTATGCCACTGCCACAAACAGTTTTGCACTGAAATAAAATAGTTTTGAAATTCTTTATTATTATAAAAGCATTTGAATAACTGTTTTGCCACTGTTTATTTATTATAGTGCATTTAAACTTGTTATAAAAGTGTGGTTTCTCCCACAATATTACATATGATTTATTTGTTACTTTTAGAGCATTTTAGTTTTGACATTTGAAAACGTTTATGGTTTGCTTGATTTCGAAATTGAATTCAAACAGGATTTGAATCATCGCGAGTTTCTCAACAGTAATCATGGTGCCGTGGGGGGGAATTACTGTAGCTTAATTATCCGGGCGTCACACCTGTAACACACACACACACACCCATATTCCAGTCGACAGCCTCTGGGTACCGAGACGTAGGGCTTTTACCTCCTTCAAGAGGGGCCTGAACTCGTAAAACTCGTGTGTACCATCTCGCCGTAGCTAGGACCTTGCCTCCTCCTACGTACCCCCTACTCTTACTGTCAAGCTTAGTTCCACGACAATAGTACCGCGCCTGACGCGGAAGTAAGATTTTACTCCCGCGCACCGAGTGGTAGTACCGCTCCAGCGGAGCGGTAGTAATGCACGGATTCAAATCGCATGCGAACCACCATTGACGGATCTAAAAACATCCACGAAAATTGATCGGTACTACCAGTGAGTAAAACTACACTGTTGCATCATACCAAATAACATTTGTACTGCACTTGTACTCTCCTACAATCTTCTCTTGCATAGATTTAGCCGAAAATCACATGAACTACACATGCATCTCCACAAGACCTAGAAGCACAAAAACGACGCAAAAAGGAGAGGGGCTATGGGAGATACCGGGGTCCATGGCAAGAGGGAAAGGTGGGGAACGATCCCACCGGTCGGAATGCGAGGAGAGCGGCCAGAGATGGAGATCCGGCGAGGTCCTCCGGCATCTTTCTTGGGTAGGAGAGAGAGACGAGATGGGGAATAAGAGATGAATGGGCATGGGGGAGTTGAACTCCCCTTGCCCGCTCTTAACCCCCACCTGCTCACGACGGTGCGATAGTACCGCTGGTCATCGCGGTAGTACCATCGGGGCGGAAGTACCGCACGCAAGGCGGTAGTACCGCTCTTCCAGCGGCAGTAAAAATTTACTACCGTGATGGAAGTGGTAGTACCATGCCCAACTCCTGCGGTAGTACCGTGGCTTGCCACAGTAGTACCGTAACCCAAGAAAGTGCAAGTTTTAAAGAGAACAAGAAGAACTAGGCCTTTGCCATTCAACCTTCAAGAAAAAGGGCACGCAAAAGAGCACATACTCGAGGCAACTCAAATGCAAACGCGGCTCAAAAGGAAGGGAAAGGACAACAAGGACCAAACACGAGACACACCCTCTCCAAAAAGAGAGTGGTGACCGGAGCCACCTATGTTTGAGTCAATTGGTATGGCACCGCTTAGAATTATCCCTGGGCCCATGACAAAACTCGTCTTTGAAGCACAAGTACCATAAAAAATGGCTAATGTGAAAGAGTTGATCAATTTATGCATAAAGGGGGAGGAAGAGCTCATTGAGAGAACAACACCCCTCCTATGTTCATGCCTACATCTAGACAATACAACATGATGAGTGAGGTGGGGTGTGCAAGGTTTCAAGCCACATTGCTCAAATCGATGATATTTAGCTCATGCCTTAACTCATGAACTCTTGCTTCATCCAAAGGCTTCGTGAAAATTTCTGCAAGGTTGTCATGAGTGTTGACATAATGAAGATCAATCTCCCCTCGCCTAATATGCTCCCGGATGAAGTGATACCGAATATCAATATGCTTCGTCTTGAAGTGTTGCACCGCGTTGAGAGAAATCTTGATGGCACTTTCACTGTCACACCAAAGAGGCACTTTGTCACAAATGACACTGTAATCCTTCAAGTTTTCCTCATCCATAAAAGTTGAGCACACCAACTGCCGGTCACCACATACTCGGCTTCGGTGGAAGAGAGAGATACACAACTTTGCTTCTTGGAAGACCAACTCACCAAAGAGCAGCCAAGAAATTGGCACCCTCCGGAAGTTGACTTCCTATCCACTTTGTCTCTCGCCCAATCCGAATCCAAGAAACCTACAAGATTGAAGTTTGCTCCTCTTGGGTACCGTAAGCCATAGTTTGGGGTATGGGTCAAATATAGAAAGATTCGCTTGACCACCACAAAGTGACTTTCCTTAGGTGAGGCTTGAATACGTGCACAAATTCCCAGAACAAACATGATATCATGTCTAGATGCACAAAGGTAAAGCAAGGATCCAATCATAGAACGATATACCTTTTGATCCACCACTTTACCATTGAGATCAATGTCAAGTTGACACTTGATAGGAATTGGAGTAGTAGCCGGCTTGACATCACTTAGATTGAATCTCTTGAGCATGTCCTGAGTATACTTGGATTAGTTGATGAAGATTCCTTCTCATCTTTGTTTGACTTCAAACCTGAGAAAGAACTTCAACTATCCCATCACGGACATCTCAAACTCCGTGGTCATGAGTGCGGCAAACTGCTACTTCTCGAGCTTGTGTTGTATTCCCTCGAAGAGGAAAGGGTGATGCAGCACAGTAGCGTAAGTATTTCCCTCAGTTTTTGAGAACCAAGGTATCAATCCAGTAGGATACCACGCGCGAGTCCCTCGCACCTGCACAAACAAATAAGAACTTCGCAGCCAACGTGATAAGGGGTTCTCAATCCCTTTACGGTCACTTACAAAAGTGAGATCTGATAGATAGGATAGTATAATGTTTTTTGGTATTTTTGGATATAAGAACAGAAAGTAAATAAAGCAAAGTAAAGTAGTTGGAAGATTAATATGTTGAGAATAGACCCGGGGGCCATAGGTTTCACTAGTGGCTTCTCTCATGATAGCAGAATTCTACGATGGGTGAACAAATTACTGTTGAGCAATTGATAGAAAAGCGCATAGTTATGAGAATATCTAGGCATGATCATTATATATAGGCACCACGTCCGTGACAAGTAGACCGAAACGATTCAGCATCTACTACTATTACTCCACACATCGACCGCTATCCAACATGCATCTAGAGTATTAAGTTCATAAGAACAGAGTAATGCTTTAAGCAAGATGACATGATGTAGAGGGATAAACTCAAGAAATATGATATAAACCCCATCTTTTTATCCTCGATGGCAACAATACAATACCTGCCTTGCTGCCCCTGCTGTCACTGCGAAAGGACACCACAAGATTGAACCCAAAGCCAAGCACATCTCCTATTGCAAGAACTATATATCTAGTAGGCCAAACCAAACCAATAATTCGAAGAGACTTGCAAGGATATTATAATCATACATAAAAGATTACAGAAAAGGATCAAATATTTCTCGTAGATAATCTTTATCATAAACCCACAATTCATCGGATCTTGACAAACACACCGCAAAAAGATTACATTGAATAGATCTCCTCGAAGATCGAGGAGAACTTGGTATTGAGATCCAAAAAGAGAGAGGAAGCCATATAGCTAGTAACTATGGACCCGAAGGTCTGTGGTAAACTACTCACAACTCATTGGTGAGGCTATGGTGTTGATGTAGAAACACTCTGTGGTAGATCCCCCCTCCGGCGGAGCTCCGGAACAAGCCCCAAGATGGGATCTCACGGGAACAGAAGGTTGCGGTGGTGGAATTAGGGTTTTCTATGTTGCCTCGATGTTTTTAGGGTACATGGATATATATAGGAGGAAGGAGGGCATCGGGGGAGCCATTGGGGGCCCACGAGGGTGGGGAGCGTGCCCATGGGGAGGGGGCACGCCCTGGATCCTCGTGGCCGCCTCCTTCATTCCCTTGCGTGTACTCCAAGTCTACTGTGAAGATATGTTTCCAAAAATAACTCTTCCGAAGGTTTCATTCCGTTTGGACTCCGTTTGATATTCCTTTTCTGCGAAACCCTGAAATAGGCAAAAAACAGCAATCTGCACTGGGCCTTGGGTTAGTAGGTTAGTCCCAAAAATAATATAAAAGTGTATAATAAAGCCTATTAATCATCCAAAACAGAATATATAATAGCATGGAACAATAAAAAATTATAGATACGTTGGAGAGGTATCAAGCATCCCCAAGCTTAATTGCTGCTCGTCCTCGAGTAGGTAAATGATAAAAACTGAATTTTTGATGTGGAACGCTAACTAACATAATTCTCAATGTAATTTCTTTATTGCGGCATGAATATTCAAATCCGAAAGATTCAAGATAAAAGTTCATATTGACATACGAATAATAATACTTTAAGCATACTAACAAAGCAATCATGTCTTCTCAAAATAAAATGGCCAAAGAAAGTTCATCCCTACAAAATCATATATTTAGACTATGCCCCATCTTCGTCACACAAAATATTCCAATCATGCACAACCCCGATTTCAGCCAAGCACTTGTGTCATACTTTAATTTTTTTCAAACTCTTTCAACTTTCACGCAATACATGAGCATGAGCCATGTACATAGCACTATGTGGAATAGAGTGGTGGTTGTGGAGAAGACAAAAAGGAGGAAGATGGTCTCACATCAACTAGGTGTATCAATGAGCTATGGAGATGCCCATCAATAGATATCAATTTGAGTGAGTAGGGATTGCCATGCAACGGATGCACTAGAGCTAAAAATGTATGAAAGGTCATCAAAAGAAACTAAGTGGGTGTTCATCCAACTTGCTTGCTCACGAAGACCTAGGGCATTTGAGGAAGCCCATCGTTGGGATATACAAGCCAAGTTCTATAATGAAAATTCCCAATAGTATATGAAAGTGACTAACCAAGAGACTCTCCATCATGAAGATCATGGTGCTACTTTGAAGCACAAGTGTGGAAAAAAGATAGTAGCATTGTCCTTTTTTTTTCTCTTTTTGGGCCTTTCTTTTTATTTATTGGCCTTTCCTTTTTTTTCTTTCTTTTTTTTCTTTGGGACAATGCTCTAATAATGATGATCATCACACTTATATTTATTTACAACTCGATATTACAACTCGATACTAGAACAAATTATGACTCTATATGGATGCCTCTGGCGGTGTACCGGGATTTGCAATGAATCAAGAGTGACATGTATGAAAAATTATGCATGGTGGCCTAGCCACAAATACGATGTTAACTACATGATCATGCATGGCAATATGCCAATATGAAGCGTGTCATAAGAACGGAACGATGGAAAGTTGCATGGCAATATATCTCGGAATGGCTATGGAAATGCCATGATAGGTAGGTTTGGTGGCTGTTTTGAGGAAGGTATATGGTGGGTATATGGTACCGGCGATAGTTGCGTGGTACAAGAGAGGCTAGCAATGGTGGAAGGGTGAGAGTGCGTATAATCCATGGACTCAACATTAGTCATAAAGAACTCACATACTTATTGCAAAAATCTACAAGTCATCAAAACAAAGTACTAAACACATGCTCCTAGGGGGGAGGTTGGTAGGATTTAACCATCGCGTGCCCCCGACCTCCACACAAAGGTTGACACTCAATGAAATACCTCATGCTTCAAATTTGTCACACAACGGTTACCATACGTGCATGCTACGGGATTTGCAAACCTCAACACAAGTATTTCTCAAATTCACAACTTATCTACTAGCAGGACTCTAATATCACCGTCCTCATATCTCAAAACAATCATCAAGTATCCAAATTTTCTTAGTATTCAATGCACTATATGTGAAAGTTTTAGTATACTCATCTTGGATGCCCATCATATTAGGACTAGTTTTATAACCAAAGAACATTACCATGCTGTTCTAAAAGACTCTAAAATAGATATAAGTGAAGCATGAGAGATAAACAATTTCTACTAAATAAAACCACCACCGTGCTCTAAAAGATATAAGTGAAGCACTAGAGCAAAACAATCTAGCTCAAAAGATATAAGTGAAGCACATAGAGTATTCTAACAAATTCTAAACCATATTTATCTCTCTCAAAAGGTGTGCCCAGCAAGGATGATTGTGGCAAACTAAAAATCAAAGACTCAAATCATACATGACGCTCCAAGCAAAACACATATCATGTGGTGAATGAAAATATAGTCCCGAGTATAGTTACCGATAGATGAAGACGAAAGAGGGGATGCCTTCCTGGGGCATCCCCAAGCTTAGGCTTTTGGTTGTACTTGAATTTTACCTTGGGGTGACTTGGGAATACCCAAGATTAGGCTCTTGCTACTCTTTGTTCCAAAGTCCATCAAAGCCATACTCAAAACTTGAAAACTTCACAACACAAAACTTAGCCAAAAATCTCGTGAGCTCCGTTAGTATAAGAAATCAAACCACCACTCAAAGGTACTGTAATGAACTCATTCTTGGTTTATATTGGTGTTAAACCTACTATATTCCAACTTTTCTATGATTCATATCCTCTAATACTACTCATAGATTCATCAAAATAAGCAAACAAGACAGAAAAAACAGAATCGGTCAAAAACAGAACAGTCTGTAGTAATCTGTAACTTTCGAATACTTTTGTAACTACAAAAAAATTGAAATAAATTGGTAAACGTGAGGAATTTGTCTATCAATCATCTGCAGAAAGAATCAACTAAAAAGAACTCTCCAGTAAAATCTGGTGGCTAATCTCGTGAGCACTAAAGTTTCTGTTTTTTACAGCATGATCATATAAACTTCACACAAGTCTTCCCAAAGGTTCTACCTGGCACAAACACTAATTAAAACACAAAACCACATCTAAACATAAGCTAGATGCAATTTTCATTCCTAAACAGAAGAAAAAACAAAGAAAAGAAAATTGGGTTGCCTCCCAACAAGCGCTATCGTTTAATGGCCCTAGCTAGGCACGATACAAGAATAGATCTAGGTATTGCCATCTTTGGTAGGCAATTCTTCAATTAAGCACTTATAATTCTTAGGAACTTCTTTATTCCTTTGATAATCAAACTTCTAGGCCAGAAATCAAGAAATTCATTTGTATCAAAATGTTCTCTTGCGAAAGTGAGAAAGTTGGGATGAACACTTATAGATTTCAGATCCGCAATTTCCTTACTAGATGATTCACCCTTATTTTTATGAACATACATAAACTTGACCAATTTAGTGGTAGAAGGATTCGAAGTAGTTTTCATAGCAGAAAGAGCAGACCCTACATTAGTAGTAATATCCTCAAGTTTATCGATTCTAGTGTAATCTTGATCTATTTTCTCTTTAACTATGGGTTCCTTTTCTTTGAAACAAATCAGAATAATTCCTACCTTGGATCCATATTGGGTAATTTGGTTGTGGATCTTCCTATCCAAACTCTCAACCAACTCTATAGTAGCAACTTTGTTTTCAGTAATTTGAAGCCTTTGCATAACATGTTCCATAGTTAAAACAGTTCCATTAACCAGAAGAGGTGGTGAGCCAAATAATTCAGTCATAGCATTATAAGAATCAAAAGTATGGCTAACCAAGATATTCCCTCCGGTAATGGTATCAAGAATATACCTATTCCACGGAGTTATGCCAACATAGAAATTGCGAAGAAGCACAGAAGAGGAAAGCTTCCTAGTAGATCTATTTTGAGCATTGCAAATTCTAAACCAGGCATCTTTTAGATTTTCCTCCTCCCTTTGTTTAAAATTAAGAACCTCACTCTCGGGAGTATTGATAATGATAGGTGTGCTAGCCATGATGGCAAGGCCAAGCGAACGGTAAACACACGGCAAAAAGAAGGGTAATTAAAACGGCAAGGGTGAAGTGGGGGAGAGGAAAACAAGAGGCAAATGAATGTAATGCGAAGGATAAGGGTTTGTGATAGGTACTTGGTATATGACTTTTGCGTAAGCCTCCCCGGCAACGGCGCCAGAAATTCTTCTTGTTACTTCTCGAGCTTGCGTTGTGTTCCCTCGAAGAGGAAAGGGTGATGCAGCACAATAGCGTAAGTATTTCCCTCAGTTTTTGAGAACCAAGGTATCAATCCAGTAGGAGACCACGCGCGAGTCCCTCGCACCTGCACAAACAAATAAGAACTTCGCAGCCAACATGATAAGGGGTTGTCAATCCCTTTACGGTCACTTACGAAAGTGAGATCTGATAGATAGGATAGTATAATGTTTTCAGTGTTTTTGGATATAAGAACGGAAAGTAAATAAAGCAAAGTAAAGTAGATGGAAGATTAATATGTTGATCATAGACCCGGGGGCCATATGTTTCACTAGTGGCTTCTCTCATGATAGTAGAATTCTACGGTGGGTGAACAAATTACTATCGAGCAATTGATAGAAAAGCGCATAGTTATGAGAATATCTAGGCATGATCATTATATATAGGTATCACGTCCGTGACAAGTAGACCGAAACGATTCTGCATCTACTGCTATTACTCCACACATCGACCGCTATCCAGCATGCATCTAGAGTATTAAGTTCATAAGAACAGAGTAATGCTTTAAGCAAGATGACAGGATGTAGATGGATAAACTCAAGCAATATGGCATAAAACCCATCTTTTTATCCTCGATGGCAACAATATAATACATGCCTTGCTGCCCCTGCTGTCATTGGGAAAGGACACCGAAAGATTGAACCCAAATCCAAGCACATCTCCCATTGCAAGAACTATAGATCTAGTAGGCCAAACCAAACTAATAATTCGAAGACACTTGCAAGGATATTATAATCATACATAAAAGATTTCAGAAAAGAATCAAACATTTCTCTTAGATAATCTTGATCATAAACCCACAATTCATCAGATCTCGACAAACACACCGCAAAAAGATTACATCGAATAGATGTCCTCGAAGATCGAGAAGAACTTGGTATTGAGATCCAAAAAGAGAGAAGAAGCCATCTAGCTAATAACTATCACTACAAAAAAATACACATCCGTGACATTTTGGGCCGAACGAAACTTTTTTCTGTCATACTTATGATACTTCTAAGACAATAATTGTGAAAAAACACGGTATCATCATAGATGTCGTGGGGTCCTACTTCTATGACAAAAAATCATGACAGAAAATGGGATTTTCGTCTTGGGTGGGCCAAAGACGCAGTTGCATGACATTCTTTGGGCCGCCCATGACGGAAAAAAACGTGGTAGAAGCGAGGGCGAGGAAAATATCAGGGTGTTCCTGGTTACGGTGGGTGGTCGGGGCCGAGCGATGCGCGTTTCTCTCGTACATGCACGCGCCTGGGTGCGAGGCGTTGGTCTCTAACTGAACCCGAGTGATCGATCGATTGCTGTTAACTGAACCCGATTGAGCGATTCCTTCGCTACTGCTGCTAACTGATGTCGATCGATGCTGCCTCTACATGAATAGTGAGCATTGCTGGGGGGTTGGATGAACAGTTCTCGGCGGGGGTGGCTGAAAAGGACCCCGTGTTGTTGCCTCTGCATGAACAGGACCCCGTTCGATCGAGCCGGTTGGGGCTGCATGAACAGGACCCCGTGGAGGGCTGCATGAACAATAGACGGTGGAGGGCTGGATGAACAGTAGACCGTGGAGGGGTGGTTGAACAGGAGCCCATGGAGAGGGCTGGTTGAACAGTAGCCGGTAGAGTAGCGTGTGGTGAAGGCTGAACAGTCGTAGGTGGAGGCTGGAGGAGGTCGACGGTGGATGAACAGTAGCCCGTGGAGGCTGGAGGGGGTCGACGATGGTGATGAACAATATCCCGTGGAGTCCCATTTTGCGGTATGCCACACCCCTCACGATGAACAAGACCCCCGTTTCGACCGTAGCGCTCCAACACAAGTCCGTTTCTTCCGTTTTGCGGTACGCCACACCCCTCCCGATGAACAGGACCCCTCGACCGTAGCGCTACAACACAAGTCCGTTTCCTCTGTTTTGTGGTACGCCACACCCCTCCTGATGAACAGGACCCCCATTTCGACCGTAGGAGGTCCGTTTCCTCCGTTTTGCGGTACCCCAGACGCCTCCCGATGAACAGGATCCCGTTTCGAACGTGGCCGGTCGAACAGAAGGCCATTTCCTCCGTTCTGCGGTACGCCAGGCCTCATTTCCATTGGCTATTCCGTCCAAGCCCTCCCGATCAACACGACGACGCATTCCGTTCTAACCCAGCCGGTTGGCTCCCCATGAACACGACGACGACGCTGTTTCTCCGTTCTGACCTAGCCATGTACACGAGCCCTGGCCGTACGTATGCGCGAGTAGGCATTCGAAACCCTGCCCATATGTACGTACGTGGCTGTATTTTCTTTCTTGCACACTTGTCGTTGTAAGTGTACATGCTACGTGCGCGCCTCTACTACGACACATGCACGCCTCTACATCGACCAGTATGTACGTACACGTTCGCGACCAGAATGACAACGCTACGTACGCTTCGACCAAGTGGGTCCCGACTGTCAGGAACTTCCTTGCCTGCGAAGATGTAGTTGGTGGGTCCCAGCAGTCAGGGGGTGAATCATTTTTTTTGCCAGGACGCACTTCCTTGCGTGCGAAGATGTAGCTGGTGGGTCCTAGCAGTCATGGGGAAATGTTTTTTTCGCGAAATATGATGGTTCGTCTGGTGGGTCCCCGCTGTAAGGTGGAGGAATAATTATTTTGCGCGTAATAAGGAGGCACTTCCTTGCTGCGGCCGTGGACCTAGTTGTCAGCCTCTCCACGTGCAATACTCTTCCGATTGAAGTCGTTCCTTGACCATGTTGACCACGCCGCGCCGAGAGCACCAGAGCGGTGGACGACGGCAAGGCCTAGGAAGGGGACGACATGGAGCCGGGGAAGACGCGGTAGTGGATGCCCACGCGTAGAGGAGTACGAGGGTTCACTGGTTCGCTGCGGTGTGAGGCTGCCGTCGCCGCAGAATAAAAGGGGGTGTGGGTGAGTAGAGGTATGGCCTGGCCAGCGGTGGGAATAGTAGGGGCAGTGAGGCCTCCACGGCAGCACAGCCGGCCACGTGAGGCAAGTGCATGCGACACGACCGGCGCTGCTTTGTTCGGCTGGAGCAACAAGACCAGAGGTTAAAGAAGCACTATGGCCGTTGGATTGACATCGTACGGTCACTGGAGCTCGAATCATTCATATTGACTAAGTTGACAAAGCACACCGTCCTCGTCAACTCGGTGGCCCGTCCAGTGGGTCCTAGTAGTCAGGGGGAAACATTTTTTATGAAATACGGTGGCCCGTCCGGTGGGTCCCTGCTGTCAGGTGGAGGAATCATTATTTTCCGCGTAATAAGGAGGCACTTCCTTGCTGCCGTCGTGGACCCAGCTGTCGGCCTCTCCACATACAGTCCACGTCTGATGGAAGCCATTCCTTGACCACGTTAACCACGTCGCGCCGAGAGCACCAGGGCGGTGGACGACAGCGAGGCCTAGGAAGGGGATGACGTGGAGCCGGGGAAGATGCGGTAGTGGATGCCCATGCATAGAGGAGTACGAGGGTTCACTGGTTCGCTGCGGTGTGAGGCTGTCGTCGCCACAGAATAACATTGGGTGTGGGTGAGTAGAGGGATGGCCTAGCCAACGGTGGGAATAGTAGGGGGCGGTGAGGCCTCCACGGCACCACAGCCAGCCACGGGAGGCAGGAGCATGCGGCACGACCGGCGCTGCTTTGGGCGGCTGGAGCAACAAGACCAGAGGTTGAAGAAGCACTACGGCTGTAGGATGGACATCGTACGGTTACTGGAGCTAGAATCGTTCATATTGACTAAGTTGACAAAGCACTCCGCCCCCGTCAACTTTGTAGGCCCACAAGTCAGCCACCCACCAAGGTGGGTCCCAACTAGCAGGGGGAGTATTCATTTTTTTGTGCGTAATAAGGAGGCACTTCCGGTAGGTCCGAGCTGACAGCGGGGGGTACGTTTTTTTCGCGAAATACGGTGGCCCGTCCGGTGTGTCCCAGCAGTCAGGGGGGGAACTTTTTTCTCCAAATACGGTGGCCCGTCCGCTGGGTCCCTGTTGTCAGGTAGAGGAATAATTGTTTTCCGTGTAATAAGGAGGCACTTCCTTGCGGCTGCCGTGGACCCAGCTGTCAGATTCTCCACGTACAATACTCTTCCGATGGAAGTCGTTCCTTGACCACGTTGACCACGCTGCGCCGAGAGCACCAGGGCGGTGGACGACGGCGAGGCCTGGGAAGGGGACGACGCGAAGCCAGGGAAGACGCGGCAGTGGAATCCCGCGCGGAGAGGAGTACGAGAGTTCACTGGTTCGGCTGCGGTGTGAGGCTGCCGTCGCCGCAGGGCTTGGCCAGCGGTGGGAATAGTAGGGGGTGGCGAGGCCTCCTTGGCATCGCAACCGGCCACGGGAGGCAGGAGCACGAGGCACGACCGGCGCTGGTTTGGGCGGCTGGAGCAAGAATACCTGAGGTTGAAGAAGCACTACGGCCGTTGGATGGACATCGCATGGTCAATGTAGCTAGAATCGTGCACATTGACTAAGTTGACAAAGCCCTCCGTCCCCGTCAACTTAGTAGGCCCACAAGTCAGCCTTCCACTATACTGGGTCCCAGCTAGTAGGCGGGTATTCATTTTTGTGTGCGTAATAAGGAGGCACTTCCGGTGGGTCCGAGCTGACAGCGGGGGGAACGTTCTTTTCGCGAAATACGGTGGCCCGTCCGGTGGGTCCCAGGAGTCAAGGGGAAAACATTTTTTTCGCCAAATACGATGGCCCATCCGGTGGGTCCCCGCAGTCAGGTGGAGGAATAATTATTTTCCGCGTAATAAGGAGGCACTTCCTTGCCGCTGCCGTGGACCTAGCTGTCAGCCTCTCCACGTACGGTACTCTTTTGATGGAAGTCGGTCGTTGACCAGATTGACCACGCCGCGCCGAGAGCACCAGAGTGGTGGACGACAGCGAGGCCAAGGAAGGGAACGACACGAAGGCAGGGAAGACTCGGCAGTTGTTTCCTACGTAGAGGGGAGTACGACTGTACGAAGGTTTACTGGTTCGTCTGCCGTCGCCGGAGAATAACAACAGGTGTGGGTGATTAGAGGGATGGCTAGGCCAGCGATGGGAGTATGGTGGGGCGGTGAGGCCTGCGCGGCAGCATAGCCGGCCACGGGGAGGAGGGAGCAGGCAGTCCCGCTGGCGCTTGTTTGAGCGGCTGGAGCAGGAAGAGCAGAGATTGAAGAAGCACGATGACCGTTGGATGGACATCCAACAGTCGCTGCTTGTGCATCAACCTTTTTTTAGGAAGGCCTCAAATCTGTGGAAAACATCATACATCCCATCTGCCATTATTTCTAATAATTTCCATCCCATTTGCTAATTCTTAAGGTTTTTTTGGAGCCCATATTCTTTTTGTTAGCATTACAACCCATATTGTGGCCACGGTTAAAAAATTATACGAAATTTTGCATATTTCGGTGCGGTCCAAACTGTTTTTAATCCCGAAATTTTGAGTCACATTCAAACTAATTTTAAAAATAAATGCATATCAATATAAAATCCAACAAATTGTCCACGCATAAAAATCAATGCAATTTAAAATATTGAAATGAAAAAATATATTTGAAACTAATTGCCGTTTTGATGTGTTTTAAAAATGTACAACCCATTTCTCATTCGTGATAGACCATTTTCTCGGCCAGCCGAATGAAGCTCTCCTCGTCTTGAAAGATTTGCAGCCCAACAGGCCGGACAAAGTGACTTATTTGGCAAATCACAAAAAAACCGGGTTGTCGCCGTGGACCCAGCCATCAGCCTCTCCACATACAGTACTCTTTCGATGGAAGTCGGTCATTGACCAGATTGACCACGCTGCGCCGAGAGCACCAAGGCGATGGACGATGGCGAGGCCTAGGAAGGGGACGATGCGGAGCCGGGGAAGACGCGGCAATGGATGCCCACACGGAGAGGAGTACGAGGGTTCACTGGTTCGGTTGCGGTGTGAGGTGCCGTCGCCGCAGAATAAAAGGGGGTGTGGGTGTGTAGAGACATGCCCTGGCCAGCGATGGGAGTAGTAGGGGGTGGTGAGGCCTCAGCGGCGTCACAGCCGGCCACGGGAGGCAGGAGCACACAACACAACCGGCGTTGGTTTTGGCGGCTGGAGCAAGAAGACCAGAGGTTGAAGAAGCACTACTGCCGTTGGATGAACATCATATGGTAACTGGAGCTAGAATCATTCATATTGACTAAGTTGACAAAGCCTTCCGTCTCCGTCAACTTGGTAAGCCCACAAGTCAGCCTCCCACGATGCTGGGTTCCACCTGGCAGGGGGAGTATTCGGTTTTTTGTGCCTAATAAGGAGGCACTTCCTTGCGTGCGAAGATAGCTGGTGGGTCCGACTTGTCAGCGGAGGGCACATTTTTTTTTCGCGAAATACAGAGGCCCTTCCGGTGGTTCCCAGATGTCAGGTGGTGGAATCAAAGACTTTTGAAGGCGTACGGAACAAGCTAGTGTACCAGTAAAGAGACGTTGCTGAGTTTTAGAAAAAAGAGAGATGTGCTCCTGTAGCTGGTTCTAATCCAAACCTAGATTATGACTATATATGGTGCTATTCTACTCCGCAAGTAATGAAACTGACTTATCGAACGTTCGCTTCTCCTCTTCTCTACTTACTCTGCCTATCATCAGAAGCTCTGGCCGCAGCAACCATGTCCGTTGGCTGCTCCTCCACCTGCTCTTCAGCAGGCAACAACCAAATATGCGCCAAGTCACCACCCGTACCATCGCATGTGGGTCTCATCACACCCCCGCCGGCACGCACACCGCAGCCGGTTGCTCATCGCAACCCGCTACCGTTGGTGTGGTGCCACTTCTGCAAATCACGCAAAGTCATACATCGTGTCTCAACCACAAGCCTCAACCCTGGCCGAGTCTTCTACAAATACCCGAATCATGGGGTAATAATATGTTTAAGGGTTGTTCTGCTGCTTTCAGTTGCTGATTTTTTTAATAGTTTGGTTGATGATCTTCCAATTTGATTCGTGCAGAAAAGGGAAGATTCGTGTGATTTGTATTTCTGGGAAGTTGCTGATGTGGGGGAGTGCAACTACGCTGATTATTTGGTTAGCCTAGGAATCCCAATACTAACAGGTTGGGGTGTTGGACAAGTAACTGAAGGAACGGCAGAAGAGGAAGATGCAGAGTAGAAGGTTAAAGATGCAGTTCCTCTGATCATGGCCAAGCAACAGCTGCTGAACAGACTTGACAGCAATGAGGAGATGAAAGAGCTTGTGAAGATAATGGGCAAAATCGATGTGCTCTGTAGGATGATTGTCTCTTTATTTGTAGTGTATGTAGCACTCGTGATGTATTCACTGGCTATGACATGAGCACTTTGCTGAAACTAGTAATGAATGAAACCTGTGTAGCAGGCTGGGCGTAGTGTTGTGAACATCTAATGATTTCTATTAACGAAAATCAGGGGGTATCCCCTTTTGCTCATAAATAAATAAATAGCAGAGGCCCTTTTGGTAATAAATAAATAAATTAGCAGAGGCCCTATCGGGCCAGCTTTGTTCTCATTTGAAGACGTCGAGCAAATTGCAGTATCAATTTCAAGCTTCACAGCCAAATATGAGTACAACTAAACAACAATGTCATCGTGTTGTAGTCATCATACAATCACCAAACACAAATTAGCATACATAACAAGTGATGTTCTCACTGGAAAATACTAAACAACATGTTCATCAGGTTTCAGTTGTCATAGCAAACACAATTTCACATAGTAGATAAAAAAATATCTTCTGACAGGCAAATACAACAAAAGCAATGTAATCATCATCCGAAGTAGCAGCGTCAACATCTTCGGCATGTGTATCAGTCTGAATCCTAATTCCCCACGGTGTCATCTTCTTCTTCGTCCTCAACATCCTCGAACGTTGGCTTCTTCTTGATCAACGCTTGTATGTCCACAACACGACAGTCAATCTTTTCGCCGGCGTCATTGACGTGATGGTTCTCAAAGATATTAGGAACATATGTGTTATCTTGTACATCAGGAGCAGTGTAAGCATCATCTTGTTGTGCAACTACATTAAATGAATTCATCTGCTCAAACCTTTGCAATACTCTCCAGTCATCGCTACGTGCACATGTGTCTTCCAAAAAAAATATTTGTGTTGCTTGATTTGCCATAATAAAAGGCTCTTTGGTCTGATACGCCGCCTTGACATTGATGGATTTGAAATAATCATCAGCTCTGGGTTTTGCGATCCTGGAAAACAGGTTATACCTATGACAGCACAACAGAACCACACACTGATGATCCTAGAAACTAGAGATATACTGCAACTGAACAATGTATGTTATGTTAGCATACATTTCAGTTGTCTCTTTGTCATACGTATCTGTGCTCATGATGGCACTGTTTTGTGTCTTCCTGCCTTCGTCTCGTGCAAGGGTGTTGTAGCGCACATCTCCAACAACGCAAGATTCATAATGTCTTACCCGAGTATCAGGACCCATTAAAAAAAACGACAGTGCAATTCAAAAGCTTACATGGCTCTTGAACCATTTTGCAAATCCTGCCATAACCAGTTTGTCAATGTTTTTTGGATTTTGCAACAGTAACTCCTTTCTGTAGATGCTGCACAACATAGTGATTGCGTCAAACATCTAAATATATAAGAATGTGCTGCAAGTTTAGTAGATTACGATGTATAAGCTGCAGTACTTAGCACTTACTTGATATAAGGTAGTATCTCAGGACAGTTATTCAACACATACCAAACCATTTTGTCCAAATCTTCAGGTTTGTCCTCTTGTCGACTCTTCCCTGTAACTCGAACAGAATAATCGAAAACGTTGAGCCCGGGATTGTCTTCATCCACCTCTTTGCTAAGCTGACCAGCTGTTTCAATGTATTTTGAGCAGAATGTCAACGCTTCTGTAGCAATGTAGGCCTCTACAATGGAACCCTCGAGTCTAGCTCTGTTCCTAACATAGCCATTGAAGGTGCCTAGCCGCCTTTCAATAGGGTACATCCAGCCATACTGTACTGGACCTCTAAGTAGTGCCTCATCAAGTAGATGAACAGCCTAATGCACCATCACATCAAAGAAGGCTGGAGGATATATCTTCTCAAGGTCGCATAGGATAGTTGGTATCTGATACGTCTCCAACGTATCTATAATTTTTTATTGTTCCATGCTATTATTTATGATGTTTTGGATGTTTAATGGGCTTTGTTATACACTTTTATATTATTTTTGGGACTAACCTACTAACCCAAAGGACCAGTCCAGATTGTTATTTCTTGCCTGTTTTAGGGTTTTACAGAAAAGGAATATCAAACGGAGTCCAAACGGAATGAAACCTTCGGGAGAGATATTTTTGGAGGAAAATACGCACGGGAGATTTGAGAACCACCGAGTAGGGCTGACATGGAGTCCAAGAGGGTGGGGGGCGCGCCCCCTATAGGGCTGTCAGGACCGGTTTTTCAGTAAAATAATTACCGAGAGACCGACCTTTCAATCGAACCAGTACGGAAAATACTTCTTGCTGGTAGACATATCCTTGATTCAGAATTCCAGAGTACTGAATATTATACATGGTCGAGCTGAGGTTGCTCAATAGTTTATTACAAACACGCCGATATAATACATAAGGGCGGATATGACACAATGGTAGGGTGGCATACTACTAACTCGTAATAAAAAGGTGGTGGATATGACATAGTGTGGTGGGTGGCGTGACTCCATTATCTTACAGTTCATTGAGTGTCGGAGTGAGACCCGATGAATTTATTTGGTGGTTGGCGGAAGCGGTTATATAACAATGATCAACTCCAAGATCGCAAGAGACTGACTGGGACTCCACTAGACGTCGGACTCGCTATCGAACTCTTCATCCATGAGATCGCCTTCGTCAACATCTGGCCAAATCAACAAGCCAGGTGAGTACTTTGAATGTACTCGCAAGACAGTTCGGACATAAGATATAATAAATGCAAACATGATGCATTTGAGTATTATGTATCCGAATTATAATTTATGTGCTGCAAGTAAAAATAGAAGTCGGGCGGTAGTCCTCCCGAAATCCATAAAAATAAATAAAAGAAAACCAAACGAGTGTCTGAGTGATGCCTCGAGAGGAAAAAGAATTAAAACATGCCACAGTCGGACGTCTGGGCGACATCACATAAAGGGCTTATAAGGAGAAGTAAATAACAAGAATGCCACAGTCGGACGTCTGAGCGACATCACATAAAGGGCTTGTAATGAAAATAAATAACAAGAATGCCACAGTCGGACGTCTGAGCGACATCACATAAAGGGCTTATAATTAATAAGACTGACACAGTCGGACGTCTGAGCGACATCACATAAAGGGCTTATAAATAACAAGAAATGCCACAGTCGGACATCTGAGCGACATCACATAAAGGGCTTATAAATAAAAAGAAATGCTATAGTTGGACGTCTGAGCGACATCACATAAAGGGCTTATATAAACAATGGTATAACAGTAAAATACTTCAGGAGGTAAATCAGTACAGAGATAACTAGTTAGTTCATCTACCCAAAATGAACTTGACAAAAATCACCACTCCTGTTACTATCATAAAATTACTAGAGACGGTCACCGGGGTTGACACGAAGATTGACTCTAGGCCATAAGCATGGCCACTCGAAAGATTTGACTCTGTAGAGCTTGTACTCTTAAATCACAGCCAACGGATTCCACTAGCCACAGGGACTAGTTCCGTCTACGGTGTTTTAGCAGAAACACAACTGACCAGTACACACCCATTTCACATCCTGCTGTCCGGAATTACCCGTGACAACATTCACGAAAAACTTTAAGATGGGGAGGCTACAACCTCAAATAGCATGGGATCGAATTTATATATGCATGCTCTAAGGGGTGCCCCCCTCTTGGTCCCAACCGGAAACACCCATGCCCCCTGACCGGATGACGGGCTTTAATCCAGGGCCATGGAACCCTCATCACGGCCCCTCTACTTGGTGTGTACACGGAAAGAGGTTTGCAACTGACTCAACCGTAATCTTAATAGACGGCATATGACAGTACCAAAAAGGAGACGAACGGAATCATGACTTGATCGATGGTGATACTAGAATTAACCATTGACTAGCATGCTCCAACAATACCGGTACACGACCCTTCATGTCACCACATGACCGGGGTGTTTCAATCAACATTCGGGTTCACCCGAAGCATGCTTGCATGAAATATAATCATCCACAAATTCTTATATGACCATGCTATGAAGAAGAACTACTTGATCAAACATGCAACACACTCATCATATCAAAGGTTCGAACATGCTTGCCTGGTTCGGAGTAGTCGGAGTCTAACTCGGTGAGGTTCGCGGCTCCGTCACGTCCTTCGATATCTACGTATTCAAACAAAACGAATACTAACATAAATACCGCGTGCGCATAAAAATTGTCCCAAATATTTTTCCAATAAATATGAAAAAAACTAGACAGAAAACTAAAGAGGACAGAAAAAGAATCAACTCAAAATCATCTTTTGTTTAAAAGATATTAGAGTTTCTGTCCAGGGACTTATCTGTAGTGAAACAAAAAGTTTCCAGGGGCTAGAATAGACAACAGGAAAACGAATCGGTACGTAGTACGCCAGCCGAATAGGAAGACGTACTTTGCCCGAAGGAGCCTCCCAGGAAAATGTTTCGGGAGAGAAAAGAGAGGCTGACGAGGGGGTCCCACTCGTCGGGATTAAAAACAGAACAGAGTCGCGCCGGCGCCAGAAGGCTGCGGTAGTCGCCGGCGTTGATCCACGGCGAGGTAGGGGGAGAGAGTGGTACCTACGGGTTCCTGGTGTTCTTCCGCGTCGGTAGGTGGTGGAGTTGAGCGTTGGCGAGCCCCACGTCGACGGCGACCCTATCTCCAGCGGACGGCAGCTCGGGTGGTCGTGGGCCTCGTTGGAGAGAGTTTCTGGGGTCAAATTGGAGTGGGGGTTAGTCTCCTAGAGGTGCCAGGAGGCTACGCTCAAGTCCAGGGCAGCGGGGGAGTTCTCACTAGAGAGAACGTTGCTGGAACCCGAGGTGGACGAAGGTGGCCGGAGTTGAGGAAGAAGGGCCCCTCGAGGCTCTTCCAGTGGCTGGGCGTGGTCTAGTGAGGTGGTGGAGGGATGCGGGCTCGAGAGTGAGCTCGGAGGTGCTATATATAGCCAGCCCGAGGCGGTTGCCGTGAACGGGATAAGTCCGGCGATCGATTACGGCAGTGCTGTGGCTGGGCAGGTGGATTAGAAGCTTGAGCATCGACTAGGAGGTGCACTCGTTCCATTTCGGTGCCTAACTTAGTACGGTAAGGGTGGTTACGGCCTGTCCCCGGCGGAACGGTCGTGCGGCACGTCGGCGGCAGAGGGCGCGCCCTGTGCGTGCCAGGCCACGGCGGCGGTGCTGCAAGCGTGCGCTGGCGATGGAGAAGGCCACGCGGAGCTCCCAGGCGACTTGGGCGGTGCAGAACGGCGTTGTGCCGCAGGGCGCCTCCTGTCGGCCGTCACGGGTGGCTCTACCGCCGCGGATGACGCTGGCGTGGGCGGGCCAGGGTGCCACCGACGCCAAGAACAAGCCAAGCACGCGTGCGGCGCTCTGGATAAGAGCGAGGTGCAGTGCAGCAACGAGCCAAAGAGGCACTGGTGAGATTGACGATCGTTCTCTGACGAACTGACGAAGCTGCACTGTCGCCTGTAATTCTTCAGTTAACTTTTCCTGAAACTGACAGAACAGTGCACGCCAGGTGTTTGACGAAATAATTTTGGCATGTGGAAAATATTTTTGGAGATGATATTTGGTGGAGTGGTCTATTGATGCGTCTAGAGGCTGCCTGAATTTTCACAGAATTTTTGGAAGAAGGAAAATATGAATTTCACCAAAATTTGCAAATCTGGTCCAAACTTGCAGTAAGTGAAATTTGAAAATTTTGAACTGTGGACCAGTGAAACAAGATGGATCTGGGTTGTGGGTACTAAGGACTATCCAGGGTAGTTGGTTTGGAAACAAAACTCAAAGTGAACATGGTGGTTCCTTAGTAAATCACCATGGTTCACTTCAATGGACAGAAATTGTTTTTGGTGCAATTTAATTAGATGAAAAAATTCCAATAAGGTTGAAACTTGCTGGAATTGATAAGAGACTTGCCTCAAGGTGAAAAGGAGGTTTTGGAGAGAAATATTTTCATTGGGTGCCATGGAAGAGAAAAGTTTGAGAGGGAAGACAAGTCCAAGATTCTTATAAGATGGATATTCATGGAGTAAAAAAAATCAAATAAACCCTTTTAAAATCAACTTGTGTTTGAGCTAACACAAGAAGAAAACTTTCAAGACCAGAATCAAGCTTGAGAAGAACACACAAACTTTGGTCAGAAAAGATTTTAGAAGGGTTTTCAAGAGAAGATCAAATATCCCCCTTCCAAAAGACCAAAAGTTTGGAAGAAAACAAATCCAAAAATTTGGAGTGTTACAACACCTACCCCCTATGTAAAAATCTCGTCCCCGAGATTTCAGCTGATCATCAAATAAGTGTGGGTGTTCTGTCCGAAGAAAATCTTCCCTTTCCCATGTTGCCTCATCCTCTGTGTGATTACTCCACTGAACCTTGAGAAATTTAATTGTCTTCGGACGGGTTCTCCTTTCAGACTGCTCCAATATTTTTATTGGGTGTTCCCGATAGGTGAGATTTGGTTGCACATCAAGATTTTCATGCGACACATGCTTCTCGGGGTTGCTTACACACTTCCGTAGTTGCGAAACATGAAACACGTCGTGGACGTCTGACAGTTCCTTGGGAAGGTCCAACTGGTAGGCCACTGTGCCTCTCCGTGCAACTATACTAAAGGGTACGATAAATCGTGGTGCTAGTTTTCCTTTGACCTTTAATCGTTGCAGCCCCCTCATAGGAGATACACGTAGCTACACGTCTTCACCGGGTTCAAAACTCACTTCCCGATGCTTTTGATCGTAGTAGCTCTTCTGTCGACTTTGGGATGTCTTGAGTCGATCCCGTATTATTTTAACTTTTTCCTCAGCTTCTTTTAACATGTCTGGGCCGAAGATACGACTGTCCCCTGTTTCTGACCAGTTTAATGGAGTACGGCATCTTCGTCCGTACAAGGCTTCAAAAGGTGCCATTTTCAAGCTGGCTTGGTAACTATTGTTGTATGCAAACTCGGCATACGGTAAGCTTTCCTCCCAACTGGTCCCATAGGTGAGGACACATGCCCTCAGCATGTCGTCTAGTATTTGATTCACTCGTTCCGTTTGTCCTCCAGTCTGGGGGTGATAGGATGTACTGAACATTAGTTGCGTTCCCAGGGCTTGCTGTAATTGATCCCAAAATTTGGAGACGAACTGAGTGCCTCTCTCGGATATTATAGTCTTTGGAACTCCATGTAGGCATACTATACGGGCGAGGTAAAGCTTGGCAAGCTTTTGGGTGGTGTGGGTTGTCTTGACTGGAATAAAGTGTGCCACCTTGGTCAGTCTATCTGTGATGAACCATATGGCATCATTTCCGTGCTGTGACCATGGCAGTCCAACAATAAAATCCATCCCAATATCGTCCCATTTCCACTTAGGTATCTTGTTTGGTTGTAACAGTCCGGCGGGTTTCTGGTGCTCGGCCTTAATGCGTTGACATGAATCACAGCATGCAATGTATGTGGCTATGTCTCTCTTCATACCGTGCCACCAAAATCTTTCCTGAATGTCCTTGTACATTTTGGTCCCACCAGGGTGAATTGAGTATGGAGCGGTGTGGCTCTCTGCTAGAATTTGCTGTTTGAGGTCTTCGCTATTTGGTACGCAAAGCCTGTCTCTGAACCATAATATTCCCTCACTGTCTATGGTGAATTCTGAGGCCTTGCCCTGACTTACTTTTCTTTTTATTCCTTCAATGCTGGGGTGTCCATGCTGAGCCTTCTTTATTTGTTCTATTAGCGTAGGCCGTCATTCCATGTTTGATACTTCGCCTTCGGTGACCATCATTAAGTTGAGCTTGGCGAATTCCTGCTGAAATTCGGGTCTCAGGTTTTGTAGGTTGCCGTTGTCAGGGCTGGGGTTACGGCTGAGAGTATCTGCTTCTACGTATGCCTTTCCAGGGTGATAGTGGATGCCAACGTCATAATCTTTTACTAGTTCCAACCAGCGTCGTTGTCGTAAATTGAGTTCTGGTTGGGTGAAAATATATTTGAGACTCTTATGGTCCGTATATATTTCGCAATGTTTCCCAAGCAAAAGGTGTCTCCACTCCTTGAGCGCATGAATGACTGCTGCCAATTCCAAATCGTGAGTAGGATAATTTTCTTCATGTTTCCGTAGTTGCCGGGAAGAGTAGGCGACTACTTTGCCTTCTTGCATTAGTACGCATCCGAGGCCTTTCCGGGATGCGTCACAATATACTTCAAAACTTTTGTGTATGTCTGGTACGACCAATACTGGGGTTGTTGTTAATTTCTTTTTGAGTTCCTGGAAGCTCTTCTCACAAGCTTCGGTCCATACGAATTTCTTATCCTTCTTGAGTAACTGTGTCATTGGTTTGGCTATGGTGGAAAATCCCTCAATAAACCTTCGGTAATATCCAGCCATTCCGAGGAAATTTCGTACATCCGTTACATTGGTCGGTGACTTCCAACTAAGTACGGCCTTGACTTTTTCTGGGTCCATGGCAACTCCTTCTTGTGTCAATACGTGGCCTAGAAAACCAACTTGTCTTAACCAAAATTCACATTTGCTGAATTTGGCGTAGAGTTGATGTTTCCTTAATTCTCCCAGTACTATACGGAGGTGTTCCGCATGTTCTTCTGGTGTCTTTGAATATACCAAGATATCATCAATAAATACCACCACAAATTTGTCCATAAATTTCATAAACACTTTGTTCATGAGGTGGACAAAATATGCGGGGGCGTTGGTCAGTCCAAACGACATTACTGTAAATTCATATAGTCCGTATCTGGAGGTGAAGTCTGTTTTTGGAATATCTTTTGTCCGTACTTTTAATTGATGATAACCTGACCTTAAATCAATTTTTGAGAAAACCTTGGCTTGTGCGAGCTGGTCAAATAAATCATTTATCCGTGGCATTGGATATTTGTTCTTGATAGTGACCATGTTGAGTGCTCAGTAGTCTATACACAATCTCATAGTCCCATCCTTCTTTTTGGCAAATAACACCGGCGAACCCCAAGGTGAGGAGCTGCCCGTATAAATCCTTTGTCCAGTAATACCTTTATTTGCTTCTTTAGTTCAACCAACTTGGACGGTGCCATTCTGTATGGTTTCTTGTAAATGGGGGTGGTTCCAGGTGCTAACTCAATGATGAATTCTATTTCTCTGTCTGGTGGCATGCCTGGTAGTTCTTCGGGAAATACGTCTGGAAATTCACATACTACTGGAACCTTGCTTAATTCCATAGTGTCTACCTTGTTTAATTTTGGTTGTTGCGATACCGGTCTTTCTTGAGCTGCGACTCTTATTGTCTTCCCGTGATGATGCGTAAGAATCACAGTTCGGTTGAAGCTGTCGATAAATCCTTTGTTAGTGGTTCGCCAGTCCATACCCAGGATAACATCCAGTCCCTTGTTTTCCAACACAATGAGGTTTGCGTGAAACTTTAACCCTTCAATTTCAATGGTTATACCTTGGCAGTAATTTTGAGTGATCTGCTTACTTCCGGGGGGACTTGATGGTCATTGACTTTCCCAAGGGAAGCATCGAAAAACCATGTTGCAAAGCAAAACTCTTCGAAATGAACGAATCAGAAGCTCCAAAATCAAACAAAACCATGGCAGGTATTGTGTTGATAGGGAACGTATCGAGTACGATATCCGGGGCATCCTGTGCTTACTCCTTGGTCACATGGTTCAGGTGGCCTTTCTTGTGGTTGTTATTGGGGTTGAAGTTGTTACGCTTCGGCGCGGAATTATTTCGTTGCTGTTTGTCTTCGGTGCTGAGTTCCTTGGCTTTGGGCATTGTTTGGCATAGTGTCCCTCTTCTCCACAAGCGTAGCAAGTAACACCTGGGCGATACGTGAAATCCTTGTCCCTTGCATGAATTTTTTTTCATGGACGTGTGTCATTTGTCATGGATTTGTTCGCCCCATTTTTCTGAAAATTTACCTTATTCCTGTTGTTGCGAGTGTGGTTTGTCTGATCCCTTTTTCGCTTGCGAATGTCTTCCAGAATGCGACACTCATTTTCCAAAGTAATGGCCTTGTCCACAAGTGTTTTGAAATCTGGAAAAGTGTGTATGACCAGCTGGCATTTGAGTGCTGGTGCCAGACCGTCCAGGAATTTTTCCATCTTCTTATTTTCAGTCATACGCTCTTCGTTGGCATAACGAGATAATTAGTAAATTCGCTGTTGTACTCAGTTACTGTCATGCCCCTTTGCTTGAGGTCATCAAACTCTCTTTTCTTGATCTTCATAATGCTTCTAGGGATGTGCGCCCCACGAAAACCTTCTTTAAAATCCTCCCAGGTGATATCATTTTCATTGGGGTGCATGTGCAGAAAATTCTCCCACCATGACGCAGCTGCTCCATTAAGATAATGCGGCGCATAAAGTACCTTTTCGCGATCTAAGCATTGTGCCAGAATTAATTTTCTCTCAATGTATCGAAGCCAATCATCGGCCTCAAGAGGTCTGTCAGTGTGGGAAAATGTTGGCGGACGTGTCTTCTATAATTCGGACAATTTTGAATGCTGCTGGTGTGGCTCACGGTGATTCCCCATGTTAATGACATGGTTCATCATTTCCTGATGATGTTGTTGACTTTGCTCGTAAAGACGGCATACTTGAGAAAATGATGTTTCGCTGCCCTCCTGACTTGACTACCCCTGTGTGAAATTGTTACCTGTCTGTGTGCCATAATTTTCCTGTGACAGACTTGGCATGGAACGTGTCCAGGGACGAGTCATTTCTCACTCTGGGGTATTAATGCAGAAATCATGAGAAGAATTGAGCGGCAATAATAAACCAAGATTTGCAAAAGCAGCAAAAACACGAGCTCCAAAGATTTTCAAAATAAAAACTTGATTGCACACGGAGAAGGACCGCTTAGTACACATCTTACACGCGAGTCGTAATTATACATACGTCACTCAGGATGCGCACACACATTCCTGACATGTTATTTATGCTAGTGCACTTCTCCAAGTTCCTACATGATGCGCAAATAGACTACTCCCATCATCCTATTTTACACATAACACATATCCAACAAGCGAACACATCGCGTCGCGGACAGTCACATTAGTCAGAGATGTTGAAGACTTCCCTTGGCCCACCGAGGGTAAGGCCAAGTGGTGGTGGAGACTCAACTTCCTCCTCACTAATAGGCTCCAGGCGTGAAGTACTGGTGCGAGGTGTTGATGCGGGTGCGGCAGGTGGTGCAGCTCTGACTGAGGTAGGAGCAATGACCTGGTCAAACTCCTTAGTGGTAGACAGACGGCGAGCGGTGGCTAAGATGGAAGGTGCATAAGATGCTGAGGACGAGATGAAAGTCAGTGGTGGCGAAGTATGGAGTAGCTCCCTCCTGTTGGCAGAGCCACTCTGGACCAAGTCCATACAAGCAGCCACCAAGTCGTCCACAAGGTTATCAAACGCTGCCTCAAGAGCCTTGAGGTACTCAACCATTGATTCGATGGCTTCATCACGTTCCCCATGTGCGCAAGCAAACACATAGTGGCACGTGTAGGGCACGTGGCATGGGAGGTAACGGTAGCGATGAGTCTTCATTGAAGGAAGAGCATCCCGGAGACGAGCTATCGCCTCACGGACAACCATTTGCATGGCATGCCTCTCCGTAGGCACGGCCCTACCCACAAATCGGAAGCGGCGCGCTTCAGAACGCCCTCCCTTGAATTGCACTGCAGCCTGGTGCATTAACACGATGTCGCTGATCTTGTGACGGTAGAGTGTAAACTCTGGGCGGGTCGATGGCCCGATCGTGACCTTGGTGATAGCGACGAGGAGCTTGATAAACCCCTCAGGAATGTTGGTGAACACCTGTGAATCACAGTCGCCGCCGGCCATCTACAAAAGTAGACAAAAATTCCGAATAGTCAAATCATAAATTTATGATGACTAACAGAAAATTTCTACAAATGTAAATTGCTGAAATAGCACTCAATACGCTAATAACCGATTAGCGATCACACCTAGTGGCTTCCTACAGTCAGCCTGGCTCTGGTACCAAGGTTGTCAGGACCGCTTTTTCAGTAAAATAATTACCGAGAGACCGACCTTTTAATCGAACCAGTACGGAAGAATACTTCTTGCTGGTAGACATATCCTTGATTCAGAATTCCAGAGTACTGAATATTATACATGGTCGAGCTGAGGTTGCTCAACAGTTTATTACAAACGCGCCGATATAATACATAAGGGCGGATATGATACAATGGTAGGGTGGCATACTACTAACTCGTAATAAAAAGGTGGTGGATATGACACAGTGTGGTGGGTGGCGTGACTCCAGTATCTTACAGTTCATCGAGTGTCGGAGTGAGACCCGATGAATTTATTTGGTGGTTGGTGGAAGTGGTTATATAACAGTGATCAACTCCAAGATCGCAAGAGACTGACTGGGACTCCACTAGACGTCGGACTCGCTATCGAACTCTTCATCCATGAGATCGCCTTCGTCAACATCTGGCCAAATCAACAAGCCAGGTGAGTACTTTGAATGTACTCACAAGACAGTTCGGACATAAGATATAATAAATGCAAACATGATGCATGTGAGTATTATGTATCCGAAATATAATTTATGTGCTGCAAGTAAAAATAGAAGTCGGGCGATAGTCCTCCCGAAATCCATAAAAATAAATAAAAGAAAACCAAACGAGTATCTGAGTGACGCCTCGAGAGGAAAAATAATAAAAACATGCCACAGTCGGACGTCTGGGCGACATCACATAAAGGGCTTATAAGGAGAAGTAAATAACAAGAATGCCACAGTCGGACGTCTGAGCGACATCACATAAAGGGCTTGTAATGAAAATAAATAACAAGAATGCCACAGTCGGACGTCTGAGCGACATCACATAAAGGGCTTATAATTAATAAGAATGCCATAGTCGGACGTCTGAGCGACATCACATAAAGGGCTTATAAATAACAAGAAATGCCACAGTCGGACGTCTGAGCGACATCACATAAAGGGCTTATAAATAACAAGAAATGCCATAGTCGGACGTCTGAGCGACATCACATAAAGGGCTTATATAAACAATGGTATAACGGCAAAATACTCCAGGAGGTAAATCAGTACAGAGATAACAAGTTAGTTCATCTACCCAAAATGAACTTGACAAAAATCACCACTCCTGTTACTATCATAAAATTACTAGAGACGGTCATCGGGGTTGACACGAAGATTGACTCTAGGCCATAAACATGGCCACTCGGAAGATTAGACTCTGCAGATCTTGTACTCTTAAATCACAGCCAACGGATTCCACTAGCCACAGGGACTAGTTCCTTCTACGGTGTTTTAGCAGAAACACAACTGACCAGTACACACCCATTTCACATCCTGCTGTCCGGAATCACCCGTGACAACATTCACGAAAAACTTTAAGACGGGGAGGCTACAACCTCGAATAGCATGGGGTCGAATTTATATATGCGCGCTCTAAGGGGTGCCCCCCTCTCGGTCCCAACCGGAAACACCCATGCCCCCTGACCGGATGACGGGCTTTAATCCAGGGCCATGGAACCCTCATCCCGGCCCCTC
The DNA here is from genome assembly GCA_902687465.1 of Secale cereale. Lineage (NCBI taxonomy): Eukaryota > Viridiplantae > Streptophyta > Magnoliopsida > Poales > Poaceae > Secale > Secale cereale. The sequence goes on along the minus strand of LR738715.1, from coordinate 296,777,842 downwards.
TACTTGGTGTGTACACGAAAAGAGGTTTGCAACTAACTCAATCGTAATCTTAATAGACGGCATATGACAATACCAAAAAGGAGACGAACGGAATCATGACTTGATCCATGGTGATACTAGAATTAACCATTGACTGGCATGCTCCAACAATACCGGTACACGACCCTTCATGTCACCACATGACCGGGGTGTTTCAATCAACATTCGGGATCACCCGAAGCATGCTTGCATGAAATATAATCATCCACAAATGCTTATATGACCATGATATGAAGAAGAACTACTTGATCAAACATGCAACACACTCATCATATCAAAGGTTCGAACATGCTTGCCTGGTTCGGAGTAATCGGAGTCTAACTCGGTGAGGTTCGCGACTCCGTCACGTCCTTCGGTATCTATGTATTCAAACAAAACGAATACTAACATAAATACCGCGCGTGCATAAAATTTGTCCCAAATATTTTTCCAATAAATATGACAAAAAACTAGATAGAAAACTAGAGAGGACAGAAAAAGAATCAACTCAAAATCATCTTTTGTTTAAAAGATATTAGAGTTTCTGTCCAGGGACTTATCTGTAGTGAAACAGAAAGTTTCCAGGGGCTAGAATAGAAAACAGAAAAAGGAATCGGTACGTAGTACGCCAGCCGAATAGGAAAACATTTCGGGAGAGAAAAGAGAGGCTGACGAGGGGGTCCCACTCGTCGGGTTTAAAAACAGAACAGAGTCGCGCCGGCGCCAGAAGGTTGCGGTGGTCGCCGGTGCCGATCCACGGCGAGGTAGGGGGAGAGAGTGGTACCTACGGGTTCCTGGTGTTCTTCCGCGTCGGTAGGTGGTGGAGTTGAGCGTCGGCGAGCCCCACGTCGACGGCGACCCTATCTCCGGTGGACGGCGGCTCGGGTGGTCCTGGGCTCGTCAGAGAGAGTTTCTGGGGTCAAATTGGAGTGGGGGTTAGTCTCCTAGAGGTGCCAGGAGGCTACGCTCGAGTCCAGGGCGGCGGAGGAATTCTCACCAGAGAGAACGTTGCTGGAACCCGAGGCGGGCGGAGGAGGCCGGAGTTGAGGAAGAAGGGCCCCTCGAGGCTCTTCCAGTGGCTGGGCGTGGTCTAGTGAGGTGGTGGAGGGATGCGGGCTCGAGAGTGAGCTCAGAGGCGCTACATATAGCCGGCCCGAGGCGGTTGCCGTGAACGGGATAAGTCCGGCGATCTATTACGGCGGTGTTGTGGCTGGGCAAGTGGATTAGGAGCTTGAGCATCGACTAGGAGGTGCACTGGTTCCATTTCAGTGCCTAACTCAGTACGGTAGGGGTGGTTACGGCCTGTCCCCGATGGAACGGTCGTGCGGCACGTCGGCGGCAGAGGCGTGCCCTGTGCGTGCCAGGCCACGGCGACGGTGCTGCAGGCGTGCGCTGGCGATGGAGAAGGCCGCGCGGAGCTACCAGGCGACTTGGGCGGTGCAGAACGGCATTGTGCCGCAGGGCGCCTCCTGTCGACCGCCACGGGTGGCTCTGCCGCCGCGGATGACGCCGACGTGGGCGGGCCAGGGCGCCACCGACGCCAACAACCAGCCAAGCGCGTGTGCGGCGCTCTGGATAAGAGCGAGGTGCAGTGCAGCATCGAGCCAAAGAGGCACTGGTGAGATTGACGATCATTCTCTGACGAACTGACGGAGCTGCACTGTCGCCTGTAATTCTTCAGTTAACTTTTTCTGAAACTGACAGAACAGTGCACGCCAGGTGTTTGACACAATGATTTTGGCATGTGGAAAATCTTTCTGGAGCTGATATTTGGTGGAGTGGTCTCTTGATGCGTCTAGAGGCTGCCTGAATTTTCACAGAATTTTTGGAAGAAGGAAAATATGAATTTCACCAAAATTTGCAAATCTGGTCCAAACTTGCAGTAAGTGAAATTTGAAAATTTTGAACTATGGACCAGTGAAACAAGATGGATCTGGGTTGTGGGTACTAAGGACGATCCAGGGGAGTTGGTTTGGAAACAAAACTCAAAGTGAACATGGTGGTTCCTTAGTAAATCACCATGGTTGACTTCAATGGACAAAAATTGTTTTTGGTGCAATTTAATTAGAAGAAAATATCCCAATAAGGTTGAAACTTGTTGGAATTGATGAGAGGCTTGCCTCAAGGTGAAAAGGAGGTTTTGGAGGGAAATATTTTCATTGGGTGCCATGGAAGAGAAAAGTTTGAGAGGGAAGACAAGTCCAAGATTCTTATAAGACGGATATTCATGGAGGAAAAAAAATCAAATAAACCCTTTGAAAATCAACTTCTGTTTGAGCTAACACAAGAAGAAAACTTTCAAGACCAGAATCAAGCTTGAGAAGAACACACAAACTTTGGTTAGAAAAGATTTTAGAAGGGTTTTCAAGAGAAGATCAAATATCCCCCTTCCAAAAGACCAAAAGTTTGGAAGAAAACAAATCCAAAAATTTGGAGTGTTACAAGGGCGTGACCCCTGCCTCGTGGGCACCATGTCTAGCCCCTGGTTCCCTCCTTCCTCCTATATATACCTACGTACCCCGAAACTATCAGAGGAGGAGAGAAAACCCTAGTTCCACCGCCGCAACCTTCTGTTCCCGTGAGATCCCATCTTGGGGTCTGTTCCGGAGCTCCGCCGAAGGGGATATCTACCAAGGTGTGCTTTTACATCATCATCATCGCCTCACCATGAGTTGTGAGCAGTTTACCACAGACCTTCAGGTCCATAGCTAGTATCTAGATGGCTTCTTCTCTCTCTTTGGATCTCAATACCAAGTTATCCTCGATCTTCGAGGAGATCTATTCGATGTAATCTCTTTTTGTGGTGTGTTTGTCGAGATCCGATGAATTGTAGGTTTATGCTCAAGATTATCTATGAAAAATATTTGGTTCTTTTCTGAACTCTTTATGTGTGAGTACAATATCCTTGCAAGTCTCTTCGAATTATTGGTTTGGTTTGGTCTACTAGATCTGTAGTTCTTGCAATGGGAGAAGTGCTTGGCTTTGGGTTCAATCTTGCGGTGTCCTTTCCCCATGACAGTAGGGGCAGCAAGGCACGTATTGTATTGTTGCCATCAATGATAAAAAGATGGGGTTTCTATCACTATGTTTGAGTTTATCCCTCTACATCATGTCATCTTGATTAAGGCGTTACTTTATTCTTATGAACTTAATACTCTAGATGCATGCTGGATGGTGGTCGATGTGTGGAGTAATAGTAGTGGATGCAGAATCATTTCGGTCTACTTGCCTCGGACATGATGCCTATATATAATGATTATGCCTAGATAGCCTCATAATTATTCGCTTTCCTATCAATTGCTCGACAGTAATTTGTTTACCCGCCGTAGAATATCGCTATCATGAGAGAAGCCACTATAGAACACTATGGCCCCCAGGTCTATTCTCAACATATCAATCTACAATCTACTTTACTTTTCCGCTTTTACTTTCTGTTCTCATAACCAAAAATACCAAAAATATCAAACTATCATCTCTATCAGATCTCACTTTCGTAAGTGACCGTAAAGGGAATGACAATCCCTTATCACGTTGGCTGCGAAGTTCTTATTTGTTTGTGCAGGTGCGAGGGACTCGCGCGTCGTCTCCTACTGGATTGATACCTTGGTTCTCAAAAACTGAGGGAAATACTTACATTACTATGTTGCATCACCCTTTGCTCTTTGAGGGAATACAACGCAAGCTCGAGAATTAGCAAGAAGAATTTCTGGTGCCGTTGCCAGGGAGACTTACTGTCGTGGAATTAGCACGGCATATGTCCGGTTTAGCGGACTTAGGTGTGAGGCCATCGTTCGGGTTAGCTTGCAGGGGTTAAAGTGGACGAAAGACACAGGGAGTTTATACTAGTTCGGCCCCTTTGATGAAGGTAAAAGCCTACGTCTAGTTTGAGGTGGTATTGCTTGTGCGTCGATGACCAGGGGGCGAATTCGCTTGCATGTGCCTCGAGCTGTTGTTCCTTGTCCCTGAACCTTCGCCGGGTCGTCCCTTTCTATAGGAGGCGACGCCCGGTCCGGTTTACAGAGTCCCGAGGCCGGCTCATAAACGGGTCCGCCTCGGTCTCTACTCTTTCTATCTTACATCCCAAGTTACATGGTACGACGGTTTACATACCGTGGGCTTTGTACATGGGCCCTAAACCTCTATGGGTTATGACCTCTTCGTTACATATTCTTCCGGGCTTGTAATGATACAACCTTGCCAGTGTAATCCGGATCCTCCTGGCCGTTTTATACCTGCTAGTAATATCCCTAACATTAGGCCCCAGATTGATTTGAACTTGTTCATGTCATTCTTTGAAGTCTTATACAAACTTCCTTTCTGCAACTTTTTTGCTTCATAAACCGGCCATGACGTCATCTCCTGGAATCGCGTTAGTCCGTTGTGACGTCATCTCCGCATTTAATGCCCGTATCTGTCTCTTACCTTTCTTTAATACCGCACCGAAAATCGAGGCGACAGCTCAATCTTTATCCGATCTCTGGCCTCCTCGATTCCCGCGCTTACCGTTTTTACCTCTTCGGCCTATAAATATCGCTGAGGCTCATCTCTTTTCCCCTTCTGCCTTCTTCTTCCTCTGCCTCCAACGCTCGAAGCTCCGCCACCGCTCTTCGAGCTTACCATCGTCCTCGAACCAGGCCGCTGCATCGACCTGAACGCCTCCAGAGAACTTTCGCCGCCTTCCTCTATTTCCTCAGGTACTCCATCTTCTTCCCTGTAGATCTCACTCTAGAGTTTCTCCTGTAGCTCGCCATGAACCCTTGAGGCCTTGTAGTTCATCCCCGTACGTCAGTCTTGCTGTAGATTTAAACTTGTTTAGGCTCGACCTTCATCTATGCGCTTCTGCTCCATCATTATATCCTTAGTTCCTCTAGCTTTACCAGTTTAGATTCAATCTGTAGAGAACCTCCGCGGCCTTCCCTGAATATAAGTTGTATTATTCCATCTTTTTCTTGTGCCTTAGATCCATATTTCCTCAGCTTTCTATGGAAACTGTTTCTTCATACTTTAGATCTGTAGCTCATCTCACCGGTTTAGCCATAACTTGCACTTCATATGCTTCCTTTGACGGTTTAGATGCGAGCCTGTATCTCGTAATTGACGGTTTAGCTTCTTCTTTTCCTATCAACGTGAACCGGCAGCTGTCTCACTCATATCTGCTTCCGGATTAATAATACCATTAGTCCCTTGTCTAAACCGACAATTAGGCCCATAACTTCATAGAATGCACCGGCTTGTACTTTAGCAGTTGGTAAACCGGATTTTGCACCATATTTTTCAGTACTTCCTCATCAAAAACGATGGCCAAGCAATTTGTTGCTTGCAATTGGGTTCCTTCCCGAATCACAGAAAATGATTTGGTTGAAGCGGCCTCAATTGGCGTCCTGGGCCCTAAGGAAGTTCTGCACTGGCAGGCCCCTGAAAAGGAATGCCCTCCTAAGCCTAAGGAGGGAGAAGTTGTAGTTTTTTACGATTATCTGACCCGGGGTTTCAGTCCTCCCGGTTCAAAATTCTTCCGGGATGTATTAGCCCCTTTTCTACTCCACCCACAAGATGTAGGCCCGAATTCCGTTTCAAACATCTGCAACTTTCAAGTTTTCTCGGAGGCATATCTTCAAGAAGAGCCATCAGTGGACCTATTCCGGGACTTCTTCCGTCTGAACCGGCGGACGGAGTTTACCGATGGGCCTCATCAGGAACTGGGTGGTGTCAGCATCCAGAAAACAAAGGATGTGAGTTTTCCTCACGCTGCCCTTCACAGCCACCCCAAAGAATGGAACCAGACGTGGTTCTATTGTAGGGACACTTCGCCTGAAGGAGAGAACCCGCTGCTGGGTTACCGCGCCTATCGCCTGGCAGTGACCCATCCTTTGCCACAAAGTCTCAATGCCCAAGATCGGGCTCGATTTGCCCCTCAACTTTCCAAGCTCAGGGCCTTCGTGGCCAATGGTTTAACCGGCGTCGACTTCATTCGCTGCTGGCTTTCGTGGAGCATCCTCCCACTAAGCCGACGCTCAAGTCTGATGTGCAAGTATTCCGGCAAGCCGGATGATCCTCAACGCCACACCGAACTAATACTTCCTGACAACGAAATTACTGAGTCTGCGAAGAAAATGCTGAACATTCCTCTGCAAGAGTGCAGCCGGACCGGTTTATCTCCGTTCTGCGCAACCAATGAACCACCAGCGGTAAGTTTTTTTCGACCCTTTCATGTTTGTTTTAATCTGTTCATATCAGTTGTCTTCAACTCATTACTATCCCTTCGCACAGGCCAACGATCCTTTTTGGAAGAGGAAATCTCTGGACAAACCGGCCAAGCAATCACGGAAGAAAACTTACGCTGTTAAGAAGAAAAAGGCTGTTGCCGCTTCCGGTTCACACCCTGAGGAGGAGGATCCGGATTCTGAGGTTCCAATTAATCCTTATGTCCTTTGATCTCCCTTTGTCTAAATTTATGTTAACAAAACCTTTTCGCAGGATCTGGCAGAAGGAAGCAAAGCGGGGGGAGTTGAGGTAATTTCTCTCTCTTCTGATTCAGAACCGTTGCCACCTAAAATCCGTCGGGTGTCCCGGAAATATCCATTTTCTCACCCATATGCTCAACTGGATCCCAACTTTCTTTTGAAGAAACAGCAGCACGATGCTCGCCGGACCACGCGCCATAGCGGCCATGTGGTTGAATCGGCCGGAATACCCCTTACGCCGGCTTGCAGACACCGCTCCGAGGTTTTACTTTCTCCAACTCTCCTTCATCCAAAAGCAAGCCTCATACGTAAACCGCTTAAACCGTATGGTCCTAACTATCAGGAGGCTCCTCTGTCCTCTTCCGGCGAGTCGACTGCTACACAGGTCCCAGTGCTCAAGACCGTTCCTGGGTAAGTCTCTCTTCCAAACATCTGGTTTACCTTAATGTTTTTAACTTTATAATTTTTACTGTTCCTTTGACCTTTATCAAAATGCTAACGCCCGGCAAAAAGGCAAAAGCAAGTAAGCCGGCTGCTGAAACCACTGCTGCTGAACCGGCCGAGGACCCTGAAACGGCCATCCCTCCAGAGGACAACCTTGACATTCAACTTGATGATCCCATTCCTATGGATCGTGACGATGCTGCCGCTCCGGGAGGTGATAATACAGAGAACACGGCTGAACCGGCAAGCCCTGTTCGGGTTAGCCCTCCTCGGGCTAGCCCGGCTCCTGTCAGTCCGGTGCCTAGTGCTGTCCCCCTCCAGCCAACTGCTGCCTCATCCGCAGATGTTGAGATAACCGGGCTAGGCTTCACTGCTCCCACAGAGCCTGTCACCTTGGCTAGGCATACTGCAAAGGAAGAGAAATTTCAACACGACAAAGGCAAGTGGAGTTCAGATTTATCCAGCTATGCTCAGTTGAGTGCTCAGGAAATTCATTCCGGGTACCTGAACCGGCTATTTACTGGCCACGACTACGAAGTCGGTTTAGTTAATATGATGAAGGACAAGTATGAGGTGACTTTCTTTCCTTTCACTTCTGTCTCTGCTTTGTAATTTTGCAATCCTATCTTTAGGCCATAGTAGCCCCCAAGTGCCGGTTTAGCTTCATTGTAGGTGAACCGGGACTTCCATTATGCCTGAGAATGAGCTTACATTAGCCCCCAAGTGTCAAGTGTATAACTTGTTATGCACTTGAGACTTGATTGAACTGTCCTTCTAATCCGTTTGAATTCCTCGCAGGCTGACTTAACCCGGCTGCCTTCAGAGGCAGTTGAACTCTGGAACAGCTTGGACTTCCATGAGACCGCTTCAGCCAAAACTATGGAAAACTTGTCCTTGCTTTGACTAATATGGAAAAACTGAAGAAAGATTTTGAAGCAGAGCGGTCTACAAGGGAGGTGCAGAGGGATGCTCTTGAAAAAAGAGCAAAGGATGCCGAAGCTTCTCTTAATCCGGTGACGCTGGAGTTATCCGGTTTGAAACAGCAAATAGAGCTCATGACCTCTGCTATCTTCGGTGAGTACCCGTCTTTGTATGTTTTTCATCATTGCAATCTTTTGTTCCGCTCCGGTTTAACTTGCTAATTGTATATAGGGAGGCGCATAACTCATCTTGGAGATGATGTCCAGAAGAAGCTCAAGGCAGCCTATACCCTAGTAGAGCAGCTCTACTCCGGCGCTCAAAGGGCTATCAGTGCCATGTCCCATAATAAAACGGCACCGACTACCATCCAAGCCACTTTGGAGAAATTATCTGTCCTGCCTGTGCGTCTGGTGGAGGTGAAGAAGTCTGCTGCACGGGCTGGCTCTCTTATGGCGCTGACCCGGGCCAAAGCATGGGTCCCTGATTTTGACCCGGCTGAAGCTATGAACGGCTATCCCAGCAACAAAGAGGACGGGTCAGTCTTCTCTGCCGAAGATCTCCGTGCTTTGACTAAGGACATGCGGCCGCTTGCCAGCAAGCTTGCCAATGAGGCAGATTTGATAAGGTATCATCCGGCCTATGACTTAGAAAATTCGCGGGTGGAGCGACCGGTTTACGACACTGAAAATCTGATCCCACCAGTTTGTGGCCATACTTTCGCTCCAGATATTGACCCTTCAGATTTTATTGATGACGAAATGTATTTCCGTGCACTCTCCAAGATTGATTGGTGCGCTCCTGGTTTCCAGCCATTGCCTGAAGTTGATGAAGACCCAGAACAAGTTGACCCTCAGCCTTCGCAGTGTGAAGAGGAGTCATAAACCATCCGGTTTAATTTGTAGTTGCTGAATATTTTGCCAAAAACTATAGTCTATTCGGGCCTGCAGGTGCCTTGTAATAGGATAGCTGAAACACTGCCTTTGTCCCAATATTTATGGTACTGCTCGACTTGGCATCTGCCAATTTAATCCTCTGTTTTGCCATGCGTAATCCGTTTACATTATCTGTGCCTGCATGAACAAAGCTAAAAGATGTCCTGGCGGTTTACCACCAGACCAATTATACTGTTCTGATATATAAATCAAAGTAATAGCTGATGATCACAAATTTTTACCCTACCTCTGATTAAGTGTGCTTGTTGACCTTAACCCGGTAGGAATAATTGAAAGCACGGGCGCTGATGAGGCTCTTAGCTCTCTTGTTTGGCTTTACCTGATGGCCGATCCGGGTTATAATGCACGCCGGTTTAACTCACGCTGGTGTTCATGACCCAGACTTTTAACTTTGTAGATATGTGATCAACCTTGTAGTTGTCCAGTCCCACATCAATAGACTTGGTTAAAAATCCAATGATTAGGACGACCAAAATTTGTGAAATCATGAAAATAAAGTTTTTGGCAAATAAGACCCTGTAGTCGAGGCTTTTTACGAGCTGCCAGGCTCCAAACTCGAGGCTTTTTGCGAGCTGTCAGGCTCTAAATTCGAGGCTTTTTGTGAGCTGCCAGGCTCTAGGCTTTTTGTGAGCTGCCAGGCTCTAGGCTTTTGTGAGCTGCCAGGCTCTAGTCTTTTTGTGAGCTGTCAGGCTCTAAATTCGAGGCTTTTTGTGAGCTGCCAGGCTCTAAGCTTTTGTGAGCTGCCAGGCTCTAGGCTTTTGTGAGCTGCTAGGCTCTAGGCCTTTTGTGAGCTACCAGGCTCTAGGCTTTTTGTGAGCTACCAGGCTCTAGGCTTTTTGTGAGCTGCCAGGCTCTAAATTCGATGTTTCTTCATCGATGACACGTCACCCAATGTTTCAAAACCTCTGAAGGATCTTGTCTTTAGGTGATCAACTCGATGATCGTCACTGGCTGATTCCTTGATGCATCAAGGGCGCCATTTTTAGGAGGCCATGGTAAGTTCTCGGCGAAACTCCCATGTGATACTCCTTTAAAAAACACATGGCTGATTCTCTGATGCTATCAGGGGCGCCGGTTTAAGAGGCCATGGTGAGTTTTCGGCGAAAACTCCCATGTGACAATTTTTTGCGAAGATGGCTGATTCCCCGGTTTACCGGGGACGCCGGCTTATTTATTAATCATAATATGTACATGGTACATAAAGCGGAACCAATGGCTCAAGTGTAGTAAGGTCGCAGGAGAGCGATGTTCCACGGCCGCTTCGTCTCTTCCTCTGCCGTACGTGAGTCCTTATGTTCTCGAACATCGACCAGGTAGTATGAATCGTTGTGTAGTTGCTGACCACAAAGGGTCCTTCCCAAGGTGGGGATAACTTGTGCATATCTGTCTAATCTTGGATGAGCCGGAGCACCAGATCCCCCTCCTGGAACGTTCTGGTCTTTACCCGGCGGCTGTGGTACCGGCGCAGGTCTTGTTGATAAATCACTGATCGTGCTGCTGCTGTGTCCCGTTCCTCATCCAACCGGTCCAAGCTGTCTTGTCTTGCTTGCTCATTATCTGCTTCAACGTAAGCCGCCACCCGTGGTGAATCATGTCGGATGTCACTTGGGAGAACCGCTTCAGCACCATATACCATGAAGAAAGGCGTATAACTTGTTGACCTGTTAGGTGTAGTGTTGATGCTCCAAAGGACAGAAGGTAACTCCTCTACCTAGCAACCTGGTGTTCTTTGCAAAGGAACCATAAGCCGGGGCTTGATGCCTCTCAAGATCTCTTGGTTGGCCCTCTCAACCTGGCCATTGGACTGAGGGTGAGCTACTGATGATATATCCAGGCGAATATGTTCTCTTTTACAAAACTCTTCCATCTCTCCCTTAGATAGGTTGGTGCCATTATCAGTAATGATGCTGTGTGGAAAGCCAAACCGGAAAATTACCTTTTTGACGAATTTAACCGTTGTTGCCGCATCACACTTACTGACGGGCTCTGCCTCAATCCACTTTGTAAACTTGTCCACTGCTACTAACAGGTGGGTTTTCTGATCTTGGGATATTTTAAAGGGTCCAACCATATCAAGCCCCCAAGTCGCAAACGGCCAAGTAATTGGAATCATCCGTAGCTCCTGCGCCGGAACGTGAGCACGCCATGAAAATTTCTGGCAAGCATCACATTTTCTGACAAAGTCCTCTGCATCAGCATGAGCCGTTAACCAGTAGAACCCATGACGAAAAGCTTTAGCCACCAATGACTTTGAACCGGCGTGATGACCACAATCTCCTTCGTGAATCTCTCGAAGAATATCACAGCCTTCTTCTGATGATATGCACCGCTGAAACACCCCAGAAACGCTGCGCTGATGAAGTTCTCCATTGACGATAGGCATAGACTTGAACCGCCGGATTATCTACCGGGCCTCCACTTCGTCCTCTGGCAACTCACCTCGGCTTAGGTACGCCAAGTAAGGGAGTGTCCAATCCGGAATAACATGAAGGGCTGCAACTAGCTGTGCTTCCGGATCTTGAACACCTAAATCCTCCTCTGAAGGTATCTGTACTGACGGACTATGCAGTTCATCTAAGAAGGTATTAGGTGGAACCGGTTTACGCTGAGAGCCTAGCCGGCTTAATGCATCGGCTGCTTCATTCTTCCGCCGGTCTATGTGGTCCACCTGATATCCTTTGAAGTACACTGCGACTGCTTCAACTTCTCGCCGATAAGCCGCCATGAGTGGATCCTTAGAATCCCACTTACCAGACACCTATTGTGCCACTAGATCTGAGTCACCAAAGCACTTGACCCGACTCAAGTTCATCTCCTTGGCCATCCGTAAACCATGGAGGAGAGCTTCATACTCAGCAGCATTGTTAGTGCAAGGGAACATTAATCGAAGGACATAACAGAACTTGTCACCTCGTGGGGAAGTTAGCACGACTCTAGCACCCGAGCCCTCCAATTGCCTTGAACCGTCAAAGTGAACAATCCAGTATGTATGATCCAGCTTCTCCTCGGGTGCTTGCAACTCTGTCCAATCATTGATGAAATCCACCAGTGCTTGGGATTTTATAGCAGTACGGGGTACATACTTCAATCCATGCGGGCTAAGCTCAATGGACCATTTCGCCACTCTGCCAGTGGCTTCTCTGTTCTGGATTATATCCCCCAATGGAGCTGAGCTGACGACAGTGATTGGGTGGCCCTAGAAATAATTCTTCAACTTCCGGTTAGCCATGAATACCCCATATACTAACTTCTGACAGTGTGGATATCTTTGCTTTGACTCAATAAGGACCTCTCTCATGTAATAAACCGGGCGCTGAACCGGATATTCCTTGCCTGCTTCCTTGCGTTCCACCACAATTGCCACGCTAACTGCACGGGCATTGGCAGCCACGTATAACAACAGTGGCTCTTTGTCAACAGGGGCAGCAAGAACTGGCGGTTCTGCTAATTGCCGCTTTAAATCCTCCAACGCAGCGTTTGCAGTATCGCTCCATACAAATCGATCCGTCTTTTTTAGCATCTGATAGAGCGGGATCGCCTTCTCTCCCAAACGGCTAATGAACCGGCTCAATGCTGCAATACGGCCTGCCACGCGCTGGACATCATTGATACAGGCCGGTTTAGCCAAGGATGTGATTGCCTTGATCTTCTCTGGATTAGCCTCAATCCCTCTATTTGATACTAAGAATCCAAGGAGCTTGCTTGCTGGAACACCAAAAACACACTTCTCCGGATTAAGCATCATCTTGTAAACCCGGAGGTTGTCAAAAGTTTCTTGCAAGTCCTCTATCAGTGTTTCCTCCTTCCTGGATTTCACTACAATGTCATCGACATAAGCATGGATATTTTTTCCAATCTGCCCTTTGAAGCAGTTCTGCACACAACGTTGATAAGTTGCTTGGGCACTCTTGAGCCCAAAAGGCATGGACACATAGCAGAAGGCCCCGAAAGGAGTTATGAAAGCCGTCTTCTCATGGTCCTTAACTGCCATCTTGATCTGATGATAACCTGAATATGCATCCAAAAAACTTAGCCGCTGACATCCTGCCGTAGCATCAATAATCTGATCAATACGGGGGAGAGCAAAAGGATCAGTTGGGCAAGCCTTGTTCAAGTCTGTGTAATCAACACGCATCCTCCAGGTTCCATTTTTCTTTAGCACCAGCACCTAATTAGCCAACCATTCTGGATGAAACACCTCAACTATGAATCCTGCGGCCAAGAGCCTAGCCACTTCTTCACTTGCGCCTCTCCTCATTGAAGCGTCGCAAATACTGTTTGACCAGTTTAAACTTCGGATCAATATTAAGACTGTGCTCAGCGAGTTCTCTCGGTATACATGGCATGTCAGAAGGTTTCCATGCAAAGATATCCCGGTTCTCACGGATGAACTCGATGAGCGCACTTTCCTATTTAGGGTCCAGGTTAGCGCTGATAGTGAACTGTTTGGATGACTCGCTTGGAACAAAGTCAACCTACTTAGTTTCCTCCGCCGATTTGAACTTTAATGCCCGATCATGCTCTGTAGTTGGCTTATTCAACGGGGACATATCTGCCGGATCAACATTGTCTTTGTAGAATTTTAGCTCCTCCGTAGCACAAACTGCCTCAGCGTATGCTGCGTTTCCTTCCTCGCATTCCAATGCGATCTTGCGGCTCCCGTCGACCGTGATGGTTCCCTTGTGACTCGGCATTTTGAGCTGCAGATAAACATAGCACGGTCTAGCCATGAACTTGGCATAAACTGGCCTCCCAAACAGAGCATGATATGGGCTCTTGATCTTTACAACTTCAAAAGTTACTGTCTCTGATCAAGAGTCCTGCTCATCCCCAAAGGTTACTTCCAGATCGATTTTTCCAACTGGATAAGCCGATTTACCTGGCACCACTCCATGGAACACTGTGTTGGACTGCCGGAGCTTCTTATCCGTCAGCCCCATAAGATGTTGATGCTGCCGCTGCCGTCCATAAGTACTTTTGTGAACTTGTAACCTCCCACTTGTGGTGCCACCACTAAGGCCAACTGGCCCAGATTATCAACCCGTGGCGGGTTATCCTCTCTGCTCCACACAATGGGTTGCTCAGACCAACGTAAGAAACATGGTATCGCCGGTTCAACTGCGTGTACTGCCCGCTTCAGAACCTAGCTCCTTCAGATGATTCTGATATCCGGATTGCACAAACTTGTGGTGAAAACATGATACTGCCCACTACTTAGCTCCTTTGGATGAATCTGATATCCGGATTGCTGCTGCTGCTGGCGCTGCTGATTTCCTTGGTTGTTGTAACCACCCTGACCATGCTGCTGGTTATGTTGATGCTGACCGTTGCCGTTGTGGTTATTGTTACTGCCATGATATCCTGATCCGGATCCGTTACCATGGTAACCCGGACCCTGAAAGCCGGAACCAGATCCGCTGCCGGGGGGGGCGTGGTTATACCTAGCCTGTTTCATAACCTCCTTCATGATACGGCAGTCTTTTTATTTGAATATTTGATAAGGCAGTCTTTTGTGGGGACCCCGACTTAGAAGTCGAGATCACCGAATGCACGTGTACAGTGATCCCAGAGATCAATGCTCACTGAACACACAGAAGCTGAAATAACAAGAGTCTTACATCCATACAAATAGTCTTACACGAATTAAGGCCATTATGGTCAAGTCTTACATAGATAGAGCCTCACGGCTGAATAGCAATTAACTCAAATAGCGGAAGTCTTCGATAAACGGGTAGAACCCATGCCATCTGCCTTAAGCCTACAGGCATTCTGACTGGGATAGCGTCCTAGTTCGCTTGTTCGTCTCCAAAGAACTCTTCCTCATAATCCTATTCTTCCATGCCTGGCCAATTAAATAACCAGTGGCAAGCCAATGAGTACTTTGAATGTACTCGCAAGCAACCCATGATGTGGTAACAATGCAATGGAACAATAATGATCAATCTAGCAGAAAGCTAGAACAAATATTCTACCTTCAAGTTAATGCATCAATAAACTTGCGTAACCTCGAAGGCAGGTTACCGATATCAACATGAATAGGATTCAACTCATCGAGTCAAGTCACCACCTTGACTCACATACACACGCATGGTTTCACAAACATTGGACGTAGCCCAAGAGCGGTTACCCAACTGCCCATGACCGTGGACACGGCTATTCGAATAGTTTGACACTCTGCAGAGGTTGTACACTTTACCCACAAGATCCGGGGAACTTCCGTGTCATCCACGACCCGCGGTACCTCAAGTACCTGGGGTAAGCACCCGATCATTACCTTTCCTTAGACGACACTAACATAGAGTCCACTCGTTGGTACACGGCCCTCGGGTACAAACAATAGATCACGGGACTTGCCCTAAGTTCAATGTCACGCATACCCGAAGGGACCAACGGTGTGTCCAGTGCCCTGTGAAAATAGTCATGGTCGTCTATCCAAGCACGACCCCGTCCCGGGAAAGACCTTAAGTCTTCCCGTCACTAGTAATGCGGGCACCATGCTAGTATCGACCTAAGTAATCAATAAAGCCCCGTCCCTAAGGGGTAGTGTGGTTGCACATGTATGGTTGGAATAACGGTCGCAACTTAAACCAATCCGTTTGAAAAACACACACACTTGCCTTGGCACACCACTTCGTCATCAAGTGGTCACCCAACTCATCATCATCTCCCTCGGGCATGAATGGCACCCGACGGGGTTTTATGCAAAGACTTCAACCATGAAGGTTCATGTCACACATGCATCACTATCCATAACCACTAACCATATGCAAGTCATCTAGCACATAGCATGTCGGTGTACTAAGATAGGGGTACCTTCGTACCCCAACTTGTGCACGGGCAGTAGCAGCTTCCCGCGGCAGTGTCTACCACGTGCTCGCCGGAAACCTTTCTGGTCCCTATAAAGCCATTCAAGAACAAAGTATACAAGTCAGAAGATCAAGGCCCCAGCAAGAGGAGCTTGCCGGGAAGGCCGCACCAGGCTCAAGATTATCGCGTTGGCACAAGACCCTAGCAAGAGGAGCTTGCCAGGATGGCCAAGGAATGCGCACCTCAAGAAATGCCTCGGCGCATCACGCGCCCCGGCCGGACCCGAAGAGCGACAAGCTTTCGGGCCCGGCAAGGTCACGGTCCCGACAAGGTGCTTGCCGGGGGCGACTTATGCTATGTGCCCGCGCTCCAGCTCATCTATCCATGCGTCGCCCTGGGGCCCTCCCAGGGACGCGTGGCGGAAGCTGTGCAGCCTGGGGCACACGGTGGCAATCCACGGTGATGAGGCTACCGCCGTGTCGAACGGAGAAGCATGGACGGACACTTTCGGGGTCGACGGTGACGGGCATTTAATGCCCTTGTCCCCCACTGTCAAAGTAGGTGAAGACCACTGTTCATCCATTGTTCACGCACTATTCCTGCGCTGTTACAACTACCACCAAAGTTACACTTTTACCCTCCTCTACATTGACACCTGTCGGTGACCCCTTGAGCTATAAAAGGAGGCCCATGCACAACGTAGCGGGGGTTCGGAACCTAGGCAACTCTCACGCTCGGTGTAGCTAGTACTGTAGCTCTTCAAGCTCCCGAGCTCAATACAATCAAGGCAGGAGTAGGGTTTTACGCGTCCGCGCGGCCCGAACCTGGGTAAACTGCCCGCGTGCGCCCCTCGATCTGCTCTTCGTGTTCCCTCCGCTCCCTTACCGCAACGTAGAAGGGGCTCCGGTCCCATAGGTGCTCGTGGGAGGACAGTTTCCCCCGACATCTTTGGCACGCCAGGTAGGGGGCGTCGAGGTTGTGCGAACCTGATCCGGCGCTCACGCGGGCGCATTCTTCATCAACCTCTCCAGCTTCATCAACTTCACCAGCAGCATCAACATGGCCCCGAAGAAGAAGGCTTCGGAGGTCGGAGGCCCGTCTGCGTCGATTCCACCGCCACCTGAACCAACGGTGGGTGGAGGAGACGCCGGCGAAAGGGTGGTCGCCGGCGAGGAAACTCACGGTGCCATGAAATCCAAGGACAAGACGGACGACCGGGCGAACTCCAAAGCCTCGGTGTCCGTAGACGCACCACGTCCCTCTCAGCAGACGACAGGCCAGCAGCGCCGTGGTACAGGCGGTACCATACGCCTGCTGGGGCAAGGACAAACCGGAGGATCGCGGGACGCTCAAGGCCATCGTCCTGGCACGAGCAAGGCGCGGTTGCCTAGGCGAGAAACTGCTCCTTCTAACCCTGTTAGAAGTCCGAGCATATCTCGCTCCTCGCACCGCTCGCCGCTGCTCCCCTCCTCTCCAGCAGAAGCTCTAGCAAGAGCACAACTGCTCCTCGATTTCCCTCCAGCGGCAGATAAAGCCGAGGACTGGAGGGCGACGATCCAAAGCCTCATCGCCTTCGCCAACAACGACACGCCGCAGCAGCCAGCGACATCGCGGCCACGGCAAGTCGACCAGACGAAGGCCGATGGCCACAAGACCGCCGGGGGTGCGACCACCGTGCACTCCCCGCCGCGGAAGCAGAAGACGCCACCCCGCCGGATTAACGTCGACGACGACTCTACGGCGTCGTCGGATCCGCGGGCTCGTCGGGACCAGCGCCAAGTCGTTGACGATCGGCGACAAGAAGACGCTCGGACGCGCATTGAGCGCCGACGAAAAGCCCGGCGACAATCGGATCAGCGTGCTGGGACCGCTGTCGACACGCACGCGCCCGGTGAACCAGGCGACTTGCCGTACGCGGCAGGTTGCCCTGCGTTCACCCGTGAGCTGCGGCGCATCCAGTGGCCCAGCATGAAAAACTTCAAGCCCGACGTACTCGAGAAGTACGACGGCAAGACGCACCCCTCGGAGTTCCTCAGCATCTACACCATCGCGATGCAGGCTGCCGGGGGACGCGACGAGAAGATACTACCGAACTACTTCCCGCTAGTGCTTAAGCCAAACGTCCGTTCTTGGCTTATGCACTTGCCGGAAGGCTCCTTTTATTCATGGGCAGATCTGTGCCACCAGTTTGTTGGCGCCTTCACGGGCGGCCACAAACCCCATGGCCAGGAGAGCGATCTCCACATCTTGGCCCAGAAGGAAGGAGAGTCCCTGCGCAAGTATATCCAGAGGTTCAGTCGCGTGCAACACAACATTCCCGACGTCCACCCTGTCGCGGTTATCAGCGCGTTCCACCAGAACGTGCGTAACCGCCGCATGAGGGAAGAGATGGCCATGACCAAGATTCGGGATGTCAGCGAGCTATACGCTCTAGCTGACAAGTGCGCGCGCGCCGAAGAGGGAAGGAGACTCCCCGGAGAGGATACTGGCGCAGGACGAAGCTCACTGAGGACGCCGCCCCGGCAAAGAAGAGCCGGCGGCGGAACAACAGGAGAAAGAAGAGCAAGGAAGTGCTGGTCGTCGAGCAGTCCGGCATGGAGGCTCCCGTCAAGAAGGCACAGGCTGGCGGTTCCGGCAAGGAGCCTGCCCCTGTGGCGGCAGCCGACAAGCAGGACGGCTCCGACAAGCAATACTGCAAGATCCACCGCACCAAGGGCCACGACCTGCAGAATTGCAAGCAAGTCGAGTACCTCGTAGAGCAGCAGAAGGCTGAATACGAGCGGCGCGACAAGGAGAAGGCCCAAGGTAGCGGAGGTGAGCCCAGCAAGAAGCGGCCGTTCAATGGCCGGGGAGGACGCCGCGGCAAGGCCAAGCAGCGGCAAGGTGATCGACCTCCCGGGGGCCGCGACAAGGAAGAGGAAGAAGACGACGACGACGACATGGAGGAAGGAGATAACATCGAGCAGGAGTTCCAGAAGGCCACATAAGTTCTGTGTGTCGACGGAGGCGCCTCTCTGCACACTTCCCACCGCCAACTCAAGCAGTGGGTGCGGGAAGTAAACGCAGCTGAGCCGCCCGGCGAGTCACGCAGGCTGCTGAAGTGGTCCAGCACGCCCATCATTTTTGATCTTGAGGATCACCCTGACCGCACAACGGCGGTCGGGTGCTTGCCGATGTTGGTCTCACCAACCATCCGCAACCTCAAGGTCACCAAAATGTTGGTTGACGGCGGGGCCGGCCTGAACTTGATCTCCTCGGCTGTGATCAAGAAACTCCAGATCCCAGACGGCGAGCTCGAAGAAACCGGGTCGTTCCAAGGAATAAACCCGGGGAGGAGCAAGCCGAAGGGGAAGATAACTCTGCCAGTGACCTTTGGCGGGGAACTCAACTTCAGGATGGAGAGGATAACCTTCGACATGGCCGATATCCCATTGCCATATAATGGGATACTTGGACGTCCTGCCCTCGCCAAGTTCATGGCAGCTTCCCACTATGCCTACAACGTACTCAAGATGCCGGGGCCGATAAGCATCATCTCTGTCCCTGGCGACAAGAAGGACGCGCTTATCTACGCCGACAAGATCTACCGGGACGCAGCAGCCGCAGCAGAAAGCAACACACTTGCCGCTGAAGCTCCCGGGGGGAAGACCAAGACCAAGTCCGGCAAGAGCTCTGGGGCCCACTCCGGCAAACGCACCTCCTTGGAGTGCTGCGCTGCCGTCGAGGACGTACCATCGAGCTCCACCGGCAAGTGCAAGAAGGGGATGGCCGCTCCACCGGCAACCAAGAAGGTGTCCGCCAAGGAGGACGGCACTGGTGGTACCTTCACCATCAGTGCTACGCTCGACAACAAATAGGAAAGCGCGCTCGTTGCCTTCCTGCGGGCGAATGTCGATGTGTTTGCGTGGCAACCATCTGACATCCCCGGCGTTCCCAGGAAGGTAATTGAGCACAAGCTTGCTGTTTGTCCTCATGCGCGGCCCGTCAAGCAGAAGGTCAGGAAGCAAGCCGTGGAGCGCCAATAGTTCATCGCCAAAGAGATAAAGAAGTTGGAAGCGGCAGGCCTAGTTAGAGGCGTGATCCATCCCACGTGGTTGGCCAATCCAGTTGTCGTACGCAAGGCCAGTGGGAAGTGGAGACTCTGTATAGACTTCACTGATGTGAATAAAGCATGTCCCAAGGATCCATTTCCCTTGCCGCGTATTGACCAGATTGTTGACTCCACCGCTGGATGTGAGCTGCTTTCCTTCCTTGATGCATACTCGGGTTACCACCAGATATTCATGGCCAAGGAAGATGAAGAGAAGACTGCATTCATTACTCCATGCGGCACATATTGCTTCATACGCATGCCCTTTGGATTGAAGAATGCGGGATCAACGTTTGCAAGGGTGGTGCACACTGCTTTTGAGACACAGATACATAGAAATGTGGAAGCATACATGGATGACATCGTGGTCAAGAGCAAGAGCAAGGATACTCTGATCCAAGACTTGGAAGAAACATTTGCAAATCTGCGCAAGATCCAGCTCAAGTTGAACCCCGAGAAGTGCGTCTTCGGAGTCCCCTCCGGCAAACTTCTCGGGTTCTTTGTGTCCCAGAGGGGGATTGAAGCCAATCCCGACAAGATAAAAGCCATCGAGCAGATTGAAGCCCCGAAGCGCGTCAAGGACGTAAGGAGACTTGCTGGTTGTGTGGCTGCCCTTAGCAGGTTCATTTCAAAATCTGCAGAACGCGCCTTGCCTTTCTTTGAAATTTTGAAGAAGGCAGGTCCTATGAAATGGACTCCGGAAGCGGAGGCAGCGCTGCAGGATTTGAAAGGATACCTGTCCTCCACTCCAATACTTGTCGCACCTAGACCACAAGAGAAGTTGCTGCTGTACTTAGCGGCAACCAATCAAGTGGTTAGTGCTGCATTGGTAGCGGAAAGGGAGGCAGAGGGAGAGCCCACACCGCCGGCAAGTGAATCCAGCGACAAGCAGGGGGCTCCACCGACAAGCTCTGGCCCCGACAGGGACAAGTCTGCGCAGGAACAAGGAGAAGTGCGAAGGAAGATGGTGCAGCGCCCGATGTATTTTGTAAGTTCCCTCTTGCAGGGGGCTAGATCAAGATACTCTGGGGTGCAGAAGTTGCTTTTCGGTCTCCTCATGGCCTCGAGAAAGCTGCGCCATTATTTCCAAGCACATGAGATAACAGTGGTCACTCGCTTTCCGTTGAAGAGGATAATGCAAAATCCCGAAGCAACAGGCAGGATCGTCGAGTGGGCACTGGAGCTGTCAAGCTTTGGTCTCAAGTTTGAGAGTACTTCAACGATACAGAGCAGAGCTTTGGCAGAGTTTATAGCAGAATGGACCCCGACGCCAGATGAAGAAGTCCAAGAGACAAGTGTCCCCGTACAAGAAGCGACCAGCGAATGGGTAATGTACTTTGATGGTGCTTTTTTCTGCAAGGCGCCGGTGCCGGCGTGGTACTCATAGCGCCCACCGGAGAGCACCTCAAGTATGTTGTCCAGATGCACTTTCCCAAGGAACAAGCGACAAACAATACTGCTGAGTATGAAGGCTTGCTTGCCGGCCTCAGGATTGCGGCCGAGCTTGGGATCAAGAAGTTGATTGTGCGGGGAGATTCACAATTGGTGGTCCGACAAGTGAATAAGAGTTACCAGAGACCTTTGATGGAAGCTTATGTTGATGAAGTGAGGAAGCTTGAAGAACACTTTGAGGGCCTGCAAATGGAGCACGTCCCAAGAGCTCAAAATGATATTGCGGACGGCCTTTCAAAGTGTGCTGCAATGAAGTTACATGTGGAACCAGGGACCTTCCTGCTTAAGCTAACTCAGCCATCCGTTACACCATCAAGTGGGCAGAACAAGAAGAGAAAGTTGGTCTCCGGCGACTACTTGCCGGCGGATCTTCCCGAAGCCGCCGCCAAAGTCCCCAAGATCGACAGTCAGAACGCTGAGGAACAGTTTGCTCCTGCAGATCCAAGGGTCTGTAAAGTTGAAGCAAGCGTTCCCGACAAGCCTTGCCCCGGCAGGCTTGCCGGGGGACCATCAGCTCCGGCAGAGCCGGAGGTTCTTGCCGTAGAAGCTGGGGTTCCCGCAGCAGCCCTCGTGCCTTTAGTCCTTGCTGTTGAGCCTCAGGCTCCAGCATGGGCACAGTAAATCGTTAGTTTTCTGCAAACTGGAGAACTTCCCGACGAGCCAGAAGAGATAGAGAAAATAACCAGGCAGTCAAGTATGTATCAGTTCATTGACAATGAACTGTACAGAAGAAGACTCAATGGTGTCAGGTTGAAGTGCATTTCCAGAGAAGATGGACAGAAGCTGTTGGCAGAGATACATGGAGGCATATGTGGCCACCACATTGGCGCAAGGGCACTTGCCGGGAAGGCGTTCCGACAAGGGTTCTTTTGGCAAGAAGCCCTTCAAGATGCAACTGCACAAGTAACCAAGTGTGAAGCGTGCCAGTTCCATGCCAAGCAAATTCATCAGCCAGCTCAAGCTCTCCAGACGATTCCTTTGTCCTGGCCATTCTCGGTCTGGGGGCTCGATATCCTCGGCCCTTTTCCCCGTGCTGTCGGGGGCTTTGAGTACTTGTACGTAGCAATCGACAAGTTCACAAAGTGGCCAGAAGTGGAACCAGTGAGAAAGGTGACAGCACAGTCAGCAGTCAGGTTCTTCAGGTCAATTGTTTGCCGTTTCGGAATCCCTAACAGGATCATCACCGACAACGGCACACAGTTTACAAGTCGCACCTTCATGCAATACGTCCAAGATCTTGGCGCCAAGGTCTGCTTCGCTTCTGTTGCTCACCCGAGGAGCAATGGTCAAGCGGAGAGGACCAATGCTGAAGTGTTGCGCGGGCTCAAGACGAGAACCTTCGACAGGCTGCGCAAGTGCGGAAGAAACTGGATAGAGGAGTTACCGGCGGCTCTTTGGTCAATCAGGACGACACCAAGTCGAGCCACCGGACAGACACCCTTTGCTCTTGTCTATGGAGCAGAGGCAGTTCTCCCCATGGAACTCGTATACGGATCTCCTCGAGTGCTTGCTTATGACGAGCTCGAGCAAGAGCAACTGCGACAAGATGACGCGTTGCTCCTCGAGGAGGAACGTCTCCAGGCTGCTGTACGAGCTGCTCGATACCAGCAAGCCTTGCGTCGCTATCATAGCCGCAAGGTCAAGGCCAGGAGTCTCGAGGAAGGCGACCTTGTTCTTCGGCGTGTTCAGTCCGCCAAGAATTCCAACAAGTTGACGCCGAAGTGGGAAGGCCCTTATCGGATGAGACAAGTCACAAGGCCCGGCGCTGTCCGCCTTGAGACCGAAGAAGGCTTACCGGTGAGTAATTCCTGGAACATAGAGCATCTTCGCAAGTTTCACCCATAAGGCGCGGTTGCCGTGATCCGCTCCGGCAACCACCTTTTGTACGAGTGTTGCCGCTGTTGCATGTAAACCTTTGTACAAAGCCGGGTGCAGACCCCGTGCATCAGTAAAGCTTTTGTGTTTCGCACTATTTGCCATTTCCATGATTTTTTGTAATTTGCATGCATTGTTTGGCATCTTGTGCAACACACGTCCCCGGTAAGCATTAGCAGGCCAACAGGCCCTATACTTGTTTTCCCTCCTCTTTTTCTTTCCCTCTTAAGCAGAAGGAATATTCCTCGCGCACAAGTTTGCCGGGGGGAAGGAGGTGGAGGATGAACCAAGTGTTGTTCAAGAAAGAGAGACCTTTGCCGGGGAACAAACGAACTATGAAAGCTAAGTTACCAAAGTTTGAGTAATTCAAATTTTTTAAATTTTAGTTGTATTCCTTGAACAACCACACTTTGTATGGAAAACCTGTGCGCGGAGGAACCTACCCGTGGCTAGCCGCACCCTTACTTTGTTTTCGAGCACGCTCAACGACTTAAGAGAGCTGCGACAAGTGTCACGCCCTTACTTCGTTTTCGAGTTCGCTCAGCAAGCTAAGTGTGTTGCGACTAGCTGCGGCAAGGTTGCTTACCAACAAGGTCTTTTGCCAGCAGGCTGCTCAGAGTCCAGCACTCAGCGCTCGCGGCAAGAGGCCCTTGCCGGCAAGTTCCCTCAAAGCGTAGGGTAGAAAGCATACAAAGTTGAGGACCAAAAGCAAGGGAGATAACACTGCATTGACTGATCAAAATAAGATTGTATATTACAAGGATAACTTGCCGCAATAACTAATCGATTCATGTCCATAACATACTTTGCAGCGGCAAAGGAAACAGAAAGAAAGAAGCCTAATCTACGCGGTCGCCTTCACGCCTCGTGACCTTGTTCACCTTGGCAACGATGTGGGCGACCTGCGCCTTCAACGCCTCCTGATCTGCGTCGTCCGGCAAGGTGCGGAGGACGTTGACGAGGTTGATGTCGGGGTTGGGGTAGACGATCTTCGTCAAGACGCGCTCCAAGGTGCCCGCGCAGAGCCGACGCGACTCGTCGGCCAACTGCACGGGGAGCTTCTCCCGCAGCCGTGCAAGCACCGGCGCGATTCCCCTGAAGAAGAGACTTAACTTGGCGATGTGGGGGAGGTCCTCGTCGGGAGAGTACACGAGGTGCTCCGCCCTCAGCGCCATCATCTCCTTGTCAATGCTGGCAGCGGAGGTGACTAGCTCGTCAGTCCACTGCTCCACTGCCCGGCTGAACTGGTTCGCCGAGACGGCGGCGCTCTCCACCAGGCCTCGTTCCTTGCGGAGCTCGTCCTTCAGCTTCGTCTCGCGATCCCGGGCAGCGTCGAGCGAATCAGTCAGGGTGGAGACCTTCAACTCCAAGTCAGCAATAGAATCTTTGGCGGCAGTGAGCTCGTCGCCTTTCTTGGAGAGGCGTACCTGCAGGTCAGAGTTGGTGTGGGCATCTTTCTCCCGCTCCACGTTGAGGGCGGTGATCCTGTCCGCACTCGCCTTCAGGTACCGCTCCAGCTGCTCCACCTTGGCCTCAAGATCTTTCTTGGCGGTCTCCGCGGTGGCTGCGGCGGCCTTCGCTTCCTTCAAGGCCCCGCCGATGGCCTGCTCCCGGGCGGTGAGTTCGTCGTCATGGGCGTCGAGCTCGACCTTCCGCTGGTTGAGTGCCCCCTCCCACCGAGACAACTCCTCGGCGGCCAGCCGCTGCCGCTCTTCTGCCTCAGCCTTCTTCAGGAGGAAGGCTTGCTGCTCCCCGGCAAGCTCTTCCCGCTCCTCCGCCAAGTTGCGGAGGGCTGCCTGGTTGGCGGCGCGGAGCTCCGCAGCGCGCTTATCCAGATCAACTCCGGCCTTGGCGGCAAGAGCTTCCCGGGACTCCAGCTTCGCCTGCCTGGCCCGGTACAGAGCCAGGAGCCGGCGAAGTAGCTTCTCCTCTTCGGGCTCATCACCACCGCCAAGCGCTTCAACAACCTTCAACCCCGCGGAGGCGAGAACCTCTCCGTCGTAGGTCTCTCCCTCCACGGGGGCTCGCGACGAGGACGCCCACGGGACTTGTATAAAGATCTCGTTGGGGGCCTCAAGATAAACGCCCGACCGCTCTGTGGAGGCGGAGGGGTCGGCGGCTGGTGCAGCGCTTGACGCTCCTGCTGCCTCCGGGCCGGCAGTGTGGTCGCCGGTTCCTCCCTCGGCCGCGGCGTCTGCGGTCGGGGCGTTCTCTTCACCAGCAGGCTCGTCGGCTCCGGCCATGCCCTCAGTGGCAGTGGCGTTGCCGCCGTCGCCGTGCGCCCCCTCCTCGCCGGCGGCCTCCGTCTCCATCCGCTCCGGTGCAGGAGGATCTAGCAGAAGAAAAAGAAAAGAAAAGATCAAGCAAATATCCAAAAAGACAAGTTTGAGAAGGAAAGGCTACAAAACTTACCTTCACGGACTTCTTCGACGACAAGCTCCCTCGCCGGGGAATCCACCCTTGGCGGTGGAGTGGTGGCCCCTGCTGGCGGAGGGCCGCCCGCGCCCTCCCTCGGCGGGGTGCTCACCCTTGTCGGGCTGCTCACCCTTGGCGGGGTGCCCGCCCTTGGCGGGGTGCCCGTCCTTGGCGGAGCGTTCTCCCTTGCCGGGGAGTTCACCCTTGGCGGGGAGGGTGGAGCAAGTAGCTCGTCGGGGGCAGTGTCCGGGCGCTCCTGCGGCTGCGGCTCCA
Source organism: Secale cereale (assembly GCA_902687465.1). Classification (NCBI taxonomy): domain Eukaryota; kingdom Viridiplantae; phylum Streptophyta; class Magnoliopsida; order Poales; family Poaceae; genus Secale; species Secale cereale. The sequence continues at coordinate 296,752,133 of LR738715.1, read as the reverse complement.
CTTCTGCACAAGACAAACAAAACATCAAGATATCAGTACAAAGCAACTACCTCAAGCGCGCTCAACCAACAAAAAAGAATAACTACCAGACTTACGCTGGGGGCTGCGCTGGGGGCTGCTCCTCGGAGAGCGGGTTGATCCGGCAAGTTCGCCGCTGGCGCGTCTCCGGTCGCCGCGGCGGGCGAGTCATCCTCAACCTCAACCACAGGGATCTTGGCCCTCTTTGCCATCCGCTGTGCCGGGGTCCTGAAAGCAAAACAAAAACAAGATCAGAATCATCAAGGAAGATCAAGACAAAGTCAAAGAAATTACAAGTGGCAAGTACTCACTCCTCTTCCTCGTCGTCGGAGCTGAGGGCGGAGAAGTTGAACTCCACCTGAGATGTTCCCGCGCGAGGAGCAGGAGGAGAAGGCTCCCTCGGGCGCTTGGCGGTCTCCGGGGCTGTGGGCTGCGAAGACCCAGCCTCCGTTGTCGCCGAGGGCCGAGGAGCGGAAGTAGCAGCCGTTCCACTTCGGGAGGATCCTCCTCCGCTTGGCGCTGGTGCGTGGGGCGCCTCTTTCGCGACTTGGCTCGCCTTGGTAGCGCGCGTCGCCTGGCGCGCAGGCTGCTGTCGAGGCGCCTGTGGCCTCGTCGCCGTAGCCACCTTGGGGAGGCGTTTCCTTGGTTGCTGCGTGGGACTTGCCGGAGGCGGGGAGTTCTCTGAGGACGAGGAGGCGCTGTCGTCAAGTCCCAGAGATCCACTGGTATCTTCATCTGCCTCGACGTCCTCCTCCTCCTCCTCCCCGGCAGGCCCGCTGGACCCAGCACCATGCCCGGCGGCCTCGCTCCCTCCGGCGGCCCCGCTTCCTCCGGCGACCTCGCTCCCTCCGGCGGCCGCGCTCACCCCGGCTATCCCGGCAAGCCTCAAGGAAGGAACCCCGGCAAACTCATCGGGCGGAAGCTTGAGCAACCTGAGGATTTCCGCCTCCTCTGCTTGGCACGTCACGTCCGCAGCCTCTGCATCGTCCACAGAGTATCCAAAATCACCCGCCGCCGCAGCTGCGGCGGCCTCCTCCATCCTAGAAGCGATGTAGGCTATATCCCGAGCCGTAGTGGCCCGGGTGAGGCCCCTGTTCTCCTCGGTGTTCTTGGACGTCTCGACCAAGTTGTCGAAAAAGCTCAGCACTGCATCCGGCGGAGGCTCTATCCAAGTGGGGTCGACGCCGTGGGAGTCGCACGCAGGCATCATCGCGCGCAAGGAATCCCGGGCGGTGCTGTTGCATAGCGGCACCACTCCTCCGGGAGGTCTAAACCACTCCGGGTGGGCCGGGTCATGCTTGAAGAGCTCTCGGACCATCCCCTTCAGCTCCAAAGCAGTGAAATTGAAGTTCAATCCAGGGCGCAGCCTCATGATATCCGCCGCATTGCCGAATTCCCAGGCGGGCCTTTTCCTTTCTTGTAAAGGGGCAATGCGGCGGCGGAGGAAATCTGCCCCAACCTCTCCGATAGTCAGATTGGCGACCCGGAGGCGAATAATCCTAATAAGGGCAATGTTGAGCTTGCTGTCCTCCGGGGCCAATTCGCTCCAATCTCTGCCGCGCACTATGGCAGTTGTGCGCGGCGCGGTGAAAGGCTCCGGCTTATCCTCCACTACCCAGCACCAATCTGCACGCCATTCTTCCCACTTGCCGCGGAGTTCTCCCTTCAGGTATGAATCCTTCTTGTTCAGCCGGAAGATCCAGGAGATGCCGCCGGAAAGGGGAGCGCCAGCCTCTACTCTAGGCATAAAGAAATGGCGAAAGAGGGCTACGTTTGGATGGATCCCAACATAGTTTTCGCACAAGTGAACGAAAACAGCCATCGTAAGGATGGCGTTGGGAGTAAAGTCTAGGAGGTGGAGGCCATATGTGTTCATAATGTCGCCAAAGAACTCCGAGAATGGAGGGCACAATCCACAATGGAAGAAAGCAGCTAAGAAGAAGTACCCGCCGGGGAACAGATCTTTGGCGACGGCGGGGAAGGCTCTGGTGCGGGGATGAGCTTTGGTCTCCCCCGACCAGAACAGATAGTACTTGTTCCGCAGCTCCTTCGCGCCAAGCCTTGGCACGAAGACCACGCTCCTCTTCCGCAGGGCGGCCAGCTTCGCCGCCTGCTCGGACTTCTCCTTCTTGGCCTTGTCCGCTTTCGCCTTGTCGCTCTTCGGAGCCATGGCGGAGGCGGCGAGGGAAGAGGCGAGGAGCTCGACGGCGCCGCGGATGCGGAAGACGGCGGAGGAGGGGTGGAGGCAAGGAGCAGCGGGGGTTTCTTGAGAGTCAAGACGCAATGAAGACGAAGGAGGGAACTGCCCCTACTTCCTCTGCTTTTAAGGGGGAAGTGGGGGACATTCCGCATTTCCCATTAAAGAACAAGGCCACGATCTCTCCCACGACGCCGCAATCGACGCGTGCCATTAGGGAGGGATGCGGTGGATGCGGAAGGGAACACGGCTTGCCGTGGGCCGCGCGTGCCCGTGCACTGTTTTGGGCTTAGCCCAACAGCGCTCGGCACCGTGTGTGGCCCAGGCCCGGGGGCTCCTGTCGGTGTACTAAGATAGGGGTACCTTAGTACCCCAACTTGTACACGGGCAGTAGCAGCTTCCCGCGGCAGGGTCTACCACGTGCTCGCCGGAAACCTTTCTGGTCCCTATAAAGCCATTCAAGAACAAAGTATACAAGTCAGAAGATCAAGGCCCCGGCAAGAGGAGCTTGCCGGGAAGGCCGCACCAGGCTCAAGATTATCGCGTTGGCACAAGACCCTGGCAAGAGGAGCTTGCCAGGAAGGCCAAGGAATGCGCACCTCAAGAAATGCCTCGGCGCATCACGCGCCCCGGCCGGACCCGGAGAGCGACAAGCTTCCGGGCCCGGCAAGGTCACGATCCCGGCAAGGTGCTTGCCGGGGGCGACTTATGCTATGTGCCCGCGCTCCAGATCATCTATCCACGCGTCGCCCTGGGGCCCTCCCAGGGACGCGTGGCGGAAGGCTGTGCAGCCTGGGGCACACGGTGGCAATCCACGGTGACGAGGCTACCGCCGTGTCGAACGGAGAAGCATGGACGGACACTTTTGGGGTCGACGGTGACGGGCATTTAATGCCCTTGTCCCCCACTGTCAAAGTAGGTGAAGACCACTGTTCATCCATTGTTCACGCACTATTCCCGCGTTGTTACAACTACCACCAAAGTTACACTTTTACCCTCCTCTACGTTGACACCTGTCGGTGACCCCTTGAGCTATAAAAGGAGGCCCATGCACAACGTAGCGGGGGTTCGGAACCTAGGCAACTCTCACGCTCGGTGTAGCTAGTACTGTAGCTCTTCAAGCTCCCGAGCTCAATACAATCAAGGCAGGAGTAGGGTTTTACGCGTCCGCGCGGCCCGAACCTGGGTAAACAGCCCGCGTGCGCCCCTCGATCTGCTCTTCGTGCTCCCTCCGCTCCCTTACCGCAACGTAGAAGGGGCTCCGGTCCCATAGGTGCTCGTGGGAGGACAGTTTCCCCCGACATAGCAAGATCAAGATCATGGCATGCATCATATGGTGGAATCAACTAGGTCACTATCGTAACCCTAACATCATGCATCGGAAGCATACGGGTTCCGAAGAACAAGTGTATCATGGTCAAAGGGATGCTTGCCTGGATTGGCTTGGTCTTCAAAGTCTTCAAGTCCCCCTCCTTCTTCTTATCCACAGCAACTTCGTCAAATACGGGATCTATACGTCGCATAATAACCACGGGAAAATAAGAATACAAACAAAACAGAAAAATCAAAGTGCTCAGAAAAATGTCAACTCATTTTTGTAAAATACTAGAGGAATTTCTAAGGTGGGGAAAAATCTTAGTTGGAGTTTTGGAGTAACAGAATAGAATATATTGATTTTAGAACAGGAGTTATACTGCTCAAATTTGAATTTAAATTTGAACAGAACAGAAAAGTTTCATGGATTTGAGTGAAAGTAGTACCATTAAATAGGTTGGAATATTACAAGATTTTAGGAGTTGGAATTATTTAATTTGGACCATTATTCTTTTCTGTAGAAATGTTTAAAACATTAACAGAAAAGAAAAAGGAAAAAGGGTCCTGTGCACTGGGCCAGAGGAGGCCACAGTGCACGGCCCAGGCGGTCCAGCCCAGCCGCATGGGAGCCTGCGCGCGCACGTCAGGTTTTTAAACCTGACGGGCGGGGCCCGTGGGTCAGTGGCACAGAGGAGGGGGAGAGAGGTGAGGGGATGACAGGCAGGGCCCGCCTGTCATCTCTAACCCCACGGCCACGGCGACGGCGAGCTCACCGGCGAGGTTCCCGGCCATGGCGACGGCAACGGAGGGCAGGGATGAGCTCAGTGTCGTGTCGCGGATGTAGGGGTGGTGGTGCGGCACGGCGGGGAGGTCTGGTTCACCGGCGGCGAGGTGGGACGGCGGAAGCTCGTCGGAGGGTTGATGCTCCGGTCGCTTCCGACTGCAAACGGAGGGGGAAATAGGGGGGAAAGGGTCAGTGAGGCGAGGGGGTTCCGAATCAGGTGAAAGGAGAGGCAGGGGAGGCCCGTACCACGAGATCACCGGCGGCCCGACGCGGCGGCGCTCCGGTCGATCCCGAGCACTGGGACCTCTTGGGGTCGAACTGGAGGTGCTGGGGGGATCAGTGGAGAGGAGTGAGGCTGGTGGTGCTGCTGGAGAGGCTCAGGAGGGGCTATAAATAGGGGCTCGACGGAGGCCCGTGGTCCAGTGCGCCGGCGAGCTCCGGCTCGAGGCTACAGCGCACGGGAGGCCAAGGGAATGGGTCCGTGGAGTTCCTGGACGAGCTCCACGTCCAGCTAAGGGAGAAAGAGAAGCGGGGGAGCGTCAGGAGCGTGCGCGCGTGCGAGGCAGAGGAGTGGCCGCCGCGGGCGGCCAGCACGCGGGCGGCCAGCGCGCATGCGACGACGTTCACTGGAGGGCGCAGGAGGAGGGGGGACAGCGCCGGGGAGGTCGCGGATGTCGAGGGGCCTCGACTGGCGCGAGGGGGAGGCCCGAGGCTGTCGGGGGAGGTTGATTGGCCGGAGCCAGCGTGCGGAGGTGCACTGTTGCGCGCTCCAGAGCGTGCGTATTGCTGGCATCATCGCGCTCTCACCGGTTTGGTCCAAACCAGCGTGTCCAAAAGTGTCCAGCACGTTGAGGGAGGAGTAAAGAAATGGCCTGAGGCCTTGGATGCCCTGGAGATGCTGAGAGAGAGAGAGAGGGTGCTGGTGAAATGGTGAAAGCTTGCTGTACAGCAAGGTAAAACAGGGATTTTACCCCTCAATCATGGAGCTGGGGGGCTGGGGGAGTTACTGGAGGTAGCTGGTAACTCAATGAGCATGTGGTAAGAAGTTGAGGCCATGGAGAAAAGTAAAAGTGATCAAGTTGGAGGTTTTAGCAATTCTGCAGAAGGTGTTTGATCAGTGTTTGGTCAAGTAAATGAGCTCCACTTGACATGGCACTTAACAGGGTTGAAAGACATGAGAAAATAGGATGCCTCACCAAATTTGGGCTCATTTGAAGAAACTAGCCAATGTAACTTTAGTGAACCCTAGAAATCAACAGAAACAGTTTCATCTTGATTGAGTCAAGCTAATCATCTCCCCTTGATGCACCACTTGGTGTAGCATCATCATTTGGGGTATTGATCATGCCCACAAAGTTTGAAGCTCTAGATAAAAAGTTGGTAATGTAAAGTTGTTCAAATTTACATTTGAACAGAAATGGTCTTGAGGTGATCTGATCAAGTTGCTCTATTCAAATTCTTGTGCCATTTGGTCTAGATGCCTTATTAGGTCATTCTAGCATGTGCACCAAGTTTGAGAGCATTTGGACAAGTTTGGCAATGTAAAGTTGCTCAAACTTCAAATATGGACAGAATGGTTATGAAGGGGTTTGAGGATGTTTTCTTGCTTCCCAAGGCATGGGACTTGGCAAGATCATCAAATATGTCATATATGACAGGATAGAATTTCCCTGGAATTTTTGGAGAAAATTTCCTTTGTAAATATTTCAAAAGCTTGAAATATCCAGAAAGGGTTTTAGAGGGTTTAGCCCATTATTTTGAACATGACCAAGTGTTGAAACTCTTATATGTGGACAATATATGTCCTCTGAGTCTCTCTGAATTTTGGCAAATATTTTTGAAACAGTTAAATATTTTTCCCCTATTAAAGACCATTTCTGGCCTTAAGAAAAGGCTTTAAAATAAAATAGGAAAATAACTTTTAAAATTATACCTTTGTGGTTTCTAGGAGTCCTATGACTACTAGGTCTCAAATAAACCTTTTGAAATAATTTTCTCACCCTAAATCAAGTACTTGCAGTGCAAATCTCAATTCAGGGGTTTTTGGAAAACTAAATTTATAAAATACTTTTTGGCCAAATTAACTTTGTAAGAAAATATTATACTGTTATATAACACTTGGCATGATCATTGGGCAGAAGTTTTGGGTATGGAGATGAAATCTACAAGAGATCATAGTTGACTTTAATGAGCACAAGAAAAAGCATATGAAGAAAACTCAATTCCAAATGAAAGCCAAATGATGCTAAAAAATTTTGCTGGTCCAAATTTTCATGCTTCAAAGTTACAAATAACATGATACAAAATGCAGGGTGTGACATCTTTCCAGAGATGTGCAGCCCGGTTTTCCTCCGTACCGTGTCTTGGTCAAGGCACACTTAGCTGCTGATGTAGATTGAAGGGTAGCCTCTCGTTGCGCGGGGACGGTTTACCCTTGCGGCGCTGCCCATTGCCCTAAACGTTGGTATTGGCCACAAAGTCTGAGCTGCCTCCGCTTTTCACTTGCCATTGTAACCTGTACCTGCCGGATTGGCTTGCGCCGGTTTACCAGCCTTGCCCGCCTTTCTGGATTTGTCTCCGTCTGCATCTGGGTACTTGGTGTTATCAGAGTCCCCATACTTCACCAAAGCGCTCATGAGTGTTCCGATGTCGTTGCAATCGCGCTTAAGCCGTCCTAACTTCAGCTTCAAAGACTCGAACCGGCAATTGTTCTCCAATATCACTATCGCCGTACTGGGGTTGATACTATTGGAAGAGTGCAGGATTTCTGATACTCGCCGCACCCAACTGCTTGTGGTCTCCTTCTCTCCTTCGACACCTGCTGCTAAGTCCACCACATACATCGGCTGTTTACACGTGTCTTTGAAGTTACTGATAAACCGGCGACGCAACTCCCCCCATGATCCGATGGAGTTAGGTGGTAGACCCTTTAACCAAGTCCGGGCTGTGCCCTCTAGCATCATTGTGAAGTATTTTGCACACGCCGCTTCGTCCACATCAAGCATCTCCATCGCCATCTCATAAGTTTCAATCCATGCCTCTGGAGCCAGATCCGCCATGTAGTTGGGTACCTTGCACGGGCCTTTGAAGTCTTTGGGTAATTTCACGCTTCGTAAAGCGGGGATGAGACACTGTACTCCGAAGGAACTGGCCATAACTCCCGTTTCTGCAGTGGTGGGGTGAACCGGCGTCGCTTGACGGGTGTCCTCGCGGGTGGTATGTCTAGCCTAGTTTACCGCCTCTTGGGCGCGTGCTTCTGCCCCTGCCGGATTATCCTGCCTGTGACGGTGCCGTCTCCGCTCGCTGCTAGATACCGCCGGTTCATCCCAGTGCCTTGTATAACTCCGGCTTGGGCGGGGGGTTGAATGAATCCTCTCCCGGCTATAAGAATACGCCTACTGCTGTGTCAGCGCCGTGTCCAGCAACTCCTTAGCCCGCCGCGCCTCCATCGCCATGGGGGATGTCCCCTCAATGGGTAAAGCGGCCAGTCGTGAAGCGGCCGCGACAATGTTGTCCAACGGGTTAGAATAATGACTGGGAGGGGTGGGAATGTGCGGCGTTGACACAACTTGGTGGTTCCGCTCTGTGGCCGGCGGCTGAACCGACGCGCCAGTCCCCGGAGCTCCTCCCCGGTTTACCTCTGGGCGGTTACTGGCTCCCGCTCCTGGTGTGCCAAAGAGATTCCTCGCCTCATAAACCGGTGGTAGATGAGTTTGATGCCTTATGTACATTACCTCATGTGCAGAATTCTGATCCAACCTCAGCCGGAAAGCTTGGGAGTCTAGCTCTGCCTGCCTCGTAGCTATCCTGGCCTTCTCTGCATCCAGATCTCGTTTAGCTTGCTCAATCCGGCCCTTCAGCTGAACGATCTCCGCATCATGTTGTGCCTTGTCGGCAGCGGCCACTTCTGCTGTTGCAAGCGCCGTCAAATTATCGACCAAGGTGGATAGGACGTCAGAGGGCGATGGGGTATGGTTGCCTGCCCCAGTTCCTGCTGCCTCTGCGGTGAACGCCCCAGTCATCGAGGGCTGCTGTGTACACTGTGATCTGGCCATGAAAACAGCAACCCTGTTTGGCGGATCAGAGGGGCCCGGAATACTATCACCATCGGACACACCCTCTGACCGGCCGTCCAGCAACAGATACAAAGATTCGGTCTCTCCGGATGAAGATTCATCGTCGGAATAGACAACTGTCTCGCCACCAGAATCTGATCTGTCCTCGGCTTGTACTCCATGCACTGCTCCAACGAAAACACGCTTCACGGCGGGCTGAATCCGGGCCGATCTCGCATGCTGAGCCAGCTCGACGATGTTGGGGAAGATGTCTGACTCAGGTCCTGGTTCGCCGATCTTGCCGATGAAGACGTGGATGCCGCCGAAGGGGACCCGGTACCCGTATTCGATTGAATCGGCCTCGGGGCCCCAGCCTGCATCGTCGATGTAGATCCGGCCGTGACGACTCTTGGTCATCCGGCCAACCGCGTAACCCTTGAGTCCTTCAAAGTTGCCGTTCAAGAACTCGAAACCATCGTGCGATAGCCCCACGGTGGGTGCCAACTGTCGTGGAATTAGCACGGCAGATGTCCGGTTTAGCGGACTTAGGTGTGAGGCCATCGTACGGGTAAGCTTGCAGGGGTTAAAGCGGACGAAAGGCACAGGGAGTTTATACTAGTTCGGCCCCTTTGATGAAGGTAAAAGCCTACGTCTAGTTTGAGGTGGTATTGCTTGTGCGTCGATGACCAGGGGGCGAATTCGCTTGCCTGTGCCTCGAGCTATTGTTCCTTGTCCCTGAACCGTCGCCGGGTCGTCCCTTTCTATAGGAGGCGACGCCCGGTCCGGTTTACAGAGTCCCGAGGCCGGCTCATAAACGTGTCCGCCTCAGTCTCTACTCTTTATATCTTACATCCCAAGTTACATGGTACGACGGTTTACATACCGTGGGCTTTGTACATGGGCCCTAAACCTCTATGGGTTATGACCTCTTCGTTACATATTCTTCTGGGCTTGTAATGATACAACCTTGTCAGTGAAATCCAGATCCTCCTGGCCGGTTTATACCTGCTAGTAATATCCCTGACACTTACGCAAAAGTCATATACCAAGTACCTATCACAAACCCTTATCCTTCACATTACATTTATTTGCCTCTCGTTTTCCTCTCCCCCACTTCACTCTTACCATTTTATTTGCCCTTCTTTTGCCGTGTGTTTACCGTTCGCTTGCTTCTTGTTTGCTTGTGTGTGTTGGATTACTTGCTTATCACTATGGCTCAGAACAATACCAAATTTTGTGACTTTTCCAGTACCAGCAATAATGATTTTATTAGCACTCCAATTACTCCTATTACCGATGCTGAATCTTGTGAGATCAATGCTGCTTTGTTGAATCTTGTCATGAAAGATCAATTTTCCGGCCTTCCTAGTGAAGATGCCGCTACCCATCTAAACAACTTTGTTGATCTGTGTGATATGCAAAAGAAAAGGGATATGGATAATAATATTGTTAAGTTGAAGTTATTTTCGTTTTCACTTAGAGATCGTGCTAAAACATGGTTTTCCTCTTTGCCTAGAAAAAGTACTGATTCGTGGAATAAGTGCAAAGATGCTTTTATCTCTAAGTATTTCCCTCTTACTAAGATCATCTCACTTGGAAACGACATTATGCATTTTAAGCAACTAGATCACGAGCATGTTGCACAAGCTTGGGAGAGAAGGAAATCAATGATACGTAATTGCCCTACACATGGTTTGAACTTATGGATGATTATTCAAAACTTTTATGCTGGCTAGAATTTTGCATCTAGAAATCTTTTAGATTCGGCTGCAGGAGGCACTTTCATGGAAACTACCTTAGGAGAAGCTACCAAACTCCTAGATAATATTATGGTTAATTATTCTCAATGGCACACCGAAAGATCTACTAGTAAAAAAGTGCATGCTATTGAAGAGATTAGTGTTTTGAGTGGAAAGATGGATGAACTTATGAAATTATGTGCTGCTAAGAGTGCTTCTTCTGTTCCTAATTATATGCCTAGGTCCACTTTGATTGGAAATAACAATGAATCTTTGGATGTGAATTTTGTTGGTTAGAATAATTTTGGTAACGATGCTTATAGATGGGAACTTTAATCCTAGGCATTTTCCTAGTAATTCCTCAAATAATTATGGTAATTCCTACAACAACTCTTATGGAAAGATGCCTTCTGAATTTGAAACAAGTGTTAAGGAGTTTATGATTTCGCAAAAGAATTTCAATGCTATGCTTGAAGATAAATTCCTTAAGATTGATGAATTGGCTAGAAGTGTGGATAGAATTACTCTTGATGTTGATTCTTTGAAACTGAGATCTATCCCACCTAAGCATGATATCAATGAGTCTCTCAAAGCCATGAGAATTTCCATTGATGAATGCAAAGAAAGAACCGCTAGGATGCGTGCTAAAAGAGAGAATTATATAAAAGTGTGTTCTTCTAGTTATCATGAAAATAAAGATGAAGATCTGAAAGTTATTGATGTGTCTCCTATTAGATCCTTGTTTTCTAGTATAAATCTTTATGAAGATAGGATTGGAGATGATTCTACTTTAAGGTGTCCCAATGATTCAGAGTTTTTAGATCTTGATGCTAAAATTGATAAAAGTGGGAGTGAAGAGATTAAAACTTTGCATAGTGATGAACCCACTACTTTGGATTTCAAGGGATTCAGTTATGATAATTTCTCTTTGATTGATTGTATTTCCTTGTTGCAATCCATGCTAAACTCTCAGCATGCTTATAGTCAAAATAAAGCTTTTACCAAACACATAGTTGATGCTTTGATGCAATCTTATGAATAAAATCTTGAGTTAGAAGTTTCTATCCCTGGAAAGTTTTATGATGAGTGGGAACCTACTATCAAAATAAAAATTAAAGATCATGAATGCTTTGCTTTGTGTGATTTGGGTGCAACTGTCTCCACTATCCCAAAAACTTTGTGTGATTTGCTAAGTTTCCATGAGATAGATGATTGTTCTTTGAATTTGCATCTTGTGGATTCCACTATTAAGAAACCTATGGGAAGGATTAATGATGTTCTTATTGTTGCCAACAGGAATTATGTGGCCGTAGATTTCATTGTTCTTGATATAGATTGCAATCCTTCATGTCCTATTATTCTTGGTAGACCTTTCCTTAGAACGATTGGTGCAATTATTGATATGAAGGAAGGAAATATTAGATTCCAATTTCCGTTAAGGGAAGGCATGGAACACTTTCCTAGAAAGAAAATAAAATTACCATATGAATCTATTATGAGAGCCACTTATGGATTGCCTTCCAAAGATGGCAATACCTAGTTCTATCCATGTATCGTGCCTAGCTAGGGCGTAGAACGATAGCGCTTGTTGGGAGGCAACCCAATTTTTTTTGCTTATGTTTAGGAATAAATATTGCATTTAGCTTATGTTTAGATGTGGTTTTGTGTTTTAATTAGTGTTTGTACCAAGTAGAACCTTTGGGAAGACTTGTGTGAAGTTTATATGATCTTGCTGCGAAAAACAGAATTGTTAGCGCTCACTAGAATGGACACCAGATTTTACTGGAGCGTGCTATTTAGTTGATTCTTTTTGCAGATGATTAATTGACAAATTTCTCACGTTTAACAATTTAATTCAATTTTTTGGAGCTACAGAAGTATGTGAAAACTGCAGATTACTACAACCAGTTCTGTTCTTGACAGATTCTGTTTTTCGTGTGTTGTTTGCTTATTTCAATGCATCTATGAGTAGTATTGGGAAGTATGAATCACAGAGAAGTTGGAATACAGTAGGTTGAACACCAATATAAACAAAGAAAGAATTCATTGCAGTACCTTTGAGTAGTGGTTTGCTTTCTTATACTAACGGAGCTCACGAGATTTTTGTCTAAGTTTTGTGTTGTGAAGTTTTCAAGTTTTTAGTATTGCTTTGATGGACTATGGAACAAAGAGTGGCAAGAGCATAAGCTTGGGGATGCCCAAGGCACCCCAAGGTAAAATTCAAGGACAACCAAAAGCCTAAGTTTGTGGATGCCTCGGGAAGCCATCCCCTCTTTCGTCTTCATCCATCGGTAACTATACTCGGAGCTATATTTTTATTCACCACATGATATGTGTTTTACTTGGAGCGTCATGTATCATTTGAGTCTTTGCTTGTTAGTTTGCCACAATTATACTTGCTGGACACACCTATTCCAGAGAGTTAAATATGGCCCAGGAATTGATAGAACACTCTATGTGCTTCACTTATATCCTTTGAGTTGAATAGTTTTGCTCTAGTGCTTCACTTATACCTGTTAGAGCACGGTGGTGATTATATTTTGTAGAAATTGTCCATCTCTCAATCTTCACTTATATCCTTTTGAGAGTCTATTAAAACAGCATGGTAATGTGCTTTGGCTATAAAACTAGTCTTCACATGATAGACATCCAATATCAATGTAGTAAAAACTTTCACATTAAGTGCATTGAGTATGATGAGAAGTTGGATGCTTTATAGTTGTTTTGAGATATGAGGATAGTGATATTAGAGTCATGGCAGTGGAGTTATTATGAAATTGAGAAATGCTTGTGTTAAGGTTAGTGATTCCCTTATCATGCACGTATGGTGAACCGCTATGTGACGAAGTTAGAGCATGAGGTATTTCTACAGTGGCAACCTTTGTGTGGAGGTCGGTGGCGCGCGATGGTTAACTCCTACCAATCTCCCCCAAGGAGTATGCGTTGATTGCTTTGTTTTGATGACTCGTAGATTTTTGCAATAAGTACATGAGTTCTTTGACTAATGTTGAGTCCATGGATTATACGCACTCTCACCCTTCCACCATTGCTAGCCTCTCTTGTATCGCGCAACTTTCGCCGGTACCATACACCCACTATATATCCTTCCTCAAAATAGCCACCATATATATTCCTCAAAACAGCCACCATACCTACCTATCATGGCATTTCCATAGCCATTCCGAGATATATTGCCATGCAACTTTCCACCGTTCCATTGATATGACACGCTTCATATTGTCATATTTCCATGCATGATCATGTAGTTGACATCGTATTTGTGGCAAAGCCACCATGCCTAATGTTTCATACATATCACTCTTGATTCATTGCACATCCCGGTACACCGCCGGATGCATTCATATAGAGTCATACTTTGTTCTAGTATCGAGTTGTAATTCAATGAAACTGTGATGATCATCATTATTAGAGCATTGTCCCATGTGAGGAAAGGCTAAATCAAGAAAGCCCCTCCAAAAAAAAAGAGAAAGAAAAAAAAGGCCAAAGAAAAAAGAAAGGCCCAAAAAAAGGGACAATTGATACTATCTTTTTTCCACACTTGTGCTTCAAAGTAGCAACATGTTCTTCATGATAGAGAGTCTCATGTTTCGTCACTTTCATATACTAGTGGGAATTTTCATTATAGAACTTGGCTTGTATATTCCAACGATGGGCTTCCTCAAATGCCCTAGGTCTTGATGAGCAAGCAAGTTGGATGCACAGCCACTAGTTTCTTTTGTTGAGCTTTCATACATTTTTAGCTCTAGTGCATCCGTTGCATGGCAATCCCTACTCTCTCACATTGATATCTATTGATGGGCATCTCCATAGCATGTTGATACGCCTAGTTGATGTGAGACTATCTCCCTCCTTTTTGTCTTCTCCACAACCACCTCTCTATTCCTCATAGTGCTATGTCCATGGCTCACGCTCATGTATTGCGTGAAAGTTGAAAGGTTGGAAAGCATAGAGTATGAAAACAAGTACTTGGCTGAAATCGGGGTTGTGCATGATATGAATATTTTGTGTGATGAAGAGGGAGCATAGCCAGACTATATGATTTTGTAGGGATAACTTTCTTTAGCCATAGTATTTTGAGAAGACATGATTGCTTTCTTAGTATGCTTGAAGTACTTTTATTTCTTATGTCAATATAGACTTTTGTCCTGAATCTTTCAGATCTGAACATTCATGCCACAATTAAAAGAATTACATTGAAAAACTATGTTGGTTAGCATTCCACATCAAAAATGTTGTTTCTATCATTTACCTACTCGAGGACGAGCAGGAATTAAGCTTGGGGATGCTTGATACGTCTCCAACGTATCTATAATTTTTTATTGTTCCATGCTATTATTTATGATGTTTTGGATGTTTAACGGGCTTTGTTATACACTTTTATATTATTTTTGGGACTAACCTACTAACCCAAAGGCCCAGTCCAGATTGCTCCTTTTTTGCCTGTTTTAGGGTTTTACAGAAAAGGAATATCAAACGGAATGAAACCTTCGGGAGAGATATTTTTGGAGCAAAATACGCACGGGAGACTTGAGAACCACGGACTAGGGCTGACGTGGTGTCCACGAGGGTGCCCCCCCCTATAGGGCGCGCCCCTGCCTCGTGGGCACCCCGTCTGGCCCCCGGTGCCCTCCATCCTCTTATATATACCTACGTACCCCGAAATTATCAGAGGAGGAGAGAAAACCCTAGCTCCACTGCCGCAACCTTCTGTTCCCGTGAGATCCCATCTTGGGGCCTGTTCCGGAGATCCGCCGGAGGGGGGATCTACCACGGAGTGCTTTTACGTCATCATCATCGCCTCACCATGAGTTGTGAGCAGTTTACCACAGACCTTCGGGTCCATAGCTAGTATCTAGATGGCTTCTTCTCTCTCTTTGGATCTCAATACCAAGTTATCCTCGATCTTTGAGGAGATCTATTCGATGTAATCTCTTTTTGCGGTGTGTTTGTCGAGATCCGATGAATTGTGGGTTTATGCTCAAGATTATCTATGAGAAATATTTGGTTCTTTTCTGAACTCTTTATGTGTGAGTACAATATCCTTGCAAGTCTCTTCGAATTATTGGTTTGGTTTGGCCTACTAGATCTATAGTTCTTGCAATGGGAGAAGTGCTTGGCTTTGGGTTCAATCTTGCGGTGTCCTTTCCCAGTGACAGTAGGGGCAGCAAGGCACGTATTGTATTGTTGCCATCGAGGATAAAAAGATGGGGTTTATATCACTATGTTTGAGTTTATCCCTCTACATCATGTCATCCTGCTTAAGGCGTTACTCTGTTCTTATGAACTTAATACTCTAGATGCATGCTGGATAGCGGTCGATGTCTGGAGTAATAGTAGTGGATGCAGAATCGTTTCGGTCTACTTGTTTCAGACGTGGTGCCTATATATAATGATCATGCCTAGATAGTCTCATAATTATTTTCTTTTCTATCAATTGCTCAATAATCATTTGTTTACTCGCCGTAGAATATCGCTATCATGAGAGAAGCCACTAGAGAAAACTATGGCCCCCGGTTCTATTCTCAACATATCAATCTACAATCTACTTTACTTTTCCGCTTTTACTTTCTGTTCTTATAACCAAAAATACCAAAAATATCAAACTATCATCTCTATCAGATCTCACTTTCGTAAGTGACCGTAAAGGGATTGACAACCCCTTATCACGTTGGCTGCGAAGTTCTTATTTGTTTGTGCAGGTGCGAGGGACTCGCACGTGGTCTCCTACTGGATGATACCTTGGTTCTCAAAAACTAAGGGAAATACTTATGATACTGTGCTGCATCACCCTTTCCTCTTCGAGGGAATACAACGCAAGCTCGAGAAGTAGCAGTATCTTGTCTCTAAGACGCTCCAAAGCATATATCCTGATATTTGTACTGTAGAGGTCCCTGGAGAATTGTCCCAACTCTGCAACTGCTCTGTATAAGTCAGGGCAACCCAATCCTCTAAGGATAACAGGTAAAACCTTTTGAAGTAGGACGTGGCAGTCATGAATTTTCAACCCTTGTACCTTGTTTCCATCTGCACTGACTCTCCTTTCAGGGTTGGAAGCAAATCCATGTGGGAATCTCACACATGACAGGACCTCGCATAATTCTTTTCTTTTTACCTTGTCCAAGACGTACACAGCTGGTACCATATCCAGTGGTTTACCTTCGACTTGCACCTGCAAATCCTCTCTGATACCCACGTGTGTCAAATCAATCCTAGATTCTAAGGTATCTTTCGTCCTGCCTTGAATATTAAGAAGTGTGCCGATATGTTGTCACATATATTTTTCTCGATGTGCATCACATCAAGATTATGCCGCAGATCCAAATCTTTCCAATACTCCAAGTCCCACAAAGTGGACCTGCGGGTAAACAATAATCTCTCTTCTGCCCTGCCATGCTTCCTTTTCCCGCTACCATTATCAGGATGGTTTCCTGGTGTAATATGCCTGACCTTCTCTAATTCCACTTGCAACTCATCGGCGGTGAGCCTCTTTGGCATATCACGGTTTTCATGCTTTGCATTGAACACATGTCTTTGGTATTTTCTAGGATGTGGCTTGTCCTTGGCAAGGAAACGGCGGTGTCCAATGTAACAGATCTTGCTAAGTATTGCATATGACAACGGATTCCTATCACGGTGAACACATGCATTGTAACCATGTGTCGTTCGCCCTAACATAGTGCCCAAAGCCGGATAATCATGGATGCACCAAATTATAACAGCACACAGAAAGAAATCAGCTGGTGGGCTGCTATATAGGTCTCAAGTGAGAACACCCCTCCAAAGTTGTTGAAGTTCCTCCACAATAGGCTCCATGAACAAATCAAAATCCTTTCCCGGACTTTTTGGACCTGGGATGAGCAAGGCCATCATGTAGTTTGATTCTTTGGTGCAGACATTTGGAGGCATGTTGTAAGGGATAACAAGCACTGGCAACATGCTATATGTGGCGCTCTGGTGGCCAAATGGGTTAAATCCATCTGAAGCTAAGCCAAGTCTAATGTTTCTCGGGTCAGCAGCAAACTTTTCGTGCTTTTGATTGAAGCTTTTCCACTCACTACCATGTGATGGATGGATCATTACATCCTGATCTCTGTACTCCTGGTTCCTAGAATGCCACAGTACATCCTCTCTTGTTTCAGCATCATGAAACAAGCTTTGCAATCTTGGTGTAATTGGAAAATGTCTCACAACATTATGAGGAATCCTCTTCACAGCATCGCCATTTTTCCATCTTGATGATTTGCATTTCGGGCATTCACTTAAGTTGGCATAATCCTTCTGGAACAAAACACAATTAGTTTTACAAACATGGATCATATCATATCCAATTCCAACTGCACGAAGGAAATTCTTCATTTTACTGTAGGTGTGTGGTAGCTCAGACATATCTAGGAAAGCTTTGCGGAAAGCAGCCAACATCGCATCGAATGATTTGTTGGTCATCCGCTCAGATGTCTTCACCTGAAGAAAGGTGACCATAGCTGAGAATACTGACAGCTTATTTCATGGGGTGACAGCCACGTTGCCTTGTTCCAACATGCGGGCCCACCATTTTTCTTCTACAGGTGAAAGTTCACGGAATGCACGAGCATTTCGTAGCATTGTTTCAATGTTGGTCAAACTCAGTGGCTCCGCCACCACCTCCTCCTCCTCCTCCTCTTCCACCTGAGCATCAGGCAGATCAAGATGGTGATCTGCTGCTTCCACGTAGTCAATAACATTGACGTTCACAGCTTCACCATGATGAACCCACCTAGTATATGTGACCGACATCGTATACAAGTGTAGATGATTTTGCACAGCTGACTGGGGTCTTGTAACTGAATTCATACATCTGCTACACGGGCAGAGCACATCTGATTTCGGACCACCGTACTCAGCTATGATAAAGTTCATGAAGTTTTCAACCCCCTCGACATATGCAGCAGAGAATCTTCGAGCAGAAGCTATCCAAGTCCTATCCATCTGTTAGACAAATAAATTAGTTCTTCTACTAGATATTACAGGAAAAACATATATGCTTTTTTATGAAGTCCAGAAGAAAATACCTAGGTCGATGTCTAAAGCTATGGCAAGATATTTGGACGAGCAGATCTAAGTAACGAAATATATGTAAAGCTAATTCAGCAAACATATTTGAGTGCTAAATTATGCAGGCTGTTTCAGCAGTTAATGAGGCCGAGCACACAGCCAACAAACTATAGAAGGCCATCGCAGCAACAAAGATCGAGTATAAAATGATGTAGAGCTATTTCACCTAATAGATTGGCTACTAGACCATGGCAATCTATGTCACAATAAATATATGGCAGGATATTTTAGCAACTAATCGACCTTGGCATGCCATCTCAGCTAAGCAGACTGAGTGCAGAACATGGCAAGGAAGCTTCTTAAGCAGAGCATATTGACTATAAACTACTTCGGCAAACAGTGAGATTAACAACGTCTATCAGCTAACACTCAGCGCTACACCAACATGCACGGGGCCTCAGTCTAGAATGCGCGTACCGTGGGAGAATTTGACCGCTGTGCATCTCCATACGAACGTCGCCAGCGGTGGCGGCGCTGATCGATGTGCGCCTCCACAAGAACGTCGCCAGTGGTGGCGGCGCGGCTAGAGGACGACAGTCTACGAGAGCGTATTGTGGGAGCGAGAGGATTGCCGTGCGCCCCCTGGATGAACCGTGGCGCCGACGTATCGGTGTGGCGGGGAGGGAGGCTTTGGCGAAGCGAATGGAGTCGAGGGGGACGGGGGGAGGGGGGGTTTGGGTATCAGGACCCCGATCCTAAGTCACACCGATCTAGCTTGTAACACGTCATATCACTTTGCAACCTCACGCACGGTATCCCCACGGGTGCCACCTTACCTGGCCCGGGACCGTTTGCGCATTTTGGCACACATATATGATAGTGCCGCTAGCATCCATATGACAGAGAACCCGGGCCGACATGGCTATTTATAAACCAAAAGTGGCACTAAATTACAGAGACACGCATCCATGACCCAGCAACGAACGTGTCGGTCATCAACGTACGAACCCAAGTCGTAGCAAGCTACATGGACTTAAAGGAACAACGCGTGACATTTCCCCTAAGGGACAGACACAGGAACGAAGAAGGACACATGCCGGCCAGCCTACGCGTTCCGAGCAGTAGCAAGCTACCAGGGCTAAGTGGAAGCACTAGGAGGCATTTCCCTGTAAGATAGGCTATCAAAGGAAAACAACTAGGTGTCGGATCACACACATACCAAGCATTTCAATCATACACACAATGTGCTCAATATGTGCAAATACAACATTGCAAAACAACAGAACTCTATGACTCAAAGTACTTTATTTAAGAGGCTCCGAAGAGCCATACATAACATATTCATACAGGTAGGGGTCACATGACCCAACACTCAAGTCATACAATCATACAAGCACAAGCAGAAGCTAACATGTCTGAGTAGAGACAACTTGGAAATAAAACAGGCTTGGTGTAGCCTAACTATCTACAAGGCCCTTCACAAGCTCAGGATCTCCGTCTGGGTAGCAAGCTACTCGTCGACGTCAACGTCTATGTAAAACCCATCAGAAGGGGCAGGGTTCTCCTCTGCAACAGTTATTAAGCAAACATGAGTACAAAAGTACTCAGCAAGTCTTACAACAGAACCTATCATACATGCATCATTATCAACAAGGGTAGTGGAGTTCATAACAGCAAGCCAGCTTTGACTCTTGGCTAACCTATACTACGACTCTCAGCAGATTGCAAGATAAGACTACGTACACGATTCCTCTACTCACCACAACAATACACCACCGTGGATCCTCTTCCGTCATCCTACGGAAGGCCATCCACGGCACTCACACTTGTCTTGAGGCTTTTAGTAGTATCCATCAACTTGTTTATGAACTGTAAGAGCAACCAAGTAGTCCATACCGCGAACAACGGCTAATCGAATAGATTGGTAACCCTGCAGGGTTGTACTTCTTCACACATGTTTCCACCACTTAGCGTCTGCACACGACATGTGCTCGTCAGACTTCAAGCGAAAGCCGACGTGGGTGTAGACCACGACCTAACCAACCACTCAAGTCTCTCGTCCAGGTTTATCGCCTATTTGGGTTCCATCCACGGGGAGATCCGGCCGGGGTGTCGCTCACGGCCCCAAACGATGTGTACAGGGTTCCCGAGTCACCAAACGGGCGACCGGTACACCGTGCCACGTACCTGCCGCATCACAGCCCACCCCGGGGATCAGCGCTGTGAACGACCACCAGTAAACTACAAACACCAAAAACTAGTTGCAACTCCTGGACAGAGAACAAGGGCAGTCAATAAGTCGAGCGAGGTCATATTTCACGGACCAATGTGTGGTAGTAGCTGTAACTTGAACCACACATACAGATCTCAGGTCCTATGGACGGTTCCAATGAAATAACCCACCATGTACTCCTACATGGCCTTTCATCGATACCTTTACCAAACATGTTCCAGACTTCCCTCTCTTTATCGAGCATGATCATTTCACTCTGATCCATCACCCAGATGAACCAGACCTGACACAACTCTAAGCATAGCGGGCAACATAAACAAATAGCATGGTGGAACACACATCACATGGCTCAATCAACTCCTACACATGCTAGTAGGTTTCAACTATTTACTGTGGCAATGACAGGTCATGCAAAGGAATGGGGTTCAACTACCGCAGCAAGTAGCAGTTCACACGCTGTTGCCTTAATGTAGTAAAAGAGAATAGGAGCAAGAAGATGGGTTTGTATCGCAATGATCAATGGTTGCTTGCCTGACAAGGTGGTTGTCGGGTACTGCTCTTCAGTTGGATATGCATAAGTATCCTCGAGAGCAGGACCTACCATGGAGAATACCGGCGATACAATCAATATACAAACAAATGCAACAATATGATGCATGCTCATGACATGGCAAGATGAATGTGTTTTGGGCTAATGCATCTATAAACAGAAGGGTTTGAGCTCATTTGAATCAAAGATTCAAATTTATACCCAAACTATTATTTATTAAAGTGCATTATCATGTTTTAATGTGAACAACAAGGTTAACTTGCTCAAACATGCATGAAACCTGTGCCATTGGAAAGATTGAATTTTTCTGATCAATTTTCATATATAAATCTTTTCCATCTGAGCTACTATTGAATTTATATGATTTTTTGAAGTTTAAAGCATTTTCTGGAATTCCCTGAATTGTTTTATATCAAGTAATCCCAGAAAAGCATTTATTGCGTCAGCATGACATCATGCTGATGTCAGCAATTCAACAGGGCAGTCCAGGTCAAACCTGACCAGTGGGACCCACTCGTCAGTGTCACAGTTAGTTAACTTACTAATTAAGATTAGTTTAGACACTAACCTAGGATTGACTAACAGGCATGGCCCACATGTCAGTGACCCAGGGGGGTCAAACCCCTGGTCAAACTGGGTTGACTCGCCTGTGTTTAGCCACCGGCGAGGCCAGACGCGACGGTGAGGTGCGGAAAACGTGCTTCGGCGACCAAATCGACGGCGGAGCACACCTACGGGCAGGTGGGAGTGAGCCGCGTCGAGTGGTGGTGGTGGCTGGCCTCGGGGTCACCGGAAACGATGCCGGCGATGAGTCCAACGGCTGCCGGAGTTCGGGCGAGGATGAACTCGTCAGTGCGGCGCACGTGGACGCGCGTGGATTGATCCTACAACATCTACACGTAACGGTGAAGCTAGTGGGCACGATGGCCGGGCCGTTATGTGGCCGGAGGCACGTCGGTGATGAGCTCCACGGCGGCGCGTGCATGTGAGCTTCGTGCAGTCGGTACAGGGCTCGAGGGGGGAAACAGAGAGGATGGGGAGGTAGCTGGGCTCACGGCGGTTGCAGCAAGCGTCGAAGCGGGCTCGGGGAAGGACGGAGCTGAGCGTGGCGGCGATGGCGATCTCAGCGGCCGGAGTTGGGGAAGACGGGTTCGGGGGCGACTCCAGAGCGGGCGAGCGCTCGGGGCTCGGCCTGCTCGACGTAGTCGACGACGGCGGAGCGAACGGACATGGTGACGAGTCACGGGGACGACGGTGGACGCGGTTATCACGACGGCGCGGGCGCAGCAGCGCCGGCCATGGTGCGGGGGGAGCGAGGGAGAGGAGCTGGGGAGGAGGAGGCGTGTCTGCGAGCTCGGGGGAGACATGGGTGGTCGATCCAGGCCAGCAGAACGGCGGGGGGGGGGCAGGGGGGCGGGC
>LR738715.1:296678908-296729653 GCA_902687465.1 Secale cereale | reverse complement strand
GGAGCTGGGGAGGAGGAGGCGTGTCTGCGAGCTCGGGGGAGACATGGGTGGTCGATCCAGGCCAGCAGAACGGCGGGGGGGGGGCAGGGTGGCGGGCAGCTGCGTGGCACGCGCTGCTGCCGGCGTCGAGCACCTGCCTGCCTGCCTGGCCGAGCCAAGTAGCTCGGTGGAGTGGTGGCTAAGCTGGGCCGGCAGGTGGGCCTGCTAGTGGGCGCCAGGTAAGTCCTTCTCTCTCCTCTCTTTTCTGTTTTATTTTTGTTTGTTTTCTTTTGCAACTTTGTTGAATTAATAAAAATGCTAGATCATTTTTATAAATCATAAAACTAGTCATGCCCACTGTATATAATATGAACATCATGGAACATTTTAGTTTATGATTATTTGGGCACCTAAATTATTTTATAGCATTTAAATGCCCAAATGCAATTAAAATATGAATTAATCCAGAGACCATTGGATGTCCTAGAAAATTGTGCACCATTTTTGGCAGAGGTTTAAAACCAAGGCAAAGATGATGAACATCTTTGAAGGGCATTTTGGGTACATTGGAAAAGATTTTATTAAACCCTAGTTGTTAGAAGAGGGGTGCTGGGATTTCTGTCATTCCCATTTCAAGTTTCTGTGGAAAGTAAACATGATGCACACTCTAGCTAGTCCTAATGCAAGCACTGACTATGGATGTGACAATTCACCCCCACTCAAAAGAATCTCGTCCCGAGATTCGTGTTCCTCAGGAAAAAGGGTGGGGTACTCAAGTCGAAGACGGTCCTCCCTTTCCCAAGTAGCTTCACTCTCGGAATGATGTGACCATTGAACCTTGAGAAACTTGATATTACGACGTCGAGTGGTACGCTTGGTTTGATCAAGAATACGAACGGGGTATTCTCGATATGTGAGATTGTCCTGGAGATCAATTGTTTCGTGGTCCACTCCGCGGAAAGGATCCGAAAAGCAACGCCTGAGTTGAGAAACGTGGAAGACATCATGAACTCTGGAAAGGTGCGGAGGTAGTTCCAATTGGTAGGCAACTTCTCCTCGTTTGGCAAGAATGCGAAAAGGAGCGATTTAACAAGGAGCCAATTTGCCTTTGATACCGAAACGATGGGTTCCCTTACGAGGAGTAACCCAAATATAAGCCTTATCGTCGACTTCAAAAGTCACAGCCTTATGATGACTATCATATTGGCTCTTCTGGCGAGACTGGGCTGTTTTCAATTTCTCACGAACGATGCGAACTTGCTCTTCTGCTTCCTGGATCATATCCGGACCAAAGAATTGTCTTTCCCCGGTTTTTGACCAGTTTAACAGGCGTTCGACACCTTCGTCCATATAGAACTTCGAAGGGAGCCTTGCCCAAGCTGGCTTGATAACTATTGTTATAAGCAAATTCGGCGAATGGAAGACACTTCTCCCAATCCATACCGGAAGAGATGACAGAGGCTCGAAGCATATCTTCCAGAATTTGATTGACTCGTTCTACTTGACCTCTTGACTGAGGATGAAAGGCGGTGCTAAAAGAGAGATGAGTCCCCATAGCATTCTGGAAACTTTCCCAAAATCATGAAGTGAAAAGACTTCCACGGTCTGAGTTAATCACCAACGGCACACCATGAAGAGATACTATCCGAGAGATATACAGGTATGCTAGCTGGCTAGCGGTTATACTCTCTCGAACAGGCAGGAAATGGGCTACTTTGGAGAGGCGGTCAATAACGACCAAGATAGCATTATTCCCTTTCCTGGTCCTGGGAAACCCGGTAATGAAGTTCATACCGATCTTGTCCCATTTCCATTCGGGAATAGCTAAAGGTTGAAGGGTGCCAGCTGGCCGTTGATGCTCTGCTTTGACTCGACGACAAACGTCGCAGTTAGCAATGAACTGAGCGATTTTTCTCTTCATCCTAGTCCACCAGAACCTCTGGCGTAGGTCCTGATACATTTTGGTACTACCGGGATGAATCATGAGAGGAGATTCATGGGCCTCCTTAAGAATCAGATGTCGTAGATGTTGGTTCTTGGGAACCACTAACCGGTTCTCGAAGAAGACAACACCTCGATCATCCATAGAGAAACTTCTAGCAGCTCCGCTAGCAATGCTCTCCTGGAGTCAGGATATACTCTTATCACGCTTCTGGGCAGCTATGATTTGATCCGTAAGGGTAGGTTTCGCCACCAAGGTGGAAAGGAATCCTCGAGGAACAATGTGAAGGTTAAGCTTACGAAATTCCTCGTGGAGAAGTGGTTGCCCTTGTTGTAACATCAGGTTGTTACAATAAGGCTTATGACTTAGTGCGTCAGCCATGACATTGGCCTTCCCAGGGGTGTAAGTGATTCCTAAGTCTTAATCTGTGAGCAACTCAACCCAACGTCTTTGCCTGAGATTCAGATCTGGTTGGGTGAAGATGTATTTCAGGCTTTGGTGATCAGTGAAGATTTCACAGCGATTACCAAGAAGGTAATGTCGCCATGTTTTGAGTGCGTGGACTACAACTGCAAGCTGTAGATCATGTGTAGGATAGTTATCCGCAACTGTCGAGATGCGTATGCGATCACTTGACGATCTTGCATGAGTATGCAACCTAGTCCTTGTCGTGAGGCGTCGCAGTAGATAATAAAGTCCTTGGAAAAGTCTGGTGGTACCAGTACGGGTGCAGATGTTAGGCGTCTTTTCAGTTCCTGAAAGCTGGACTCGCACTGTGGGGTCCACTCGAACTTTTTATCTTTCTTGAGATGTTCAGTTAGAGGTTTAGCAACCTTAGAGAAATTCTCGACGAAGCATCGGCAATAGCTCGCTAAGACAAGGAAACTCCTAACTTGCTTGACCGATTCAAGAGGAGTCCAATCAAGGACGGCCTGAACTCGCTCGGGATTGACGGCAATACCTTTACCAGAAATCACATGGCCTAGATAGGTCACTTCTAGCAACCAGAATTCACACTTAGAGAATTTGGCATAAAGGCGGTGCTCTCGAAGTTTCGTCAATACCAGCCTTAGATGCTCGGCATGATCTTCCTTGTTCTTGGAGTAAATGAGTATATCATCGAGGTATACCACGACGAATTTATCCAAGTACTCCATGAATATATAATTCATTAGCCGGGAGAAAGTGGCTGGGGCATTGGTTAACCCGAAGGACATGACGGTGTACTCGTATTGGCCATAACGAGTAACAAAGGCCGTCTTGGGAATGTCCCAGTTCTTGATTTTGATTTGATGGTAACCCAACCTCAAGTCCATTTTGGAAAAGACTGAGGATCCAGCGAGCTGATCATACAGATCGTTGATCCTGGGGAGCGGATACTTGTTCTTTATGGTGACCAGATTGACAGGTCGATAATCTACGACCATTCGTTCCATTCCATCCTTCTTCTTGACGAAGAGGACAGGACAAGCCCAAGGGGAAGAACCAGGACGGATGAAACCCTTTTTCAAGGACTCGTCGAGTTGTTTCTTAAGCTCAGCAAATTCTAGGGGTGCCATCTTATAGGGTCTCCTAGAGATTGGGACAGTTCCTGGAATAAGATCTATCACAAACTCGACATCTCTGTTAGGTGGAACACCTGGCAGTTCTTCTGGAAAGACATCCGGAAAATCACAGACTACCGGGATAACTTCGAGTTCTGGTAGAGGACTGGCATTAAGAGAGTAGAGCTGACGCTCAGCCATTCGGGTCAAGACATTGACTGTCTTGCCGGATGGGTGTGTAAGTTGAACAGTCCTAGTGTAGCAATCAATCTTGGCGTAATGAGCTGTCATCCAGTCCATACCCAAGATGATGTTTATGTCCGAAGACTTGAGAGCTATTAGTGATGCAAGGAAAACAAGTCTATCGACAAGAATTTCATTCCCATGGCTTACCCTAGAGGTTTGCCATTTTGAACCAGGAGTTTGAATAACCATGGAAGTGGGCATGTCACAAAAAGTCATGTTGTGCATTCGAGCATAGCTCTCAGATATGAACGAATGAGATGCTCCAGTATCGAAAAGAACACATGTCGGATGGTAGTTAACAAGAAGCGTACCAAGGACGACGTTAGGATCCTCATAAGCTTCATCTCCAGAGACATAGTTGACATGACCACATGAAGTGGGGATTGGCTTGACATAGTTCACCTTGCCTGTTGGCTTACCACGGCCAACGAGCTTTCCTGGCTGGTTCTGAGGACACTCACGCATGTAGTGCCCTGGTTCTCCACACTTGACACATGTAACAGTGCCAGTGCGTGGAGCGAAGTTGGCAGGTGGTCCTCCATAAGTCTTGGCAGGTGCATACTGTTGAGTTGGGTGAGGCGCCTCATAGGATGGCCTCGGAGTGTACTTGGGTGGCAGAGCAGTGTTAGGAACCCACACACGACGCTTGTGAGAGCCAGAGCCGGATGAGGAACCGAAGTCACGAGGATGCTTGCGTGTGGCTTCGAAATCATTCTGGCCCGTCTCAGCACTGATAGCGTTGTTCACCAACTTCTGGAAGGAGGTGCACTCGTGCAGACGTAGGTCTCGGCGAAGTTCAGGGCTGAGTCCCTTGCGGAACCTCGCCTGCTTCTTGGCATCGGTGATACTTCCTCGGGCGCATAGCGTGCCAAGTTGCCAAACTCGCGACTATAGCCATCCATGGTTAGCCGGCCCTGGGTGAAATTGCAAAATTCCTCCCGCTTGCGATCCATGAGACCTTCCGGAATGTGATGTTCACGGAATGCCTCACTGAACTCAGCCCAAGTAGTGATTTGGCCAGCAGGACGCATAGCCTCAAAGTTTTCCCACCAGAGGGTTGCAGGGCCCTCAAGATGGTAGGCGGCGTAGGTAACCTTGTCAGCTTCGGCCACACGGGCAGAGTGTAGCTTGTGGGTGATACTGCGAACCCACTCATCCGCATCTAGAGGTTCGGCGGAATGATGGAACTTCGGTGGGCACATCTTGATAAAGTCATTTATTGACACCACGTCATTCCTCTGACGAAAACCAGTGCTCTGCTCTATGCGTTCCAGCAGACGGTTGGTCTCTCTCTTGTTCCTTTCTGCCTCGAGCATAACTTCAGCCAAGGAGGGTGGTTGGGGCAGATTCTCATCTCTAGCCCCACTGGCCTCACCCTGCTCCTGAGCAGCAGGAGTGCTGCGAGTGTTGACCATCCTAGGAAAACAAAACAACGGTTTAGACAAGGATGGCAAAACTTGACAAAGGAGTGGAAAATGTAATGGATGACACAGAATGCAGAGATGTTCATCCGTACGACATGGTAACATAGAAACTGCCATATATACACCAATGGTCATACACACCATACATAGTTTAGTACAAGCCAAGGCTAAAGTACAATTGCGATGGATGACGATACATCTCATCGGAGGCATTCCAAGCTCCTATACATTATTTAACTACGCCTCCGGAACTCAGTACAAGCTAAGTCATATTACACAAGACGCCCAGGAATGTGGAAATACAACTACTATGATACTACTACTACCACGGTCTAGCTCAGACACTCCCGTAGTAATCTTCGTAAAGATCACCACCGTAGCCTGGAAGTGGAACAGGTGGATCTTGAAACTCTCAAGCACTCAAAGGCTGTGGACCATAGGGACATGGATGCGGTCTCGGTCCCGATGCTGGTGGTAACCGACGCCCACGTGGAGGTGTAATACCCCCAACGTCACGCCAATCCATACGATCAGGCAGACGAGTCCGCACGGGGTACAAATCCCGCATATCCAGATATCCGGCGTGCACGGCAAGTGCAAGCCGTGTCAAAGTAGTCCAGTGGGCGGCTCGAGTGTTATAAAGCTCCATCCGGAGGGCACGGACCTCACGGTCCCTATCCTCCAACATCTGAGTAGTAGTATGAAGCAGTGGCTCCTCATGAGTGGTATCAGTATACAGACCACTGTAGTAGCGTTCCTCTCCAGGAAGTGAGGCTGGGATGTAACAGAACACAGTGTTCAGCAGCAGGGCATGCCTAACCCGGATGATGGTCATCATCGAGTAAGCGGCATCCTGCACTGCCATCTCGATGGTAACCCCGAGTCCATAAGACCAATGAATGGGGTCGGTAGCTCCGGGATATGAGGAGTATATCCGGACGGTGCAGAAATACTGACTCTGGTTGAAATCCCGGTAATGTTCCTCCACAGTGTACTCGGGATACCAACGGTAGCCGGTCTCAGTCAACACACGGACTAGCATGGCCGTGTGACCTAGCACATTAATGCACCGAGTCAAACGAACCACCTGGTGAGGTGTGCGACCAGACATCTGAAACACGAAATAATGCAAAGGCATTAGAATTTCTGGAAGAAATCGGGCAACATAACAACTGTAAATGCTCAAAAAGGATTTTGAGACATCATACAAATGATAGCATAGCCACTCAACAACATCATATCAAGGTTCCGGGTCCAACTAATCATCATACAAGAAGGGTAGAAATTGAACTGAGGCTTGAAACCAACAATCCTAAGAGTCTACGGATTAGTAACACGTGAACCTAGTAAGGATGAGAGGCCTAGTCCTTAACCCCTGTAAAAAGAATAGGTTGACTCAGATCAGAAGAGCATAAGGTAAAGAAGTAAAAAGAGCCTTACGTTCCCTTCCACAATCAATTCCCCTACATATAACTAAGAATTTTCTAGACTCAACATCGACCAGTTTGGCTTGAGAAACCTACAGGCAGTCCGGCTCTGATGCCAACGCTGTCAAGACCCCGATCCTAAGTCACACCGATCTAGCTTGTAACACGTCATATCACTTTGCGGCCTCACGCACGGTATCCCCACGGGTGCCACCTTACCTGGCCCGGGACCATTTGCGCATTTTGGCACACGTATATGACTGTGTCGCTAGCATCCATATGACAGAGAACCCGGGCCGACATGGCTAGTTATAAACCAAAAGTGGCACTAAATTACAGAGACAGACATCTATGACCCAACAACGAACATGTCGGTCATCAATGTATGAACCCAAGTCGTAGCAATCTACATGGACTTAAAGGAACAACGTGTGACATTTCCCCTAAGGGACAGACACAGGAACGAAGATGGACACATGTCGGCCAGCCTACGTGTTCCGAGAAGTAGCAAGCTACCAAGGCTCAGTGGAAGCACTAGGAGGCATTTCCCTGTAAGATAGGCTACCAAAGGAAAACAACTAGGTGTCGGATCCCACACATACCAAGCATTTCAATCATACAAACAATATGCTCAATATGTTCAAATACAACATTGCATCACAACAGAACTCTATGACTCAAAGTACTTTATTTAAGAGGCTTCGAAGAGCCATACATAACATATTCATACAGGTAGGGGTCACATGAACCAACACTCAAGTCATACAATCATACGAGCACAAGCGGAAGCTAACATGTCTGAGTACAGACAACTTGGAAATAAAACACGCTTGGTGTAGCCTGACTATCTACATGGCCCTTCGCAAGCTGAGGATCTCCGTCTGGGTAGCAAGCTACTCGTCGACGTCAACATCTATGTAAAACCCATTAGTAGGGGCAGGGTTCTCCTTTGCAACAGTTATTAAGCAAACATGAGTAGAAAGGTACTCAGCAAGTCTTACAACAGAACCTATCATACATGCATCATTATCAACAAGGGTAGTGGAGTTCATAGCAGCAAGCCAGCTTTGACTCTTGGCTAACCTATACTACGACTCTCAGCAGATTGCAAGATAAGACTACGTACACGAGTCCTCTACTCACCACAACAATACACCACCATGGATCCTCTTCCGTCATCCTACGGAAGGCCATCCACGGCACTCACACTTGTCTTGAGGCTTTTAGTAGTATCCATCAACTTGTCTATGAACTGTAAGAGAAACCAAGTAGTCCGTACTGCGAACAACGGCTATTCGAATAGATTGGTAACCCTGCAGGGGTGTACTTCTTCACACATGTTTCCACCACTTAGCGTCTGCACACGACATGTGCTCGGCAGACTTCAAGCGAAAGCCGACGTGGGTGTAGACCACGACCTAACCAACCACTCAAGTCTCTCGTCCAGGTTTATCGCCTATTTGGGTTCCATCCGTGGGGAGATCCGGCCGGGGTGTCGCTCACGGCCCCAAACGATGTGTACAGGGTTCCCGAGTCACCAAACGGGCGACCGGTACACCGCGTACCTGCCACATTACAGCCCACCCCGGGGATCAGCGCTGTGCACGACCACCAGTAAACTACAAACACCAGAAACTAGTTGCAACTCCTGGACAGAGAACAAGGGCAGTCAATAAGTCGAGCGAGGTCATATTTCACGGCCCAATGTGCGGTAGTAGCTGTAACTTGAACCACACTAACAGATCTTAGGTCCTATGGACGGTTCCAATGAAACAACCCACCATGTACTCCTACATAGCCTTTCATCGATACCTTTACCAAACATGTTCCACACTTCCCTCTCTTTATCGAGCATGATCATTTCACTCTGATCCATCACCCAGATGAACCAGACCTGACACAACTCTAAGCATAGCAGGCAACATAAACATATTGCATGGTGGAACACACATCACATGGCTCAATCAACTCCTACACATGCTAGTAGGTTTCAACTATTTACTGTGGCAATGACAAGTCATGCAAAGGAATAGGGTTCAACTACCGCAGCAAGTAGCAGTTCACACATTGTTGCCTTAATGCAGTAATAGAGAGCAGGAGCGAGAAGATGGGTTTGTATCGGAATGATCAATGGTTGCTTGCCTGACAGGGTGGTTGTCGGGTACTGCTCTTCAGTTGGATACGCAGAAGTATCCTCGGGAGCAGGACCTACCATGGAGAATACCTGCGATACAATCAATATACAAACAAATGCAACAATATGATGCATGCTCATGACATGGCAAATGAATGTGTTTTGGGCTAATGCATCTATAAACAGAAGGGTTTGAGCCCATTTGAATCAAAGATTCAAATTTATACCCAAACTATTATTTCTTAAAGTGCATTATCATGTTTTAATGTGAACAGCAAGGTTAACTTGCTCAAACATGCATGAAACCAGTGCCATTGGAAAGATTGGATTTTTCTGATCAATTTTCATATATAAATCTTTTCCATCTGAGCTACTTTTGAATTTATATGATTTTTTGAAGTTTAAAGCATTTTCTGGAATTCCCTGAATTGTTTTAAATCAATTAATCCCAGAAAAGCATTTACCGCGTCAGCATGTCAGCTAGTCAACAGGGCGGTCTAGGTCAAACCTAACCAGTGGGACCCACTGGTTAGTGTCACAGTTAGTTAACTAACTAATTAAAGTTAGTTTAGACACTAACCTAGGTTCGACTAACAGGCAGGGCCCACATGTCAGTGACCCAGGGGGGTCAAACCCCTGGTCAAACTGGGTTCACTCGCCGGCGTTTAGCCGCCGGCGAGGCCAGACGCGGCGGTGAGGTGCGGAAAAAGTGCTCCGGCGACCAAATCGACGGCGGAGCACACATACGGGCAACTGGGAGTGAGCCGCGTCGAGTGGTCGTGGTGGCTGGCCTCGGGGTCGCCGGAAACGATGCCGGTGACGAGTCCAGCGGCTGCCGGAGTTCGGGCGAGGACGAACTCGTCGGTGCGGTGCTCGTGGAAGCGCGTGGATTGATCCTACAGCATCTACGCGTAACGGTGAAGCTAGTGGGCACGATGGCGGGCCGTTATGTGGCTGGAGGCACGTCGGCGACGAGCACCGCGGCGGCGTGTGCAGGTGAGCTTCGTGCAGTCGGTACATGGCTCAAGGGGGGAAATGGAGAGGATGGGGAGGTAGCTGGGCTCACGGCGGTTGCAGCAAGCATCAAAGCGGGCTCGGGGAAGGACGGAGCTGAGCGTGGCGGCGATGGCGATCTCAGCGGACGGGGTCGGGGGCCACTCCAGAGCGGGCGAGCGCTCGTGGCTCGACCTCCTCAACATAGTCGACGACAGCGGAGCGAACGGACACGGTGACGTGGCATGGGGACGACAGAGGACGCCGTTATCACGACGGCGCGGGCGTGGCAGCGTCGGCCATGGTGCGGGGGGAGCGAGGGAGAGGAGCTGGGGAGGAGGAGGCGTGTCTGCGAGCTCGGGGGAGACGTGGGTGGTCGATCCAGGCCAACAGAACGGCGGGGGGGAGGGGAAGCAGGGTGGCGGGCAGCTGCGTGGCGCGCGCTGTTGCCGGCGTCGAGCAGGTGCCTGCCTGTCTGGCCGAGCCAAGCAGCTCGGTGGAGCGGTGGCTGGGCTGGGCCGGCAGGTGGGCCTGCTAGTGGGTGCCAGGTAAGTCTTTCTCTCTCCTCTCTTTTCTATTTTATTTCTGTTTGATTTCTTTTGGAACTTTGTTGAATTAATAAAAATGCTAGAACATTTTTATTAATCATAAAACTAGTCATGCCCACTGTATATAATATGAACAGCATGGAACATTTTAGTTTATGATTATTTGGGCACCTAAATTATTTATAGCATTTAAATGCCCAGATGCAATTAAAATATGAATTAATCCAGAAACCTTTGGATGTCCTAGAAAATTGTGCACCATTTTTGGCAGAGGTTTAAGACCAAGGCAAAGATGATGAACATTTTTGAAGGGCATTTTGGGTACATTGGAAAAGATTTTATTAAACCCTAGTTGTTAGAAGAGGAGTGCTGGGGTTTCTGTCATTCCCATTTCAAGTTTCTGTGGAAAGTAAACATGATGCACACTCTAGCTAGTCCTAATGCAAGCACTGACTAGGGATGTGACATTGGGGAATATTATTGGCTAGTTGGCCGAAGGGCGGTTGAATCTAGGATTTGGGGGAATTTTTGGGTGGGGGGAGGATTTTCACGCGGTGGGCGTGGGTAGTTTGGCGCATGGTTGGTTTCTCCAAGTGCAGTCCCATGTGTCAGTGAAGAGGCAAGCCGTAGCGCGTTCCATTTGTGTGAGCTGTGTGTAGGACCGAACGTGTGTGGGGTGCAATGCGACCGCGACAGGGGTGCTGTGAGTGTACCGCCTTTTTTCCTTTTAAACTAGGTGCTTCGCCCCCCTAAAAAAACTTGTGGCTTCGCGCAATCCATCGATACTACTACTAGTAATCCAGTAATCCCGACTAAAAAGGCGCGGCCGGGTCTTTTCCCACGTCATATGCTGGGGGGTTGGCTTAGTTGGGTTTTTTAGGACGAGTAATGCTACACTTACGTAGTCCCAATTACATAACTAACATAATGCGAAACATGTGAGCTATTGATTGTAGATTGTGGGGAGGGAGGGGCCCACCACCATGAAAATCAGGGGAGGAGAGAGAGAGGCAATTTACGTTAACCCTTTCGTAGGTTCCCGTAGATGTGAAATGCGTGAATGTGCATTTGCAGATAAGGCCTTCCCTCGTTCATCCTTTTCTCCCACAAGATCTTGATCTTCCGTGCAACGCACATGCATCTTGCTAGTACTCCTACAATATACTATATTATTGTGAAAGTTCATATAAACCGGCCGAGATTAATGCAAAGATGGCAAATTTTCATAACATTTCGAACTTTTATAGGACAGAAAAATGAAAGAAACCCGACCGTAAACCTATTCCACGGCAGCGACCGACGTCCTCCATCTGCGATCTGCATGTACGGGGGTGGGGTTCAAGACCCGTGAAGTGAAGGTGCGGTCTCTAGCAAGGAAAAGTAGAACACGGGAGACGGACCGGCCAGTTGGCACACCATGCCCATCCGCCTCCCATGTCCTACTCATACTCGGAGGAGTCCTCGACCTCGGCGGTGCCGGACGTTGGACTGTAGCAAGTAGTACGCGTGGCTCACGGTGCTCTCGTCGTCGGCCGCCCGCGTGGCCACCTCTTGTGCGGTGACTTGAGCGAGGGCGGCGACCTCGAGCTCCATCCCCGAAGACAAGCTCTCACGCAGAGCGTTCACGCTTGCGGTCATGGTGAATGTGGTGCCAGGTAGGAGGACGATGCACTATGGTGTGGAGGTTAGATTGGCGTTGCCGCTTTAAGTAGCGCATTCCGGAGAGGCCAAGCGTCCTGGTGCGTCATTAAGTCGCGGGAGTTGGTTCCTCGTGCACCGAGGCTCTTAACGATGGCATACGAACGGATGACATGAATGCGGGCAGCTGGGGCCGGCAGGAACGCATCGCGCGAAGGCGCGAGGGATGAGGGTTTTTGGTGTGCCAGGGTAGTCAGCTGCGGTCGTGGCAACGTTGGAGATGCCCTTCGCTCCCATGCTATTGACACATGTCATTGAAAAAGCAAGATGACCCGGCATGGTCTTAGGTCCTGAGGATGCGGTTGGCGCGCTACACCACTCCGCGGACGCGTCCCGGCGCCCCGTGCATCCTCGACGAGCCAGGTGTTGGCGTGTGTTTGCCTTGTGGCCAAAGTGCACCTTACCAAAATTTTGGTAATGACCCAAAGATTGGTCTTTGTTTGGATGGTTGCCATTTTTTTTGGCATGCCAATGAACTCTAGCCAACTCTAGTTCATTTTTCTTGCCGATGTCGGCCAAATCATGGGCAACCAAAACCTCAACCAAAATTTTGGCTACCCAATGCTTTGATGGGGCAACCTTGGGCACAAACCAAACATACTATTGGTCGTGCCACAGCACTAACGCCACCCTCGGCACATTGAAACCGACCATGTCTAGCGACGATGAGCGTGTCGCTCACCGCGGTCGCCGTGTCCAGAGGCGGTGCTGGAGCTGCGCCACGTTGTTGGCCCCCACGACCCACATGAACGGTTGCCGGTGGCGAGGAGGTCGTGGGCCAGCTCCTCCATTGGAGTAGTTTGCGCTACGTCGTCCCGACAGGTCTGCCCCACATGTCGGTTTCCATGTTTTCCCGGCCATATTCTAGCGTTAGTGCTCCGTGTTGCGCATTAGGCCTTTCACTATGTAGGCCAAGCGAGACAACTTATTGTTTATTTGAGCCGTTCAAGTATAATCATGTGGCATTTTCTTATTTCTCATTCCTCTCCATCGATCATGCCGCCCTCCGGTCGAGTCCATCCTCCCGCATGACTCATTTGAACATTCCGCCGAGTATCATTCGCATGTGGGCCTAGACCATGCTTGTATTTCCAATGTTTATTTGTAATTTTTCTGACATGCATACAAACAAACTGTTCGTTTGAAGTTTCACTTTGCCTCCACTACGTGTCGATTCGCGTCTTAGTTTAGACATACCATTCGGTTCATTCCCCGACACATGTTGACAAGATCGATAGATGACATGGCAGTTCCATATAGCCATCGACTGGCTATATTATTAACCATGCTCTAATGCATTTTTCAAAACCGCATTTGACTAATGAAAATATTAATAGTACATGAGATGTATAATGTGAAAATTATATCATTGGAAGCTCCTTTCACATACGTATCCCTGCCTTACCCTCCCTTTCGGTCACTTACTGGAGGACCCCATGCTTGCTAGGCCCCGCATATCAGTTACTCAATGGGTTCGGCCACGTCAGGGGATCCTCACCCGTTGTATACTCCCTCTGTTTTTATTTACTCCGCGTAAAATGACGCGGGCGGGGGAGGGGGAGGGACATCGGTTTGCTCTCAACTGCGGTCCCACAAGCGAGCGAAAACGCAAGACGAAGCGCGTTCCATTCGGTGAGCGACGTGGAGGGTCCAGCGTGCCGGGCCGCAACGCGAACGCGACAAGAGTGATGTACAGTCAAAAACGATTGACCAGTCGTCACCGGAACCACTATTCACACCAGAACCTTCGCTGCTCGGCCTACTCCAGCCCCTTCCCCCACCTTTCGATCCCCTAGCCCGCATCAAGCGTCCCCTAGTTCGCCGGAAAGCCATGGTGTGCCGCAAGATCACGTACTACAAGATGCTGACGTCGGAGCGCCACACAGAAATAACGGTGGCGGTCGGCACCAGAGACCTCCGTTCCCAAGCTCGCTTTGCGGCGGGCCAATCCCCGAATTCTCTTGAGCCAAGCAACAAGGAGGAGGAAGCCAATCCAATGTTCATGGCGGAGGTCGTGACGCAGAAGGCCTCCGATGGGTATGAGACGATGGACGTCGACTTCGTGCCGGCGTCTGAGTCCCCCATGGTGCAGGCGGACCAGCGGTTCAACCTGGCGATACTAAAGCAGGACCGGGAGGCAGAGGCTCAACTCGACATGGAGCGCGCGCATGCCGCTGCCATCGAGGCTCTCCTGCAGGCGGAACCGGATGTCGTGGATGTGAACCGGACGACGGAGGCTCAACTTGAGGCGGAGCGCGCGGATGTCGCTGCCAACGAGGCCCTCCTGCAGGCAGAACCGGACGTCCTGGACTTGAACCGGGCGGCAGAGGCTCAACTCGACGCGGAGCGCGCAGATGCCGCTCTCATGGAGGCCCTCCTGCAGGCGGAACCGGACGTCCTGGACTTGAATCGGGCGGTGAAGGTCGACTCGACGCGGAGCGCGTGGATGCCGCTACCATCGAGGCCCTCTTGCAGGCGGAACCGGATGTCCTCGACTTGAACCGGGCAGTGCTCTCGTCCGTGCAGAGCGCCCGCACGCTCCGCGTGAACGAGTAGCTGGAGGCCGAGGACAACCACGGTGCGGAGACACACGTCGGTAGTTACGGCTGGTTCGCGCCGGCAGCCAAAGACGACGAGGTCGTCTCGTTCCGCGAGAAGTGATAGTTTTTCTTTATGTTGTTCTTTTATGGATCTTTTGCTGTGTAAAAACATATATTATTATGCAAGTCGCCTGACTTGGGTCAGTCTACCATTTCAGGTGGTTGGATGAATATCCTACGTCTCCTAACCCTTCTTCCTCACCTCTTCTTCTTCCCCAACTGACCATCACACGGGCCGTACGGATACTCTCCAACATGCGCTTGGATAAACATACTCTATGAACAAAAATTATGTGTCAGCAGTAGGATGCCTACGTTTGGTTTGTTCACATGCGACATCACGTGTCAGTGAGGGTGCGTTCCCTTGGTTGGGTTTGCGGCGTGCAGGAGCGACTGTGCATGTGAGGGTGCGGTGCAACCGCGGCGTGCAGGAGCGACCGTGTGAGGGTGCGGTGCGACCGCGACAGCCATGCGCAAGTGTGCCTCCTTTTAATTTTGAAAACTTTAGGCAAGCTTTGCAAAAAATGTGTGGCAAAGTATGGCAATGCAAGGCCTAGACCCAAACAGGATAAGTACGTAGTACTTCCTCCGTCTTGGTTTATTGGTCCTCCTTGAAATTTGTGCCCAAATTTGACTAAATATTTAATTAACAAAATATTAATGCATGTTAACAAAATTTGTATCGTAAGATTTGTATTTGAACATAGTTTCCAATGATATATTTTTTGCGACATGCATGAACATTTTGTTCGTTAAATTTATGGTCAAAATTTGGCACGAAATACGATGAGGACCAATAAACCAGGACGGAGGTAGTACTACGTACTAGGAGTAGTAGTGTTAAAAAAAGAAAGGAGGGGCTTTCCTTCGCGGGATTAATCGATACAAATCCTCGTTTCACGTGTCAATTAATGCGTATTTTTTTCTCCAAAGCCCAAAGAGCTAACCATCTCACTCCTCATCGCTTGATTAATGCAGCGCCATGCAAACCAACCTTCTCACTTCCGCATGCATGCAGGGGATATTAATGTCCTGGTTGCTAGTATGAGGCAAACCCCATCAATTTTGCCTCGATTAGTGTTAGTGGCCTTTTGCAAATTGTAATTTGATACAGTTTTGCTAGAACTCATCTAGATGAGATATAATTTGGTCTCATTCACCTGTTATAGCCATTGGATATGATGCTATAATATGCTATAAGATGCGTGTGTGCTGCGTGGGTTGTATCTGTTCTTATTTTCCAAGTGAATGAGAACAAATTATATCTCATCTAGATGAATTCTAGGTACTCCCATTTTGATATACTGGCCTTGTGTACAAAAAAATGGAGGTAGTAACTATATTTGACTACCTTCTCCATTGCGATGACGTCGATGATATCTCGAACGTTATGGTTTGGCGAAGTGCGTTCGACGGAGAACACCATTGAGGGAGACCACGGTAAGTCGTTTGCAAGTGCCGCCTGCCAGCCGAGACAACCGCCTTATTTGCATCCAGGAAGTCCGTTGAACCAAAGGACGCGTAAATGTACTAGCACTATTCGTACACAATAGCGTCGTCCGTCCAGCTTAGTGCGGTGAGATGGTTTCTCGAAGAAGATGATGGAGAAGCGGAGTCAGCGAAGAGTGAAATGATGGTTGCTTCATACGTGCTTTGTGATTTGACGCCTCTTTGTGATTTGTGGTAGAAGGGATAGGGGAGTAGACTCTGTCCTCTATACTGTACATGCGTCCAAGCACGGGAGAAAGAGGAGAGACGTTGCATTTTTCTCTTCCTTCAATCAATCAATCAGGGAGCTTCGGTTCCATCCTTTTGGCTTTGGCAACACCGTCCACAATGGTTCCCACAATGCCAAAAGCTATTTTCACATTTGGCTACACATTCTGGATGCCCTTAACCGTACCACTTGGTTTTGCTCATGTGTGTTATCTATACAAATCTCAATTATATTGATCTAAAAAGTTATAGAATCAAGATTAGTAAAAAGGAGGTGATTTTGCCGCACGGATGGCGGGGGAGGTTTCTTATTTTTAGAGGACGTTGTCCTGGCAGTTTGCTAACATGCGGTCCCACGTGTCAGTGCTTCACCAAGCCGATCTGCTTCCCACATGAGGCAGAAGAATGGTAGAAGCAACACGTGATTAACTTGAAGAAGATGAGGGAGAAGCGGATTCAGCAACGAGTGAAATGATGGTTGCTTCGTCCCTCCAACTTCTTCTTTTTTAGCATATTACTTCCGTCCGTCCAACTTAACCGCGGGAAAGGTGCAACTTTGTGATTTGACGCCTCATTGCTCATTACTACATCGGTGCCATGAGTGGGTGCTTCACCCCGGCTGCTCTGCACTGTATTCCGGTATGGCACGTGGACCCGGTAGCTTGATGCCCCACATTTCGGCGAAAGGGACTAGAAGATTTATGAAAGCGAGCGCTCCACTCTTACGACGGAGGAGTACACGACACGACAGCCCAGTGAACTATCACTTGTACTGTATATAGTACTATAGTTTTGCTGTTTCGCACGATCCATCGATACAATCCCGATTAAACAGGAAAGGGCGAGATTTTTCCCGCGCGGTATATGATACTGGACATACATTCCAAAGGAAATTTTAATGTATGCAAACTGAATAATTAAGTAACAATATGATATCTAGTAAAACTAAAAACACATATGATTTATTGTGTTAGAGTGTAATAGTGGTGTTGTATTGCATAGTTGTTAGATGTAACATGTGAGAACATGTAGAGATGTAGTTTTGGAGGGCCTACAGAGAGAAAAGCGTAATACGTTCACCGAACTTCAGAATAAGCTGATTACAGTCACTATATACGTTTTGCGGTGATTATACGGTCACTTGCTCACGGTTCAGCATCGGATTGCACTCTGTTGACCGACCAAATAGTCTGCGTGGCACCATGTTGACTAGTTAAATTGAACACGTTAATAGTGGGTCCCACCTATCAGTTCGCATAGGGAAAAGGTCATATAACACAAATTTACGCAGGCGCAACAAGACTCCACCTCGTGCGCGGGAATCACCTGGTTATGTATGTGTCTGTCATGGCCTAATGTGTGCGCATGCACGTGTAGGTTGAGCACTTGAGCGTGAGAGTGTGTGTTGGTCGTGTGGTGTACTGGTGTGTGCATGCATGCGTGCGTGTGTGCGTGTGAGTGTTGCGTGCGTGCGTGGCTGCGTGTGTACGTGTGAGTGTTGCGTGCGTGCGTGGGTGCATGTGTTCGTGTGAGTGTTGCGTGCATGCAATTCGTGTGCATGCGTGCGTGTGTGTATAATCACCAAACCAGCTCCTGTGTGTTAAAACAGATGGCTCATCATACCAATACAAGGCCACCTTGTCCGCTGTGCCCGCGGTCTTGACTTCGAACCACCGTCTAATTTATTTTTGTCGTTTGTTTTCATTCTTACTAGCAAGATGCCCGTGCGTTGCATGTAACATCAAGATGCATTTGTATGACGAGTTTATCTTGTGAGAGAAAATAATGAATGAGGGAAGGCCTTATTTGCAAATGTGGAGAGGTGTGTGGGTACCTTTTTGCAAAATTGTCATAGTTTCTTTCCTATCCGTCAGATATAAATCGGACGGCCTATATTGCAGGATGGCATGCACACCATCATCACCAACTCTGTTTTTTTAGAGTGTATTTTATCCCTAATCTTATAAAAAGCATAGTCGGTGATGATCATGTGCTTGCCATCCTGAAATATAGGTCGTTCGATCTATATCTGACAGATAGGAAGGAAGCTATGGCAATTTTGCAAAAAGATACCCACACCCCTCTCCACACTTGCAAATAAGGCCTTCCCTTGTTCATCCTTTTCTCCCACAAGATAAACTACTCATACAAATGCATCTTGATGTTCCGTGCAACGCATGGGCATCTTGATAGTATTTTATAAGAGTGTAGATGTAGAGTAGATACAAGCCGATAGGTGGGCCTGATGGTAGTGAGATAATGTGATGCAACACTAGAGGTGCCATGTGGAGCGTTTAACTGGTCAACTAGTCGTGTCTTAAGCAAATACAGAGTTGTACGGTGAGCCCATGACTGTATAATAACCACAAAACATAAATGGTGACCGTAATGAGTGGATTCTGAAGTCCAATGCACGTATCGTGCTTTCGCTTCAAATACAATGATCGTCATTGTATATATCGCGAGAGAAAGATGAAACATGCGTGAATGTGCTGGGGGGCTTACTTTTAGAGGATCTGGAGATAGTTTGTGTGCATACGTGAAAGGGGCGTAGAGGGGGGTATGCGATGGAGAGAGACATGCTCTTTGTTTCTCTTTACTATGACTAACTTTATATATAGTATAAAAATATACAAATTCATAGTGCAGAATAAATATCATTGTGGGCACCATGCAATGAAAGCGTTCATACTCCTCCATATAACTTTGTAATGTTGTATATATGTAGAAATTCTAAAATAATTTTTTGGACACACTTTATTCAAAAGGAATGCTGTATGCGAAATAGACGTGAAGAGAGGGCTTTTTAGATTAATGGGGTACGTGATGTAACATGTGTGAATGTGTAGTTAATGCATTTTGCAGGGCCTAGAGAGGTATGTGTGTGTATTACGTATTCGAGAGAGGCATGGATAGAGGGGCCGGCAGGGGGGCGTGGGAGAGATGGCACGAGAAATGAGAGTGGTCTAGAGAGATAGAGAGATGAATATGACGTCATGGCGAGAGATTCCCTTGAGTGTGTATATGCAAGGGGGGAGTGGATAGAGGCACCAGGAGCATATTTTTTGTGTGTGGTGTCTATGTTGGTATGTGTGGGTGTGAGAAGATAACGAGACGTGGGGGCAGAGGGTGTGTCACCGCGTGAGGTCCGGTGGGTCGAGGTGAGGCCCTTCGTTTGGTTCCGTCCAGCACCACATTGGTCGGCCCGTGACGCATTTAGGGAGACCCATGGATGACTAGTCGTATGTAACACCCCATATGTGATACTTTCCTATAATGGCAATAAAATAAAGCATTCTCATTTTGATCCTTGTCCTTGTCCTTGGGGGTTCTTGTCATTGAGCTTATTTTATTTTTTCTTTCTCATGTCATTTATTTTATTTTACATCCTTGCATTGCTTCATCATCATGGCATCATGGCATCTTAGTTTACTTTCTTGTTGTGATGTGTATGTGTGAGGCACCTTGTGATGTATGTGAGTGTGGTTCTAGCCTTGGCTTGCTAAACCCTAGACCCCCTCCTATTGTTTTCCCTCTTCTTCCTCCTCCTCTTCTTTTCTTCCCCTTCTTTATTCAATTTTGCAAGTCACCTAGCCAAGTTCATTAATGTTCTTTCTTTTCCTAAAAACCTTGCATCATGTCTCACCCTCTCTTTCAAATTTCAGCCTTTTAGGAATTGATTTGGTTTGGTTCAAAAATGACAAGAGTTTGAACCATATTCCAAACTCTTTTTATTTTTCTACCTCCAAAAATATCCAAACCAATTTTATAAAATTGTGCTTAAATCCAGAAGCTTGGGGGTATTTTTATATTTCCCAAATTCATCTCCTACCTCCATGTCCTTTTTCTTTTCTTCATCTGCGAATTTAAAAATTACAGATTTAAGGAGAGAAGGGAAAGCCCTCCAAGTGTAGCCACTTGGGCCTTTTTTTTCTCACCCGCAGCCCAACCGAGCCTAGCAGCAGCTCCAGCGCAGCCACCTGGCCCAACTCTGTTCACGACCACCTTCCCCGTTGCGTCGTCGTCTCTGTTCCAGAGACAGAGTGCTCGCGCTCGCGCCGTGAGCTTCACGGACGCCGAGGTCGCACCGTTTTCTCCCCCTCCTTTTAAGCCAATAGCCTCGCCTTAGGGTTTCCCCTTCTCCCTCTCCTCCGCCACAGCCACCATCCAGGAGGGCATCTCCTCCTCCCCTATCTCCTTCCCCTTGCCGCAGCCACCATGGCCGAATAGAGCAAGAGCTCCCCTCCGACGTAGGAGCTCCTCCGGCTCCATCCACGATGTCCGCGAGCCCCGCAGCGCGCCCCCGGTTCCGTTCAGAAGCCAAAACGGGGCCGACGACTCCGTCCTCGACGTCCTCTGCTTCCGCTACATTCACGGTCAGAATTCAGTCAAGTTTCAGAGCTCCCTCCCGTCTCCTCGGGCGCATCTCTGTCGACCCCTCCGTGTCCTAGGGTAAGGAGGTAAACCAGGCTCCTCCCTGCTCTTTTCATGTCTT
This sequence comes from Secale cereale, assembly GCA_902687465.1. NCBI lineage: Eukaryota > Viridiplantae > Streptophyta > Magnoliopsida > Poales > Poaceae > Secale > Secale cereale. The sequence continues at coordinate 296,708,907 of LR738715.1, read as the reverse complement.
TGGAAGATCCCCGTAGAAGGTTCTAGGGCCGTCCCATAAGAATGCTCTCCACGCTCCGTCCAACCCTGCAGTGTACCTGTACTTTTCGTTTATGGCGTGTCCTCCCTACTCCCCGCTCTCGACCCTCGCTATTCACACGTGCACACCTCTCCCGCACACGCACGCATCACTTGTGGCTCGCGCGCAGCACACCACATGCCCCACAGCCGTCCCATGCTTCGTCGTGGTGGTTTCCGCCATGGACGAAAGCTCGACCCCCACATGTGCTTCCACTCACAAACAGCAAGCGTGCGCCCAGCCGGGCTTCCTTGGCCTTTCCGCATCCCCCGCCGGCGCCTTGCAGCCACTGTCCTCGCCGCCTCACTCGTTGGCGGCCTCATCGAGCGCAGACCGTGAGCCATGGCTCAAAGCTCGTCTCCTTGGTTTTCTGTTCAAGTAGGGCTGGCCACCTTTTATTTCACAAGAAGAGCACTAGGCGAGCTGGTCGCCCTAGTGCGTCTAGGCCAGGAGGTCCTGGGTTCTAGTCCCAGGCACCCCCGTTTTTTTGTTTCTTTTGTGCTCTGCCACTTTGGGGCCGATTCCAGTCCTGGGCCGCTGCACTGTGGTGCTCCGGGCCCAAGCATGTTTTTTTTTCTTTTCTGCTCTATAGTTTTATCCTTTTTCCAATGCATTCTTATTTACTGAAATGCCATTTTTTTGTTTTGTGCATATCTAAATATCCATGCACCCATTTGAAATATGTCATATATGAAACTTGCTCAGTTTCATGTAGATTATCAATATGATGTTTGCTGCCATGTTTAAAAACATTTAAAATGATGTTTGAATTATTCTTGTTTGAAATATGCCTAAACTTATAAAATTCATAACTAAATATCTACAACTCCTAATGTAACAAACTTTATATGCATTTGGGGTGGAAAAATGTGTAGACAATTATGGTGCTGTTGTTTTGCATGTTTAACAACTTTATAACATAAGTTTTTCAGATCTGTCCCAAATGCATTTATTTAATTATGGGAGTTTCTGAAAAATGTTTTTTAGTATTTCCAGCCCATTAAAATGGGCAAGCATGTTGTTGTAACATTAGTTGCACCCTTGCCATGTTAACCAACCCCTTTAAACTTGTTGGGTTCTTGTTTGAATAACCTAAATAAACTTGTTAGTTGTTTTTTCCTTGTTTCTTTCATGTGAGTGTTCTTGTTTTGTTATGATGTCATTGCACTCTTGTGACCCTAGGCCATGCATCATTTCTTCCCATGTCCATATGCTTCATGTTCATGCATCATGTGGTTGACCATTGCATTATGATTGATTGTGTTCCGGTGTTGCATTGTTGTGTTTGGTTAGAGCCCGGTGACGATTCGGAGTACGAGGTTCCTACCGAGGCTGAGTTTGAGGAGCAAGGTTAAGATCCCTCCGTGGAATCAACAGGCAAGATGACCATACCCAGATATCACTACTATCTTTGACTATGCTTGATGTCTCGCTCTTTAGATATTGCCTCGATGCCTATGTCTGTTTGTCAGCCCTCCTATTGTTGCCATGCAACTCTCTAACCACCCACCAAGCAAACCGTTGTTTGGCTACGTAAGCATCGCTCAGCCCCTCTTATAGCGTTGTTAGTTGCAGGTGAAGACTTCAAGATTCTTGCTTCATGATGAAGTTATTGTTGGGATATCACAATATATAAATTGTTAAACTAAATCATCTTGCTTGGTGTTTTGTTCCACTCATGCCACCCTAGGAACCGTTAAACCGGTGTTATGTTCCTTGATTTTTGCGTCCCTAACACGGTTGGGGTTTATGGGCCCCCCTCGATAACTCGCTTAGTGCTAAAGCTTTTCCAGCAAGGCCCAACATTGGTTTTACATTTGCCTAATAACTAAAACTTGTATAGGGCGTTGCAAACCCGAGTTCTTAATCAACAACCCTGGGCCAGTGCTCCTCATGAGTGTTGGTCCAAACAGGGGGTCCTGCAGGGCCACCTTGGGGAAACCCGAGGGCTGGTAAAAACCTATAGCATCGCCCATCCGGTCATGGCCTGAGATGAGATACGCGCGGCTACTATCAGGGTGTCGGCACGCCGGGAGGTCTTGCTGGATTAGTTTTACCTTTGTCGGAATATCTTGAGCACGGGAATCCAAGAATACTCGGGTCTTCCCACCTTGGAGTTGCTACTCCGCAGATCGTGAGCTTGTGATGGGCTAAGTTGGGACACCCCTGCAGAGTTTGATCTTTCGAAAGCCGTGCCCGTGGTTATGTGGCAAATGGGAATTTGTTAATATCCGGTTGTAGATAACTTGACACCTTGTTCATGAATGCACTACCCGCGTGAGTAACCGTGATGGTCTCTTTCCGAAGGGGTTCGGGAAGTGAACATGGTGGGGTTATGTTTGAGCGTGAGTAGTTAGGATCACTTCTTGAACAACTTGGCGATCGTTGGCACTTGTTCTCTTCTCTCTCTAAACCCGTAAGTTAGTGCTTAGTGCTGCTGCAACATTGTTTTAAGCCTTTTCCACACCTAAGGCTTTGATAGTCTTGTTATCCGAGAACGGGATTGCTGAGTCCTCTATGGCTCACAGATTCAGCACAACACCGGATGCAGGTACCGTTGAGAACTACAGAGGTGGTGGTTCAGAGTTGTATTGGGAGTTTGATGAAGAGCGTGGACGTTACTATGTGTCCTATCCCTAGGATCAGTAGCGCTCTTACTAGGATGATCGGGACCTTGTGTTGCTTTATTTATGGTATCTTTCATTCGGATTTTGTCCGTAGTCGGACTCTGATGTTATTTGGATGATGTATGTTAATGTATTTCATTGTGTGACGTGGCGAGTGTAAGCCAACTACTATTTTACATCTTCATCCCTGCTTGTACATGAGTTGTGCAAAGATACCATACTTGAGATCATTCTAGTATGAGATTATGTCTTTAAGTCGTGCCTCCACACGTGGGAGACAAAGTCACATACTGGGCATTACAAGTTGGTATTCAGAGCCTTCTTCGACCTAGGAGCCCCCCTGATTGATCGAATCGTTGACTGTTGAGTCTAGGCACACACACGAAAATGTTTTGAGTCCTATATATATCGGAGAGTAGGATTTCTTTTTACTCCTCATCCCTTCATCACTCTGGTGAGGACTCCTGACGTTATTCTATCTCTTCTACTCTCAAAAATTCAACAAATTTTTTTTAGGATCACGCGAGTATTGTTTGGATTGTTACGATATCTTTGTGACGAGAACATTGTTCTCGATGCCTCCTGTCATTTAGGGGTTGTGGCAGTGTCCCGGGGAGTTGAGCTCCGAGGTGTTGTCATCACAAATGTATCGCAGCGGTTCTAGAATACTTAAGACGGCCGACATCGAAAACTCTTCTATGCGGTTAGTGGTGAGATAACCCCGACGTCACTCAGTACTGGTGGGATAGTTCGGGAGTATTGCCACAGCTTGTATAGCGGATGCGTTTCGAAGGTCCGTGGTAAACAGTTTCCGAAGATGACTGGTTATGTGTTGAAGGATGGATACTGCTGGATGTAGGATTAGAGTTGAGTGCGCGGTGCTTCCCCGGTATCCCCAACACCCGATTGCATAACCGGAAACCTTCGGGAATTAATAGGTGGGTTCTTCAAGTAGCTCGTAGGCATTCTTCCAACGAGTGCATGGTATGAGGTTCGGGGTTCAACATCGAGTGAAGAGGTTTCATGGGCGTTGTTCCAATTGGGAGTTGCATCTTAAAGGGTCCTTGGCTATGCTGATCCGGGGATTGCAACACCCTTTTGTAACACGTTCCATGAGCATTCAGCACGAACATGTGGAACGAAGCTTCTATCTTGTATTTGTTCTATCTGCTCCTTGTTGTTTTATTTACCTTTTGTTCTCCCAAGTGGCTTCTCGAGAAGATTGTTGTACCATTAAACTGTGGAATACATTCGTTCATTTTGTTTGAATGTTCTTGTGAAGATTTATGTTGCAATTACTAGCCGTTGATTCAGCTTAAATATTTTCCATCAATGGCTAATAGTTGTCATCTCATTCAGGATGGCTCCTAAGAAGGTTCCCAACGCTAACCCAGAGGGCGAAGAAGAGCGTGTTCCTGAACGTCCTCCTTCCCCTCCTCCTCCGTCTGAGGCATGGAGAGCAATTATGCAAGCGACCAACCAGAACACCCAGATGCTTACGCAAATGATGCAGAACTTTCAAGCCAACCAAGCAAATCAAGGCAATCATGGGAACCAAGGCCAAGGCAATCTGTTCAATCAACCTCACTTTGCGACTCTCAACCAATTCCTAGCAAACCAATTGAAGTCGTTCAGCTACTGTGTGGATCCACTAGATGCTGAAGAGTTGATCACAGACATCAAAAAGCACTTTGAATGCAGTAATGTGAGACCTGAGGATTATGTCAAGTTTGCCACTTTCCAACTCAAAGACCAAGCTGCTGATTGGTGGCAACAGTACAAAGATTCCAGAAGTGGGCGTGAGATCTCGTGGACTGACTTCTGCAAAGATTTCCGCTCTCACCACATTCCAACCAGTGTCATTGAAGGTATGCGTGAGCAATTGTGCAACCTGAAGCAAGGCACCATGTCCGTCTATCAATACAATGTCAAGTTCCAGAATCTTGCTCGTTATGCCAAGCAAGACATCCCCGATGCCAAGAGCAAGATTTATCAGTTCCGTGGTGGTCTGAAAGATGAACTCCAACTAGCTCTCACCTTCTTCGAGCCGGATGAATTTGACCAATTCTACAATATGGCTCTCAAGCAAGAGGCAGCTCGGCTCAATATTGAAGCTTCCAAAAAGAGGATCAAAGATGCTTTTCACTCCTCCTCTTCTTCCCAAGTGGTTGCCAAGTAGCAGAAGTTCTGGCTACCGCCTCCTCCAGTGCTCCGTCCTCCAAACAACAACAAGCACTCAGGTGGCCGTGGTTTCTCCCACCCACCCAACCCAAGCAATCAGTCCAAGCCTCAGTTTCAAACTTCAAGATCAAGTGGTCCTTATCACCGTCCTCTCTCGGAAGTGATTTGCAACAAGTGTACTTAGAAGGGTCACTATGCCAACAAGTGTCCCAACCCAAGGCGCCTTCCTCCTCCTCCGGCTGTCAGCACTGCTATTGTCAAGCACAATCCCAAGGCAGCAAGAGTGAATCTGATGAATGCAGCTCAAGCAGAGAATTCTTCAGATGTGATACTTGGTAATCTTCCAGTTAACTCTATTCCTGCAAAAGTCTTGTTTGATTCGGGTGCATCATGCTCTTTCATTTCTCACCCATTTGCAACGAAGCACAATTTTGCCACCAAAAATTTGCCAAGGGAGTTATCAATTGTTTCTCCGGGGAAACGAATGCATTCTAGTGTGTTTGCTCCGGATATATCTATTCATATGGGTGATTACACTTTTCTGGTTTCTCCGGTTATTATCGGCAACTCCGACATTGATATTATTCTTGGGATGGATTGGCTTTCCAAGCATGATGCAAACATTGATTGTGCAAATAAGGAAGTCAAGCTTGCTCATCCTGACGAAGACGTGATTATCTTCGCCTCTCGAGATAACACAATCAGGCTATTCTCTCTAAATGACAAGGGCAAGATTAATGCCATTTCTCAGATTCCGGTGGTCAATGAATATGAAGATGTTTTCCCTGAAGAGCTTCCAGGCATGCCTCCCCATCGTCAAGTTGAATTCGTCATTGAACTCGAGCCCGGTACCGAGCCAGCATGTCGGCGTCCGTACAAGCTTTCTCCTGATGAGTTGAAGGAGCTGAAGAAACAACTCGATGAGCAAGAACGTATGGGTCTAATCAGGCCTAGTACTTCTCCTTGGGGTCGTGGTGTTCTATTTGTCAAGAAGAAGGGTGGCACGGAACGCATTTGCGTTGATTACTGGCCATTGAACAAGAAGACAATAAAGAATAAGTACCCACTCCCCAATATCAATGAATTGTTCGAGAAGCTCAAAGGAGCAAAGGTGTTCTCGAAGCTTGATCTCCGGATGGGTTACCATCAGATCCGTATCCGTGAAGAAGATATTCACAATACCGCATTCAGAACAAGCTATGGCTCCTATGAATACACGGTCATGTCTTTCGGCCTTGCAAATGCTCCACCCACTTTCTCGTGGATGATGCACTTCATATTCAACCCCTACACCAATGAATTTGTTCTCGTCTATCTAGATGATATCTTGGTATTCTCCAAGAATGAAGAAGACCATGCCAAGCACCTCCGTTTGGTCCTTGACAGGCTCCGTGAACACAAGTTCTATGCGAACTTTTCCAAATGTGAATTCTGGCTTGATAAAATCTTATATCTTGCCATATTATCTCTGCTGAGGGCATTTTCGTGAACCCCGAGAAAGTTGAAGCTATTGTCAACTGGGAACCCCCGCAGAATGTCAAGCAACTCCGAAGCTTCCTTGGTCTCGCTAGCTATTGCAGAAGGTTCGTTGAGAACTTCCCCAAGATTGCCAAGCCTCTTTCCAACCTATTGCAGAAGAATGTCAAGTACTCCTGGACTTCTGATTGTGATGTGGCATTCAAAACAATCAAAGAGAAGCTCATTTCTGCTCTGGTTCTTACTCCTCCGGATGAGTCCAAGCCTTATGAAGTCTTTTGTGATTCTTCTTTGCAAGGTCTTGGTGGTGTTCTCATGCAAGACAAGAAGATTGTGGCATACACTTCTTGTCAGTTGAAACCAAATGAGAAGAATTACCCCACACATGATCTCGAGCTAGCAGCAGTTGTACATGCCTTGATCACGTGGAGACACCTTCTGTTGGGCTGAAAAGTGGACATCTTCACCAATCATAAGAGCTTGAAGTACATCTTCACACAGCCAAACCTTAACCTTCGCCAGACTCGTTGGGTTGAGATGATTCAAGAGTATGATCCAAGCATTGAGTACACACCTGGCAAGGCCAATGTCAATGCAGATGCCTTGAGCAGAAAGGCATATTGCAACAGTCTCCTTCTCAAACTGTTCCAGCCTAAACTTTGTGAATCATTCAGGAAGCTCAACCTCCAAGTTGTTCCGCAAGGCTTTCTTGCAAACCTTCAAGTTGCTCCTACCTTGGAAGATCAGATCCGTGAGGCCCAGCTCAGTGATGCTATGGTGCAGAAAGTGAAACATGGTATTGCTAAGGGTACTCCCAAATACAAGTGATATCGCGTTGATGAGAAAGACACCTTGTTCTTTGAGGACAGGATTGTGGTTCCCAAGGGTGATCTCAGGAAGCTCATAATGAACGAAGCACATGACTCCCTCCTCTCGATTCATCCCGGAAGTTCTAAGATGTACCAGGACCTCAAGCAATCATATTGGTGGACCCGCATGAAAAGGGAGATTTCCCAATTCGAGAATGAATATGATGTCTGCAGAAGAGTGAAGGCAGAGCATCAACGTCCAGCCGGTCTCCTTCAACCTCTACCTATTCCCGAGTGGAAATTCAATCACATTGAAATGGATTTCGCCACTGGGTTTCCTAAGTCCAAGAAGGGAAATGATGCTATCTTTGTAGTGATTGATAAGCTAACTAAAGTAGCTAATTTCCTTCCCATCAAAGAATCCATCAACGCAGCTCAGCTGGCAGAGCTGTACACCTCCAGAATTGTTTCTTTGCATGGCATTCCTCAAGTCATCTCCTCAGACCATGGAAGTTTGTTCACATCCAAGTTCTAGGACTCCTTTAAGTCAGCCATGGGCACAAAAATTCTCCTCAGCACCGCGTTTCACCCTCAGGGTAGTGGTCAAGTCGAAAGAGTGAACCAGATCCTCGAAGACATGCTGAGAGCTTGTGTCATCTCTTTCGGTATGAAATGGGAAGATTGTTTCATGTTTGCCGAATTCTCCTACAACAACAACTTCCAAGCAAGTGTCGGCAAAGCTCCTTTTGAAATCCTCTATGGCAGAAAGTGTCGTACCCCTCTCAACTGGTGCGAGACTGGTGAACATCAACTTCTTGGAAATGATTTGATCTCAGAAGCCGAAGAAATGTGCAAAGTCATACGTGAGAATCTCAAGGCCACGCAATCGCGTCAAAAGAGCTACTATGACGACAAGCATCGTGATTTGGCTTTCGACATTGGAGACCACGTCTATCTCTGTGTTTCTCCCATGAAGGGCACTCAGAGGTTCGGTATCAAGGGCAAGCTTGCTCCAAGATACGTGTGCCCTTTCAAGATTTTTGGCAATAGAGGCGATCTAGCCTACCAACTCGAGCTTCCATCCAACTTTGCTAATGTTCATGATGTGTTTCACGTGTCTCAACTCCGCAAGTGCTTCAAGACACCTGAACGCACCATTCCGTTCGAGGAGATTGATCTTCAACAAGACTTGTCTTATCGTGAGCACCCTGTTGCTATTCTTGAACAAACTGAGCGAAAAACCCGCAACAAGTCCATCAAGTTCTTGAAAGTGTAGTGTTCACACCATATCGACCGAGAAGCTACGTGGGAACGAAAATATCACCTTCGTTCCGAGTATCCTTCCTTCTTCCAGTCTTAGATCTCGGGACGAGATCTTTTCGTAGTGTAGGAGAGTTTGTAACACCCCATATGTGATACTTTCCTATAATGGCAATAAAGCATTATCATTATGATCCTTGTCCTTATCCTTGGGGGTTCTTGTCATTGAGCTTATTTTATTTTTTCTTTGTCATGTCATTTATTTTATTTTGCATCCTTGCATTGCTTCATCATCATGGCATCATGGTATCTTAGTTTACTTTCTTGTTGTGATGTGTATGTGTGAGGCACCTTGTGATGTATGTGAGTGTGGTTCTAGCCTTGGCTTGCTAAACCCTAGACCCCCTCCTTTTGTTTTCCCTCTTCTTCTTCCTCCTCTTCTTTTCTTCCCCTTCTTTAATCAATTTTGCAAGTCACCTAGCCAAGTTCATTAATGTTCTTTCTTTTCCTAAAAACCTTGCACCATGTCTCACCCTCTCTGTCAAATTTCAGCCTTTTTGGAATTGATTTGGTTTGGTTCAAAAATGAGAAGAGTTTGAACCATATTCCAAACTCCTTTTATTTTTCTGCCTCCAAAAATGTCCAAACCAATTTTATAAAATTGTGCTTAAATCTAGAAGCTTGGGGGTGTTTTTTATATTTCCCAAATTCATCTCCTACCTCCCTGGCCTTTTTCTTTTCTTCAGCTGCGAATTTAAAAATTACAGATTTAATAAGAGAAGGGAAAGCCCTTCCAGTGTAGCCACTTGGGCCTTTTTTTCTCACCCGCAGCCCAACCGAGCCTAGCAGCAGCTCCAGCGCAGCCACCTGGCCCAACTCTGTTCACGGCCACCTGCCCCGTTGCGTCGCCGTCGCTGTTCCAGAGACAGAGTGCTCACGCTCGCGCCATGAGCTTCACGGACGTCGAGGTCGTGCTGTTTTCTCCCCCTTCTTTTAAGCCAGCAGCCTCGCCTTAGGGTTTCCCCTTCTCCCTCTCCTCCGCTGCCGCCACCATCCAGGAGGGCATCTCCTCCTCCCCTATCACCTTCCCCTTGCCGCAGCCACCATGGCCGAACAGAGCAAGAGCTCCCCTCCCAAGTAGGAGCTCCTATGGCTCCATCCTCGACGTCCGCGGGCCCTGCAGCGTGCCCCCGGTTCCGTTTAGAAGCCAAGACGGGGCCGACAACTCCCTCCTCGACATCCTCTGCTTCCTCTATATTCACGGTCAGAATTCAGTCAATGTTCAGAGCTCCCTCCCGTCTCCTCTGGCGCATCTCCGTCGACACCTCCGCGTCCTAGGGTAAGAAGGTATACCAGACTCCTCCATGCTCTTTTCGTGTCTCTGGAAGATCCCCGTAGTAGTTGCTAGGGCCGTGCCATAAGTGTACCTGTACTTTTCGTTTATGGCGTGCCCTCCCTACTCCCCGCTCTCGAACCTCGCTGTTCGCGCGCGCACGCCTCTCCCACGCACGCGCGCATCACTTGTGGCTCGCGCGCAGCACACCACATGCCCCGCAACCGTCCCATGCTTCGTAGTGGTGGTCGCCGCCAAGGCCGAAAGCTCGGCCTCCCGCAAGCCCCACATGTGCTTCCACTCACACACAGCAAGCGCGCGCCCAGTCGGGCTTCCTTGGCCTTTCCGCATCCCCGTCGGCGCCTTGCAGCCACTGTCCCCGCCGCCTCACTCGTCGGCGGCCTGACCGAGCGTAGACCGTGAGCCATGGCTCAAAGCTCGTCTCCTTGGTTTTCTGTTCAAGTAGGGCTGGCCACCTTTTATTTCACGAGCAGAGCACCAGGCGAGCTGGTCGCCCTAGTGCGTCAAGGCCAGGAGGTCCTGGGTCCGAGTCCCAGGCACCCCCGTTTTTTTGTTTCTTTTGTGCTCTACAACTTTGGGGCCGATTCCAGTCCTGGGCCGCTACATTGTGGTGCTCTGGGCAGAAGCATGTTTTTTTCTTTTCTGCTCTATAGTTTTATCCTTTTTCAAACACATTCTTATTTACTGAAATGCCATTTTTTGTTTTGTGCATATCTAAAGATCCATGCACCCATTTGAAATATGTCATATATGAAACTTGCTCAGTTTCATGTAGATTATCAATATGCTGTTTGTTGCCATGTCTAAAAACATTTAAAATGTTGTTTGAATTATTCTTGTTTGAAATATGCCTGAACTTGTAAAATTCATAACTAAATATCTACAACTCCAAATGTTGTTTATTATTTCCTGCCCATTTAAATGTGCTAGCATGTTGCTGTAATATTAGTTGCACCCTTGTCATGTTAACCAACCCCTTTGAACTTGTTGGGTGCTTGTTTGAATAACCTACATAAACTTGTTAGTTGTTCTTTTGCTTGTTTCTTTCATGTTAGTGTTCTTGTTTTGTTATGATGTCATTGCACTCTTGTGGCCCTAGGCCATGCATCATTTTTTCCGATGTCTATATGCTTCATGTTCATGCGTCATGTGGTTGAGCATTGCATTATGATTGATTGTGTTCCGGTGATGCATTGTTGTGTTTGGTTAGAGCCCGGTGACGATTCGGAGTATGAGGTTCCTACCGAGGCTGAGTTTGAGGAGCAAGGTTACGATCCCTCCGTGGAATCAACAGGCAAGATGACCATACCCAGATATCACTACTATGTTTGCCTATGCTAGATGTCTCGCTCTTTAGATATTGCCTCGATGTCTATGTTTGTTTGTCAGCCCTCCTATTGTTGCCATGAAAATCTCTAACCACCCACCTAGCAAACCGTTGTTTGGCTACGTAAGCATCACTCAGCCCTCCTATTCTTGCTTCATGATGAAGTTATTGTTGGGATATCACAATATATAAACTATTAAACTAAATCATCTATATGTTGGTATTGGGTAAAAGGCTAAGCCCCTTGCTTGGTGTTTTGTTCCACTCATGCCACCCTAGGAACCGTTAAACCGGTGTTATGTTCCTTGATTTTTATGTCCCTAACATGGTTGGGGTTTATGGCCCCCCTCGATAACTCGCTTAGTGCTAAAGCTTTTCCAGCAAGGCCCAACATTGGTTTTACATTTGCCTAATAACTAAAACTTGCATAGGGCGTTACAAACCCGAGTTCTTAATCAACAACCCTGGGCCAGTGCTCCTCATTAGTGTTGGTCCAAACTGGTGGTCCTGCAGGGCCACCTTGGGGAAACCCGAGGGCTGGTAAAAACCTGTAGCATCGCCCATCCGGTCGTGGCCTGAGACGAGATACGCGCGGCTACTATCAGGGTGTCGGCACGCCGGGAGGTCTTGTTGGATTAGTTTTACCTTTGTCGGTATATCTTGAGCACGGGATTCCGAGAATACTCGGGTCTTCCCACATTGGAGTTGTGACTCCGCAGATCGTGAGCTTGTGATGTGCTAAGTTGGGACACCCCTGCAGGGTTTGATCTTTCGAAAGTCGTGCCCGCGGTTATGTGGCAGATGGGAATTGTTAATATCCGATTGTAGATAACTTGACACCTTGTTCATGAATACACTACCCACGTGAGTAACCGTGATGGTCTCTTTCCGAAGGGGTTCGGGAAGTGAACACGGTGGAGTTATGTTTGAGCGTGAGTATTTAGGATCACTTCTTGAACAACTTGGCGATCTTTGGCACTTGTTTTCTTCTCGCTCTAAACCCGTAAGTTAGTGCTTAGTGCTGCTGCAACCTTATTTTAAGCCTTTTCCACACCTAAGGCTTTGATAGTCTTGTTACCCGGGAACGGGATTGTTGAGTCCTCTGTGGCTCATAGACTCAACACAACACCAGATTTAGGTACCGTTGAGAACTACACAGGTGGTGGTTCAGAGCTGTATTGGGAGTTTGATGAAGAGCGTGGACGTTACTATGTGTCCTATCCCGAGGATCAGTTGGGCTCTTACTAGGATGATCGGGACCTTGTGTTGCTTTATTTATGGTATCTTTCGTTTGGATTTCGTCCGTAGTCGGACTCTGATGTTATTTGGATGATGTATGTTAATGTATTTCATTGTGTGACGTGGCGAGTGTAAGCCAACTACTATTTTACATTTTCATCCCTGCTTGTACATGAGTTGTGCAAAGATACCATACTTGAGATCATTCTAGTATGTGATTATGTCCTTAAGTCGTGCCTCGACACGTGGGAGACATAGTCACATACTGGGCATTACATCGTACAAGACAAAGATAACATAATTGTGAAGTACTCTATGTCCACTGACAAAGCTGGCTATGTTTTGTAACCCTAGGTTCTCGGACTAAGGTAACCCCTTTATCTCTGATGTTACTATTCATCCAACCTAACTTTAAGAGGCATCCTACAGAATGCTCTGCTAGAATCATAATCGTCGATTAGGAAGAGAGGTGTGATACAATGAGTTTGAGACATGCCTAAAGATAATGTTCGTACAGGAGACACGTAGGCAGGTCAATGTATATAGAAAGGGTCGATGGGGATTGTGCATGTGTATGCTTGCGAGAGGGCGACTGCTTATGATAAAGGTTAGTGAAAACAGTCGTAAATGGTTACGAGAGGGAGGGAGGGTTATGTCGAGAGCATGTGTGCGAGAAAGACACCTAGGGAGAGAGTGTGTGAGCATGTGTGAGAGACTACCGATGGAGAGTGAAACTACACGTACAAGACTGCTGTACACATTGATTAAAGATATAAATTGTATCCAAATATTAGGATGAGATCATGATATTTGCAATTCGCGTAAGGAACGATCATTGATCCATCAGACATCTAGATTCTATTGAATTTGAGCATGTCTATGTTATTATTCGACACAATTGATCCACATAGTTAGTATTTTTGAACTCCAGACAATGCATCGCTTTAGCAATCGAATATAAACGTGAGTATAGTTTATGTTGTGTGTGTAAAGCACATTATACATACGAAAGTCACACAATGAACATTATAAATAGCTACCTATGGACTAGCATACATTTGAATTCAACTTAAGGTGGTTTAAAAAATCGAATTCAACGTGAAGTCCATTCAATTATTTGAATTTGATATCCTGGCATTTGTAATTCATACCTAAATTATGGGGGCACCAATCTTTGCTCTGATTTTGTACATAATAGCATATGTAGACATGTACAAAATAGATTCTAATTTAGCTCCTCCATTCCAAAGTAATCGTAGTTATAGGATTTTCAAGTGTCAAAATTCAAAAAGAAGCGGATTATTTAATGAGGTTTTCAAACATACAAGGTCAAATTTAACATTGTCTATTTAGGTCAATCCTCAAAGTTCAAGAGAACTCTAAACGTGAATGATTGTGTTTCAAAATTTCGAACGAAGCGCCAAAAGAGCCTCTACTCTCCCGAAACCGCGTGAGACCAATGTTTGGTAGTACAAGGAAATTACTTTTCTGATAACTCCGACCCATGAAACCTACCGGCCCGACATCCAAAGGTCTAAACCTGGGTAGGTTCGTAGCTTCATCTAGACGCCACACAACCGCCTCCGAAAAACATTCATATTCAACGGCCACCTATGCACACAAGCGCGCAGCCAAAATTGCTCCCGCCCACTATTTGGGACACCTGGGATTGCCATCCTACCCCCGACCCGCAGTAGGTTCAAAATTTAAGAGGGGGCCAAAGTTTGTACTTTTCCCAAATTTCAAGAAAGCGTGTCCCATCTTCTGTTCAAAAAAGCCAAAAACAAGCGCGTCCCAGACCCGAAACATGCTTCTCCCCCCTCCCCCCCGCCCACCCGTCCGATTCCCCATTCTTCGTGGGTGCGAAAACTACCTCTCCACCAGCCGCGAAACCCCGGCGTCCTCCGTACGCCTCCCCATTCCACCCATCAACCGCCGCCCTCCTCCATCACGCGGGAGCCGATACCCCGACGTCGTCGTCCAACGTAACCTCAACCGCAACGGCCTCCACGGCTAGTAGTTGAAGCCGAGGCCGAGCCGTCCGTACCCGAGCCAGTTGAACCACCCCGTCCTGCGCCTCACCGCTGGCGCTCTAACATCGCCACCCTCCACCGCACCGGAGTTGTTCCTGCTACGCCGTCCTTCGTCGCCTCGGATCTGCTTCCCCTCCGCCGACATACGGCCATAGCAACACAGTCAACAATTTGGCCATGGGTTCGTCTAAGCCTGCACCCTCCTCCAGAACATCGGTTTCCCCGGCAGAAAGAAGAAGATCGGCACGACATGTGGAGGCGACCAAACCGGCAACCGAAAATGGTACTCCTTTTCCCTTATTCGTGCAAATCTTACGTGTCTGCTTGCACATTATTCATCCCATAGAAGACACTAGTTGACCGCTTCTTCTTGATACTAGATGTTCCTAGTAACTCGCGATGCACAAGGTTTCTCCACATATACTATTTCACCTTAGCTTGAGGTCCGTCGCCCCCCTGAATTTCAATTCCTGGTCAGTTGATTCCCAATTAACGGAAGCATTCCCCGGCGTAACAGGCGCTAGTCCGCCTATTACGTCGGGGAAGCAGCGCCTCGGTGTTTATCTTAGGGGCGCCTGGGGCCTAGAGCTACTGGCGCCCGATCTGGAGGTCGGTCGGGACTAAAGGGATGGCCTGGGGGTGCTGCCAAGCACGGCGATGGTGTGAGGTCAAGGGGAGGGCGGGGCGGCTGAGGCAGGGGTCTGGGCTGGTGGTCGCTGGAGGTTCGAGAAAGATCGTCAACAGTGACTGGCGGGAGGTAGATGAAGGCCATCTGACCGTTCCTTATAGATAGGACGGTTCATTAAAAAAATTGACTGGCCTATTTATTTTCATTTGACTGTTATCTTGATATGACCACATGTGGTGGTGTGCTGGAGGAGTACCTGTATTTCCTATGCTCATATATTACAAAATCATACATAGTAGAATCTAATTTTGTTTGCCATGCAATGTTGTAGAGCAATCATATGTCTCCTGTCATTTATTTTACAGCCACCTACTATCTGCTACTTTTACAGTGCACTAGTTCTGCACATACTTCACCCATACTCTCACTATAGTGTTTTTATGCAAGGGTATTTCAGACTCTGCTGCTACGAGAGAAGCAAAAAAGAAAAGAGAGAAGTCGCTCCAGCATGTTAGGCGGATAGGCCATACATGTTTCAGACTTATAAAATGTGCAGTGTCAGCAGACGGAGACGGTAAACGTAGCTCTGAAGTTGATGACCTCGCTCGCAATGAACCACCATCACAGGTGCTTGCTTTAACTTTGTGGTGTCATATGTGGTTTCATATTCCATATGGTGTCTATCTTGTATTTGAAAGGCCAAAGTCGGTCTTTATTAAGATAAGGACAGATACTTTTTACATGAACCACCATCCCGTGAGCACCAGAAGACAAATAGCTAGTCAGGGCACTGGCCGAGCCAGTGACAAGCCCAGCGAAGAGAGGCATCACCTGGAAGCCAACTAAAAAGCCGTGATGGTGGCGGAGCAGCCCACCTCCCACTAGGATCTCAGGTCCTAGATGCTCACCACTCCAGCCGGATGTCTAGCTTGTATTGCTTACAATTTGGTTAAATTGCATCTGCTTAGCTTACACATTATACCTAAATATGACATGCCTTTCTGTTTTTGGTACATACTAGTACATCTGTGTATTAACCATGTTTTTACATCAAACTAATGTTCTTGTGTATCCCTCAAGAATAACTTATGATGAGGCAGTCAGGCAAGTTGATTACTCCTCATTTAAAGAATGCAGTGTCATCCTCCCGACATGATTCTCAAGAAACAGCAAGGCTAGTGTCGGAGATATTGACCACGAGTGTCCTCATCGACCACCCCTGGTATTTCAAGACAATTTGGGGCCGCCTATTATCCCCTCGGCCCCTTGCTCATCAGGCCGCCTCCTAGGACAGCTTACCCTAGGAGCCGGCTGCCAGCAGGCGGCAGAGGCCCAAACAGGCGGCAGCTCCACGGCCAGCAGCTAGCAGACGGTCCTACGCCTCTCCCTCGGGACGCATGCTGGGGGACCACCGCACGGCTGAGGCATGGCTACAGTTGAGCGCATCCTTAGAGAATCTATAAGGGCGTGGCTACAGTGAATGTGTACCTTATGGCCGTCTCTTAAGCGGCGGGTCACATTAGCCATGTTGCCGGTGACCAAGCTTCAGTCAGAGGAAGCCACGATCCCACTACTCGCAGACGACGGGGCCAGCAGGCGGCTGGCCCCATGTCACACCCTGCATTTTGTAACATGTTATTTGTATCTTTGAGCATGAAAATTTGGACCAGCAAAATTTTTTAGCCTCATTTGGCTTTTATTTGGAATTGAGTTTTCTTCATTTGCTTTTTCATGTGCTCATTAAAGTCAACTATGATCTCTTGTAGATTTCATCTCCACACCCAAAACTTCTGCCCAATGATCATGCCAAGTGTTATATAACAGTATAGTATTTTCTTACAAAATTAATTTGGCCAAAAAGTATTCTTATAAATTTAGTTTTCCAAAAACCCCTGAATTGAGATTTGCACTGCAAGTACTTGATTTAGGGTGAGAAAATAATTTCAAAAGGTTTATTTGAGACCTAGTAGCCATAGGACTTCCAGAAACCACAAAGGTATAATTTTCAAAGTTATTTTCCTATTTTATTTAAAAGCTTTTTCTTAAGGCCAGAAATGGTCTTTAATAGGGGAAAATTATTTAACTGTTTCAAAAATATTTGCCAAAATTCAGAGAGACTCATAGGACATATATTGTCCATATATAAGAGTTTCAACACTTGGTCATGTTCAAAATAATGGGCTAAACCTTCTAAAACCCTTTCTGGATATTTCAAGCTTTTGAAATATTTACAAAGGAAACTTTCTCCAAAAATTCCAAGGAAATTCTATCATGTCATATATGACATATTTGATGATCTTGCCAAGTCCCATGCCTTGGGAAGCAAGAAAACCTCCTCAAACCCCTTCATAACCATTCTGTCCATATTTGAAGTGTGAGCAACTTTACATTGCCAAACTTGTCCGAATGCTCTCAAACTTGGTGCACATGCTAGAATGGCCTAATAAGGCACCTAGACCAAATGGCACAAGAATTTGAATAGAGCAACTTGATCAGATCACCTCAAAACCCTTTCTGTTCAAATGCAAATTTGAACAACTTTACATTACCAACTTTTTATCTGGAGCTTCAAACTTTGTGGGCATGATCAATACCCCAAATGATGATGCTACACCAAGTGGTGCATCAAGGGGAGATTATTAGCTTGACTCAATCAAGATGAAACTGTTTCTGTTGATTTCTAGGGTTCACCAAAGTTACATTGGCTAGTTTCTTCAAATGAGCCCAAATTTGGTGAAGCACCCTATTTTCTCATGTCTTTCAACCCTGTCAAGTGCCATGTCAAGTGGACTTCATTTACTTGATCAAACACTGATCAAACACCTTCTGCAGAAATGCTAAAACCTCCAATTTGACCACTTTCACTTTTCTCCATGGCCTCAACTTCTTACCACAGGCTCATTGAGTTACCAGCTATCTCGAGTAACTCCCCCAGCACCTCAGCTCCATGATTGGAGGGTGAAACCCCTGTTTTACCTTGCTGTACAGCCAGCTTCCACCATTTTACCAGCCCTCTCCCTCTCTCTCTGCATCCCCAGGGCATCCAAGGCCTCAGGCCCTTTCTTTACTCCTCCCACAACGCGCTAGACACTATTGGACACGCTGGTTTGGACCAAACCGGCGAGAGCGCGGCGATGCCAGTCAAACGCACGCTCTGGAGCGCGCAACAGTGCACCCCGCACGCTGGCTCCAGCCAATCGCCGATCCCCAACAGCCTCGGGCCTCCCCCTCGCGCCAGTCGAGGCGCCTCGACATCCGCAACCTCCCCGGCGCTGTCCCCCCTCCTCCTGCGCCCTCCAGTGAACGTCGTCGCACGCGCACCGGCCGCCCGCTTCAGCCATTCTTCTACTTCACACGCGCGCGCTCCTCTGACGCTCCCCCGCTCCTCTTATCCCCTCAGCTGGACGTGGAGCTAATCCACGGACCTCCCCGGCGTGTTCCCAGGCTCCAGAACCCTCCCTAGCCTCGCCTGCAACCTCGCCGGCGCACGGGTCCACGATGAACCACGGGCACGGCTATATAAGGCCCTCCCGAGCCTCTCCAGCACCATCACCAGCCTCACACCTCTCCACTGAGACCCCCAGCACCCTCCACTCCTCCCCAGGACGTCCCAGTGCTCGGGATCGACCGGAGCTCCGCCGCGTCGGGCCGCCGGCGATCTCGTGGTACGGGCCTCCCCTGCCTCTCCTTCCACCCGTTTCGGAACCGCCGCACCTCACCGATCATTTCCCCCCTGTTTCCCCTCTCTGTGGTAGCCGAAAACAGCCGCAGCCACCACCCTCCGACGAGCTTCCGCCGTCCCACCTCGCCGCCAGTGAACCAGGACTCCCCGCCATGCCACACTACCACCACTGCAACCGCCACTCAACGCTGAGTCCATCCCTGCCCTCCGTTGCCGTCGCCGTGGCCGGAATCTTCGCCGGTGAGATCGCCGCCGCCGTGGCCGTGGGGTTAGAGATGACAGGCGGGCCCCGCCTGTCATCCCCCCACCTCTCTCCCCCTCCTCTGTGCCGCTGACCCACGGGCCCCGCCCATCAGGTTTGAAAACCTGACGTGCGCGCGCTGGCTCCCGTGCGGCTGGGCCAGTCCGTCTGGGCCGTGCACTGTGGCCTTCTCTGGCCCAGTGCACAGGACCCTTTTTCATTTTTCTTTTCTGTTGATGTTTTAAACATTTATACAGAAAAGAATATTGATCCAAATTAAATAATTCCAACTCCTAAAATCTTGTAATATTCCAACCTATTTAATGGTACTACTTTCACTCAAATCCATGAAACTTTGCTGTACTGTTCAAATTTAAATTCAAATTTGGGCAGTAATACTCATGTTCAAAAATCAATCTATTCCATTCTGTAACTCCAAAACTCCAACTAAGATTTTTTTCCCATCTTAGAAATCCCTCTAGTATTTTACAAAAATGAGTTGACATTTTTCTGAGCACTTTGATTTTTCTGTTTTATTTGTATTCTTATTTTCCCGTGGTTATTATGCGACGTATAGATCCCGTATTTGACGAAGTTGCTGTGGAAGAAGAAGGAGAAGGATTTGAAGACTTTGAAGACCAAGCCAATCCAGGCAAGCAGCCCTTTGACCATGTTACACTTGTTCTTCGGAACCCGTTTGTTTCCGATGCATGATGATTAGGGTTACGATGGTAACCTAGATGAACCACCACATGATGCATGCTTTATTGTTGATCTTGCTATATGCTAGATGACATGCAATAGGTGGTCATGATACTTATATGATGCATGACATGATCTTGATCTTGCTATGTGCTAGATGACATGCATATGGTTAGTGGTTATGATTAGTGATGCATGAGTGACATGAACCTTCATGGTTGAAGTCTTTGCATAAAACCCCGTCGGGTGCCATTTATGCCCGAGGGAGATGATGATGATGAGTTGGGTGACCACTTGATGACGAAGTGGTGTGCCAAGGCAAGTGTGTGTGTTTTTCAAACGGATTGGTTGAAGTTGCGACCGTTATTCCAACCATACTTGTGCAACCACACTACCCCTTATGGGACGGGGCTTTATTGATTACTTAGGTCGATACTAGCATGGTGCCCGCATTACTAGTGACGGGAAGACTTGAGGTCTTTTCCGGGACGGGGCCGTGCTTGGATAGACGACCATGACTGTTTTCACAGGGCACCGGACACACCGTTGGTCCCTTTGGGTACGCGTGAACATTGAAATTAGGGCAAGTCCCGTGATCTATTGTTTGTACCCGAGGGCCGTGTGCCAACGAGTGGACTCTATGTTAGTGTCGTCTAAGGAAAGATAATGACCGGGTGCTTACCCCGGGTACTTGAGGTACCGCGGGTCGTGGATGACACGGAAGTTCCCCGGATCTTGTGGGTAAAGTGTACAACCTCTGCAGAGTGTCAAACTATTCGAATAGCCGTGTCCACGGTCATGGACAGTTGGGTAACCGCTCTTGGGCTACGTCCAATGTTTGTGAAACCATGCGTGTGTATGTGAGTCAAGGTGGTGACTTGATGTAGGATCGAAGAAGGTGAGAGTGTCTAGAGGGGGGTGATTAGACTACTCGACAAGATAAAAGTTTTGCCTTTTAACAAGAACAGATTTTGGCAGTTTTTGCATAACACACAAGTCAAGTAGCATACTACACATGCAATTCTAGAGTATGGGCAGCGGAAAGTAAATTGCACAAGTAGTAAAGAGAGGTGGAGAAGATCAAACGCAGTTTGGAGACACGGAGATTTTTGTCGTGGTTCCGATAGGTGGTGCTATCGTACATCCACGTTGATGGAGACTTCAACCCACGGAGGGTAACGGCTGCGCGAGTCCACGGAGGGCTCCACCCACGAAGGGTCCACGAAGAAGCAACCTTGTCTATTCCATCATGGCCTACGCCCACGGAGGACTAGCCTTACTCGGGGTAGATCTTCACGAAGTAGGCGTCTCCTTGCCCTTACAAACTTCTTGGTTCAACTCCACATCTCGAAGACGGAGGCTCCCAAGCGACACCTAACCAATCTAGGAGGCACCACCCTCCAAAAGGTAATAGATGTTGTTGATGATGATGAACTCCTTGCTCTTGTGCTTCAAATGATAATCTCCCCAACACTCAACTCTCCTCACTGATATGGCTGTGGTGGAAGAAAGGATTGAGTGGAAAGCAACTTGGGAAGGCTAGAAATCAAGTTTCATATGGTAGGAATGGAATGACTTGATCTCAACACAAGGGTAGGTGGTTCTCTTCTCAGAAAGTGTAAGGTAGGAGTGGTAGTACTTTCTGATGGCTCTCCTCACGAATGAAGAGGAGGTGGAGGGGTATATATAGCCTCCACACAAAATCCAACCGTTACACACATATTTGAGCAATCTCGGTGAGACCGAAGTGAAAACTCGGTCAGACCGAAAGTTCAAATATAGTGAACGTTAGGATTTTCGGTGGGACCGAAAATACCATCTCGGTGAGACCGAAAGTGCAAAGATATGAACGTTGGGATTTTCGGTGGGACCGAGAAAGAAAACTTGGTTAGACCGATTTGAGAAAAGACAGGAACATGCCAGAATCGGTGAGACCGAAAATGCAATATCGGTGAGACCGATTTGAGCCAAGACAGAAGCTTGCCCATTTCGATGAGACCGATAATGCAAACTCGGTTATACCCAAATGATGTCAAATGGTTACAGAAGGTTGGCAGTTCAGTTTCGGTGAGACCGATCTCAAACTCGGAATGACCGATTTTTCTAGGGTTTGGAATATGGCTGAAGTGGTTCATCTCGGTGGGACTGAGTAGAAAGAATCGGTTTGTCCGAGATTACTTATGAGTGTATATAGTAGAGAAAGCTGCTGATAGTTGAAGGAGATATATCACTAAGCACTTGAGCAACCAGATCATCAACACAACCTCATCCCCTTTTAATAGTATTGGCTTTTCCTATGGACTCAATGTGATCTTTGATCACTAAACCAAAAATGGAGTCTTGAGCTTTTGCCAATGCTTGCCTTAGCATTTTGAGGGGTCCACTTCTTCAGTCATCTTGCCATACCAATGTGATTGGATTTCCTGAAACATACTTGATAAAGGCATTAGTCCAACCACAAAGTATGTTGTCATTAATTACCAAAACCACCCAGGGAGCAAATGTGATTTCAATCTCCCCCTTTTTGGTAATTGATGGCAACACACTAAAATCACACTAAACAAGACATCAAAGCTTATTGAAAGAAAGACAGAATTATCATGAAAGCTTTGACAAGCATGTAGTACATAGGCTCCCCCTACAAGTGTGCAAGATGTTCGTAAATTTTGGTTTTGGACTACCACAAGCACACAAGAGAGATAAGCAAGATGTGCTACATGCAGCTTGGCTATATGCATCAGAGCAGAAGAAAAAGAAGTGAGTGATAATGCATATGTACATGGTGATTTCTTGCAAACAAGTATTTACAAGCAAGTCACCATCATGCACATTCTGCAAGATGCATATACTTACCTTGAGGTTCCTTGGCATTTGTACCTGAAGGGGTAAACTTGGGAAAACAAGGTTAGATAACACAAGAGTATTCCTTCAACCAACTGCAAGAACATCAAGAGTACCAAGCCAGGGAGGACATGTATAAAGAGTGTCTCATATTGAGCACAAGCTTGAATCAGCAAACATGTCTCCGAAACTAAAAGATTTTCAATGAACTCTGAGAGATTTTGCTTTCCATAGGATATCAATTGTGAAGATTCCTCTAAGTCTTCTCCCCCTAAATTAAAAGATTCCATAAGATATCAGAACAAGGGGTTTTGATGGAAAGAGCAAAAATCAAAAGAATGATGCCAAAAGAGAATGATGTCCAAATGTAAAAAATACGGCAAAGCTTTGATGTGATTCTCTCCCCCTTAAGATAAGATTGCTTTTCTTCTTCCCCTAAGTCTTCTCTTCTCCCCCTACTCCCCCTACTCCCACTCCCCCTAAGTCTTCTCCCCCTTTGACATCAAGTGCCGAAAAGGACAGCAAACTAGGTAGGGCAGGAAAGATGGAAAGAAGGAAAGAAGTGGGATCCTTAAGAATCACAACAGGGCAAATAAGAACATTCAAGGAGAAACAATTTGAATTTAAATTTGAGTCTTCTCCCCCTTAAGATTTAAATCTGAGTGGAGCTGCAGAAGTTGATGTCCTCGAAGATAAATCGGTGACACCGAATTAGATGGATCGGTGGGTCCGAATCCTTTTCGGTTAGACCGAAAATGTTAAATCGGTGACTCCGAGTTTAATTCCAAGGAAATACAGAAATAATTCAGCTCACTTTGCGAGGTATGTTTCAAAGGATTTGCAATGAATTTGTAAAAGATTTTCAGGGAATTGATCAGAGTCAGAAGGATATTCACAGAAACATTAGAAATAAAAATAGAAAAGATTCCTAGATGAAGCTTTTTTTTGTTTAAAGAAAAACTCAATGAGAAAACATAAGAGAAAATAGGAAGACTCCAAAAACATATGTACTTCATCTAGATAAAGGTCGGCGACAAAGTCACCTATGTTTGAGTATATTGACTTAGGAGTCAAATGAGGACATTTGATCATAGGTCATACTCATCGTTTAAGCTCAAAATGGGGTTGCCATTTTTCGATTAAGCATTTGATGTGATCACATCTTATGAAGCTGCTTGTACTCATGACTTTGAGCAAAGCTCCTCAAGGATGTGAAGAACATACCTTGGGCTTGTTGTTACTTTGCTCATGTAGGTAAGCTTGATGTAGGTGCTCATTGAATGTGAAGTTGGAGCGCCATTTCTACTTGTGTAGTTCATCTTCCTACATGGGTTAGGCAAGCAAGGAAATACTCGAGGATATCCAAGATGACAAGAGTGAAATACTAGATGTATAAGGTGTCAAAAAGGATATGTGGAATTTTGTTCCTTGAACTCAACATCCCAAAGGGCTAGATACTTGGTCAATGACAAGATTACTCATGATTTGAGTGTGTGGTAATCTTGTGGAATGTAGATCATCCAAGTACCTGCAAAGAGTTAGATGCAATACAAGAAGGCAAATGTGTCCAAGACATATGATCATCATCATAAGAGAAATATCAAGGATTAGTCAAGAGAGCTCATGCCTTGCATGCATCAATGGAGTTATCACTCCAAGTTTGAAGCATCAATGATGTTCAACTCACTCCTTAAGCGACAAAACACTTTCTCATCAAGAGGTTTTGTAAAGATATTAGCAAGTTGTTTGTCAGTACGAACATGCTTAAGATTAATGTCACCCTTAGCAATATGATCACGAATAAAATGGTGGCGAACTTCAATATGCTTTGTTCGAGAGTGTTGCACTGGATTGTGTCCAATTTTAATTGCACTCTCATTGTCACAAAGCAAGGGAACACGTCTCACATGTATCCCATAATCTTTAAGCGTTTGTCTCATCCATAGCAATTGAGCACAACACGAACCAGCAGCAATATATTCCGCTTCAGCAGTGGATAATGATACCGAATTGTGTTTCTTGGAGGACCAAGATACAAGGGATCGACCAAGGAATTGACATGTACCCGAAGTTGACTTTCTATCAACCTTGTCACCGGCATAGTCTGAGTCGGAATAGCCAACAAGATCGAAAGAGGCCCTCTTAGGATACCAAATGCCAAAGTTTGGTGTGTGTATCAGGTATCTCACTATCCTTTTAACAGCTTTAAGATGACATTCTTTAGGGGCTGCTTGATATCGTGCACACATGCATACACTCAACATTATGTCAGGACGAGAAGCACAAAGATATAGTAGAGAACCAATCATAGAACGGTAAACCCTTTGATCAACGGGTTCTCCATCTTTTGTCAAGTCATTGTGTCCACTTGTAGGCATGGGGGTACTCATACCTTTGCTTTCTTGCATGTTGAACTTCTTGAAGAGATCCTTGGTGTACTTTGTTTGTGAGACAAAAGTACCCTCCTTAGATTGCTTGATTTGCAACCCAAGGAAGAATTTGAGTTCACTCATCATGGACATCTCATACTTCTCCGACATGAGCTGTCCAAACTTCTTGCTAAAATGGGGGTTAGTTGAACCAAAGATAATATCATCAACATATATTTGGCACACAAATAGTTCACCATTAACCCTTTTCGTGAACAGCGTTGAGTCTATCTTTCCAATTTCAAAGCCTTTTTCAAGAAGAAAGCTAGTTAAGCATTTGTACCAAGCTCTAGGAGCTTGTTTAAGACCATAAAGAGCTTTGTGTAACTTGTAAACATGATTAGGCTTTTTGGGATTCACAAAACCGGGAGGTTGTTTTACAAATACTTCCTCCTCAATTTCACCATTTAGAAAAGCACTTTTGATGTCCATTTGATAGAGAGTAATATCATGATGATTGGCATAAGCAAGAAGAATGCGAATGGATTCAAGTCTAGCAACTGGGGCATAGGTCTCACCATAGTCCATACCTTCGACTTGTGTGTAACCTTGAGCTACGAGACGAGCCTTGTTGCGGATGACTTGTCCATCTTCGTCTTGCTTGTTCCGAAACACCCATTTGGTTCCAATGATGTTTTGATCATCGTTGGGCTTCTCTACCAAAGTCCATACTTTGTTCCTCTCGAAATTGTGTAGTTCTTCGTGCATAGCGTTCACCCAATCCGGGTCTTCAAGTGCTTCTTCTACCTTCATAGGTTCAATACTAGAGATAAATGAGTAATGCTCACAAAAGTTAGCTAAGCGAGTTTTAGAGCGAGTAATTCTCCCGGAGTTGATGTCGTTCATCATTTGTTCCACGGGATGATTCTTCTTGACTCTTGCTCGAACTCGGGATAGCTTTTGTTGATGTTGTGGCTGAGCTTCATCATCATCTTCATCTTCCTCTTCTTCTTCTTCTTCATTGTTGTTGGTGTTGTCTTGAGGCAGTGGAGAAGGAGGTTGTGGTGGATCTTCTTGATGCACTTCCTCGTCTTGGTGAGTTCCACTTGTGGAGGCCTCCATGTTGCCTTGAGGTTCATCTCGACGTGAGGTAGGGGGCTCCACATATGTAGATGAGGTACTCTCCTTCACTTCCATGGGACGGATCTTTCCAATAGATAAATCTTGGATAGCTTCTGATGGGTCCTTGTCTCCTACATCAATAGGCATTTGCTCTACTTGCGAGCCATTAGATTCATCAAACTTCACATCTACCGTCTCTTCAACCTTTCGGGTGAAATTATTGTAGACACGGTAGGTGTGGGAGTTTGATCCATAACCAAGAAGAAAGCCTTCATGAGATTTAGGAGCAAATTTAGACCGACGATGCTTATCAAGGATATAGCATTTTGAACCAAAGACACGAAAGTATCCCACTTGGGGTTTGTTACCGGTGAGGAGCTCGTATGATGTCTTGCCGAGGAGCTTATGAAGATAAAGCCTGTTGATAGCATGACAAGCTGTCTCGACCGCTTCTCCCCAAAAATGCTTCGGTGTCTTGTATTCATCAAGCATCGTTCTCGCCATCTCTATGAGCGTTCGGTTCTTCCTCTCAACAACTCCATTTTGTTGAGGAGTGTACGTAGCCGAGAACTCATGTAGAATTCCTTCCTCATCGAGAAAAGAGTCTACATTGGCGTTCTTGAACTCCGTTCCATTGTCACTCCGAACTTTCTTGATCTTCACCTCAAATTGATTTTGGGCGTTTCTGGCAAAGGTCTTGAAGATTCTCTGAACCTGCGATTTATCATCAAGGAAAAATACCCACGTAAATCTGGAATAATCATCAACTATAACTAGACCAAAGGAGTTACCACCAAGGCTTTTGTAAGCATTGGGACCGAAGAGATCCATATGAAGAAGCTCAAGCGGTCTCCTTGTGGTCATGATGTTTTTCACGGGATGACTTCCACCAACTTGTTTTCCTGCTTGACAAGCACTACAAAGTCTATCTTTGTCAAAGAGAACATCTTTAACACCAAGAATATGATCACCTTTGATTAGCTTGTCTAGATTACGCATACCAACATGTCCTAGCCTTCTATGCCATAACCAACCTTTAGAGGATTTAGCAATGAAACAAGCTCTAGGTTGGGCTTTCTTAGTGAAATCAACAATATATAGATCACCTCTACGGATACCAGTAAAAGCCATGTTTTGATTGTCACGACGAAAGACTTGGCAATCTACTTTGGTGAATAGCACATTGAATCCAAAGTCAGCTAATCTAGACACGGAAAGTAAATTGTATCCAAGAGATTCTACAAGCATGACATTTTGAATAGAGCTATCATGAGATATGGCCACCTTACCAAGGCCAAGTACCTTACCCTTGGAGTTGTCTCCAAAAGTCACATACTTGCGTGGGCCATCGTTCTTTGCAAGCTCTCGAAACATGTCTTTGTCACCGGTCATGTGATCGGTGCATCCACTATCAAGAATCCACTCTTTTCCGCCGGACATGTAGTCTCTCATATTTGCCATAAGATTGAGACTCTTCATGACCTTGTCTAGCTCGGTGTCCGAATCGGAGTAATCATCATCATGCTCATGCTCATCATCATATTGACCCATAGATTGTTCATCATCAACACCTAGGTCAATTTGATAAGTACTTGCATTAGTTTGGTCAATGTGACAATAGTCTTCGGAATGCAATGCAATAGCATTTCTAATGATAATATTGATAAGACCGGGATCACCCTTCTTTTTCATAAGATCACGAAGCTCAAAAAAGCATTTATCAAAGTTGGGATCATTGGGGTGCAACTTGTCAAATTCAATAGTCTTGTGTAGAATTTCATCAAGACTTCTCAAAGAGTAGTCCGGATAAAGTTCTTCCAAGAATTTCCACATAGCATAGGCACACTCAAAGTTTGTAACAAGATTAAGCAAGTCATCAAGTAACCCTTTAATGATAAGATTTACAGTTCTAAGGTTACGAAGCAAATCAAGCTCTTCATCCATGGTAGGGTGCAAGGGATCAAAAGGAGGCACATATGGGGTCTTAACATATTTGCACAAATTGTACATTTTAAAGATACTAAGCATTTCAGACCTCCAAGAGTTATAGAACCTTCCATTAAGAACAGGCACTCTATGGCTAACACTCCCAACCGTAGACACGTCCATCTTCCTCCAATGGTGTGTAAACCAAAGCAATGGAGACCAATGCTCTGATACCAATTGTAGGATCGAAGAAGGTGAGAGTGTCTAGAGGGGGGTGATTAGACTACTCGACAAGATAAAAGTTCTGCCTTTTAACAAGAACAGATTTTGGCAGTTTTTGCATAACACACAAGTCAAGTAGCATACTACACATGCAATTCTAGAGTATGGGCAGCGGAAAGTAAATTGCACAAGTAGTAAAGAGAGGTGGAGAAGATCAAACGCAGTTTGGAGACACGGAGACTTTTGTCGTGGTTCCGATAGGTGGTGCTATCGTACATCCACGTTGATGGAGACTTCAACCCACGGAGGGTAACGGCTGCGCGAGTCCACGGAGGGCTCCACCCACGAAGGGTCCACGAAGAAGCAACCTTGTCTATTCCATCATGGGCTACGCCCATGGAGGACTAGCCTTACTCGGGGTAGATCTTCACGAAGTAAGCGAACTCCTTGCCCTTACAAACTTCTTGGTTCAACTCCACATCTCGAAGACGGAGGCTCCCAAGCGACACCTAACCAATCTAGGAGGCACCACCCTCCAAAAGGTAATAGATGTTGTTGATGATGATGAACTCCTTGCTCTTCTGCTTCAAATGATAATCTCCCCAACACTCAACTCTCCTCACTGATATGGCTGTGGTGGAAGAAAGGATTGAGTGGAAAGCAACTTGGGAAGGCTAGAAATCAAGTTTCATATGGTAGGAATGGAATGACTTGATGTCAACACAAGGGTAGGTGGTTCTCTTCTCAGAAAGTGTAAGGTAGGAGTGGTAGTACTTTCTGATGGCTCTCCTCACGAATGAAGAGGAGGTGGAGGGGTATATATAGCCTCCACACAAAATCCAACCGTTACACACATATTTGAGCAATCTCGGTGAGACCGAAGTGAAAACTCGGTCAGACCGAAAGTTCAAATATAGTGAACGTTAGGATTTTCGGTGGGACCGAAAATACCATCTCGGTGAGACCGAAAGTGCAAAGATATGAACGTTGGGATTTTCGGTGGGACCGAGAAAGAAAACTCGGTTAGACCGATTTGAGAAAAGACAGGAACATGCCAGAATCGGTGAGACCGAAAATGCAATATCGGTGAGACCGATTTGAGCCAAGACAGAAGCTTGCCCATTTCGGTGAGACCGATAATGCAAACTCGGTTATACCGAAATGATGTCAAATGGTTACAGAAGGTTGGCAGTTCAGTTTCGGTGAGACCGATCTCAAACTCGGAATGACCGATTTTTCTAGGGTTTGGAATATGGCTGAAGTGGTTCATCTCGGTGGGACTGAGTAGAAAGAATCGGTTTGTCTGAGATTACTTATGAGTGTGTATAGTAGAGAAAGCTGCTGATAGTTGAAGGAGATATATCACTAAGCACTTGAGCAACCAGATCATCAACACAACCTCATCCCCTTTTAATAGCATTGGCTTTTTGTGACGCCCGGATAGTTAAGCTACAGTAACCCTCTACTAATGACGACACGTCACCACAATTACTGTTGATAATCTCGTGTTAGTTCGAAAACGATCCAAATTAAAATTTGAATTAAAAGAAAACACAAAAGTTTTCAAACATTAAAACTAAAATGTTCGGGACGTATCAAATAAATCATAAGGAATTATGGTGGAGAATCCTTATTTTTATAACATATTTAAATGCACCAAAATGATTGAAACAGCAGACAAAACAATTAAGTAAATGCCTTTGGTATTTTATAAAATATTATACTATTTTATTTTGTTGCCCAAACTTATGTGGGAGTGGCATACTTATTAACACTAAAATTGGAACTGCCTTTATAATTTACAAAACTAAAATAAATGGGGAACTAAAATAAACAGAAAAGAAATTGAAAAGAAAATAGAAAAACACAAAACAAACAGAAAAATAAAAGAAGGAAGAACCCC
>LR738715.1:296581284-296678739 GCA_902687465.1 Secale cereale | reverse complement strand
ATCGGGATCGACCCCGTCCGCTCGACGCCGCTCGACGCCGTCGCCCCCCCTCGCCGGACTGCCCTGCCCCGCCTCTCCTTCGCCGGCCTCCTCGAGCCTCGCCGCCCCCGTGCCCCTGCAAACGCCGGTGAGGCCCGGCCCCTTTTTCCCTCTGCCCCTGGCCATCGCCCCGGTCGCCGCCTTTCCCCTCGGTCGCCACGGTCGTCGCCGCGCGCACGCGCGCTCGGGGCGCGCCCGCGATCCCGCCCCGCGCACCGGCCCGGCCCTCGCTCGCCGCTCGGCCGCACAGGCCTCGCCCCGCGTGCCTGCTACACACGCTGCTGCCGCCGTTCGCCGGCCGCGCCCCGCATCCGCCTCACTCCCGCTCGTCCTCCCTGCTCACCGTTGCCGGGGCAGCGCCGCCGCTGCTTCCCGCGGCCTCGGCAACTGCTGCCCGCCTGCCGCCGCAGCACCCTCCCCTCGTCGCCGTGGCCTCGCCGCCGCCACCATCTGCGGCCCGACCGGCCGGCGGCCTGGGGCCCCGCCCGCCGTGGCCGGCGGCCACGCCCAGCGCTCGTTCGGGCGTGCGCCCACCCCGGGTTCGTGCGCCCGCAACCAACCGCCCCGCTATGCCCCCCTGGGCCTCTGCCAGGTGGGGCCCCAGGCCCCAGAAACGTTTAACAAAAAAAATAATAAAAATAAAAATAAAAAAATAAGATAATAAAAATAATAATAAAATAGATAAATAAAAATAAATAATTAATAATATTAATTAATTAATTAATTAGGTAATTAATCTAATTAATTCTGTTTAGATTAACCTAAATCCTAATTAACTTAATTAACTGTTAATTATTTAAACAGTCAATGACAGGTGGGACCCACTGGTCAGGTTGACCAGTCAACCATGCTGACATCAGCATGATGTCATGCTGATGTCATATATCCTTTTTCGAATTAATTAAATTAATATTAAATTCCAGAAATTAATATAAACTTTAGAAAATCATATCTTTTAAACCGTAACTCGGATGAAAATAATTTATATATGAAAGTTGCTCAGAACGACGAGACGAATCTGAATACGCGGTCCGTTCGTCCGCCACACATCTCTATCATACCGAACACGCAACTTTCCCCCTCCATTTCATCTGCCCGAAAATGCCTAACACCGGGAATACTTTCCCGGATGTTTTTCCTCTTCGTCGGTATCACCGAGCACCGCGTTAGGTCACACGTAACACCTCGTATTGCCTTGTTATATTTTGTGATGCTATTGTTTGCTCTGTTATTTATTTGTTTCCCCTTCGTTGCTTCTTTTCGGTAGACTCCGTTACCGCGATAGACCCCGAGACCGTTGATGCTTCGGTGTTCGACTACGGCTACGCTTCCGAAGATTCCTTTCGTCTACAGGGCTTCCAGGCAAGCCCCCCCCCTTTGATCACCAGATATCGCCTACTCTTCTCTCTACTGCTTGCATTAGAGTAGTGTAGCATGTTACTGCTTTCGATAATCCTATTCTGCTGCATAGCCTGTCATTGTTGCTACCACTGTTGATACTTTACCTGCAATCCTAAATGCTTAGTATAGGATGCTAGTATTCCATCAGTGGCCCTACACCCTTGTCCGTCTGCCCTGCTATTCTATCGGGCCGTGATCACTTGGGGGTGATCACGGGTATATACTATATACATACTTTACATACACATGTTGATGATTCGGAGATGGGGGCTGAAGGGGCAGGTGGTTCCACACAGGTAGTGGTGGGCCTGGGTTCCCGACAGTCCCCTGATGGTTACTTTGTGGCGGAGCGACAGGGCAGGTTGCGACCACCTAGGAGACAGGTGGGCCTGGCCCTGGTCGTTGTCCGCGGTTATTTCATACTAACACGTTTAACGGGATCTTGGTATTTGATCTGAGTCTGGCCATTTGGTCTATACGCACTAACCAGCTACGTGGGAATAGTTATGGGTACTCGACGTCGTGGTATCAGCCGAAGCCTTCTTGACGTCAGTGGTTTAGCGGCGCGCGCCGGATTGGACTGGAAGCCTGCTCTGGTATTAGGAGAGGCTAGGTCTGCTTACCGGCCGCGTACGCAACGTGCAGGTGTGCGTTGGGCGATGGGCCCGGACCCCTGCGCGCTTAGGACTTAGACCGATGTGCTGACCTCTCTGCTGTGCTTAGGTAGGGCTGCGACGTGTTGATCTTCCGAGGCCGGGCATGACCCTGGAAGGTGTGTCCGGCCAAATGGGATCAAGCGTGCTGGGTTATGTGGTGCACCCCTGCAGGGAAGTTAATCTATTCGAATAGTCGTGTCCCTCGGTAAAAGGACGACCCGGAGTTGTACTCTGACCTCATGACAACTAGAACCGGATACTTAATAAAACACACCCTTACAAGTGCCAGATATAACTCGGTGGTTGCTCTCTCACAGGGTGATGTGCGGGAGGATCGCCGAGTAGGATATTGCTTTACGTTGTTACTTGGTGAACTTACCATCTATTCTATTCTACTGCTGCAAGACGGAGGCTGCGAGATACGAGGATACTTGTTACTTCCATCTATTCTCTTCTACTGCTGCAAGATGGAGGTGGCCAGAAGCGTAGTCTTCGATTGGATTAGCTATCCCCCTCTTATTCTGCTTTCTGCAGTTCAGTCCACATATATTCCCCCTTTACACAGATATCATTGCATATGTAGTGTAGATACTTGCTTGCGAGTACTTTGGATGAGTACTCACGGTTGCTTTGCTCCCCCTTTTCCCCCTTTCTTCCTTTCTTCTCGGATGATGCAACCAGGTGGTGGAGTCCAGGAGCCAGATGATCCCGAGGTTGTTTCTACATGGAGTTCGGCTTCGAGGAGTAGTTAGGAGGTCCCAGGCAGGAGGCCTTGCCTTTTCGATCGTTGTTAATTTTGTGCTAGCCTTCTTAAGGCAGACTTGTTTAACTTATGTCTGTACTCAGATATTATTGCTTCCGCTGACTCTTGTGTTTTCGAGCTTATGTATTCGAGCCCTCGAGGCCCCTGGCTTGTAATATAAAGCTTGTATTATTTTAATTTGTGTCTAGAGTTGTGTTGTGATATCTTCCAGTGAGTCCTTGATCTTGGCCGTACACATTTGCGTGCATGATTAGTGTACGGACAAATCGGGGGCGTCACACTTTTCCTATGGACTCAATGTGATCTTTGATCACTAAACCAAAAATGGAGTCTTGAGCTTTTGCCAATGCTTGCCTTAGCATTTTGAGGGGTCCACTTCTTCAGTCATCTTGCCATACCAATGTGATTGGATTTCCTGAAACATACTTGATAAAGGCATTAGTCCAACCACAAAGTATGGTGTCATTAATTACCAAAACCACCCAGGGAGCAAATGTGCTTTCACTTGACTCGATGAGATGAATCATATTCATGTTGATATCGGTAACCTGTCTTCAAGGTTACGCGAGTTTATTGATGCATTAACTTGATGGTAGAATATTGTTCTAGCCTTGCTAGATTGATCATTGTTATTCAAATGCACTGTTACTTTGAACCACATCATGGGTTGCTTGCGAGTACATTCAAAGTACTCATTGGCTTGCCACTGGTTATTTAATTGGCCAGGCATGGAAGAGCAGGATTATGAGGAAGAATTCTTTGGAGACGAACATGCGAACTAGGACGCTATCCCAGTCAGAATGCCTGTAGGGTTAAGGCAGATGGCATGGGTTCTACCCGTTTATCGAAGACTTCCGCTATTTGAGTTATTTGCTATTCAGCCCGTGTGGCTCTATCTATGTAAGACTTGGCCATAATGGCCTTAATTCGTGTAAGACTATTTGTATGGATGTAAGACTCTTGTTATTTCAACTTCTGTGTGTTCAGTGAGCATTGATCTCTGGGATCACTGTACACGTGCATTCGGTGATCTCGACTTCTAAGTCGGGGTCCCCACAGAGCTGGTATCAGAGCCATCCTGACTGTAGGAAGCCTTAGTTAGCATGGGCGTTATTTAGTTGAGGGCCCTTTTCAAAAACCTTCTGAACCTCTCTTCTTTTCTAAACCTGAGATTTCCTCAGCTTATTAACCCCTCCTATTCCACCTTTGTAGATGGCCGCTGTTCCTGAAGAGCACCTGACCACTGGGTTTCCCCTACTTCTCGAGGATAGCCTCCAGGAGTGTCAGTTCCACCGAGCACCCATCCTCACCTACCTTGAGCATTGGGTGAGCGACACTGAGGTGGAGTACCATGTGGAAGTGATTGTGAAGGCAAACGATCCTCCCACAAGTTGGTTCTTCGA
This sequence comes from Secale cereale, assembly GCA_902687465.1. Lineage (NCBI taxonomy): Eukaryota > Viridiplantae > Streptophyta > Magnoliopsida > Poales > Poaceae > Secale > Secale cereale. The sequence goes on along the minus strand of LR738715.1, from coordinate 296,674,477 downwards.
GGGACCCCAGATGGCAACACTACCACTCGCTGTCGAGGCTGCTGCACTCAAGGCACTAACCCGTCTCCGCGAGCTTCTTCCGGAGATGGCAGCCAAGATGGCAACTCGCTTCTTACCTTACCGGAAGGAAGGTGACGAAGAAAGCAGCGCGCTAGCCCCTCCACTAGAGGAAGGACTCTCGCTTCGGTTCCAGACCTACTTCAGTCTATGTGCCGACAGCTTGGCACAAGACTTGGCCTCGGAATCAATGAAGCTTCGAGAAGAACTTTACAAGACCAAGGCACTTCTTCGTCGAGCTCAAGAGAAGGCAAACAGGATCAAGAAGGAAGGAGCACCTTCAGGACAATCCGCTATCGCATATCGAGGCGGAAGGCCCTCCGAGGATGTGTCTTCCAAGGGTGAAGAACCACCTCGGCGACGCCGAATGACGGCAAGGGAATATCGCAAGCTTTTCCCTGCACCACCGTCGAAGCACCGTCGTATCCAACTCCTCCCCTCCCCCACTCCCTCCAGCGACAAGGGAGCCCAGACAGATGAAGACAAGGAGGAAGACCCAGAAGAGCCGGAATACGTGACCGAGCATTCCGCCGCTTAGGCATTATTCGCTACTCGGATATGCCAGTTGTAACCCCTACGGTAGGATAGGTCGTGTAACCCCTATGCGCAGTCAAGTCCTTGTATGGTTCATATGAAACCATCTAGCGTTTGCTTTTGTTGTGTCTGGGTGTATGTCGTATTCTTCCTTCGGGAAGGTGTAAACGACTACATCACCCATTTGGATTTTAATGGATGTGTTTTGGCCTTACGGCCCTTGCATGATTTGATTTAGTATCACACCCACCCCCTTACTAGGCACCCATCTATCTTGCTTTCCCTCTTCCGAGTCATGAGACCTTTTACCGCTCCAACAGGATGCCTGTTGTAACTCGTACTGGTACCTCTACCCAGCAGCCCGAAGCCGGAGCATCCTCTCAGCCAGAGGCAGGCCATGACCAAACCAACGACCAAGATCCACCACCACCTCCTCCAAGCATGGACATGGCTCAGCTTCTCCAAGCTTTCCGAGAGGAACGCCAAGCCAACACTGCAGCTCTTCAGCTGATTGCTCAAGCTGTCGCCAACAACCGCCAGCCGGCGGGGAATGGCAATGGACGTTCCACGTTGGCATAGTTCAAGAAGCATGCACCGCCAACCTTCATCGAGACTGCAGAACCCCTGGATGCTGACGACTGGGTCCGTTCCATTGAGGAGATTCTGGAACTAGTCGGATGCACCGAAGATCGCGAGAAGGTGGCTTATGCAGCCCACTGCCTCGGGGGAACTGCTAGAGCTTGGTGGGATGGGTTCAAGGTCATGCATGCTGAACAAGACATCACTTGGGTGAACTTCAAGGCAGAATTCCGCAAGGCCCACATTCCTTCCGGAATCATGGCTATCAAAAAGCGCGAGTTCCGAGCCCTGAAGCAAGGAAGTGGCACTGTCAAGGAGTACATGCAGAAGTTCAGCATTCTGTCAAGGTATGCCCCTGAGGATGTCAGCACTGATGCTGCCAAAAGGGAGCGCTTCATGGAAGGCCTCAATCAGACTCTGCAATACTCGCTTGTCGTGTGCGACTGCCCGTCTTTCCCTGACCTGGTGAACAAGGCACTCATGCTTGAAGACAAGCGGCGTGCTTTGGAAGACACTCGCAAGCGCAAGTTGGTCAGTAAGGGAAGTTCCAGCAACCAGAAGCCTCGTCCGTGGCAGTCAGCCCCGGCCAAGCCAACCTATCAGCAGCCAAGAGCTCCTGCACCTCGTGCCAATCCTCAGCCTCAGCAGTATGCCAATCCCAGGCCAGCTTTCAACCCCAATACCAGTGGTGGCAACAAGATCAACACTCCAAACCAAGTCACTTGCTTTGGATGTGGTCAGCCCGGACACATCTCCAGGGTGTGCCCCAACAAGAAGCCTGATGCCCCGCGCCCCAATGCGCAGAACCAGGGACAAGGCCGTGGAATGCCACCAAGGAACCCAGCTCCTCGCAATCCACCGAACTATGGGAAGGGGCGTGTGAATCACGTCACTGCTGAAGAAGCCCAGGAAGACCCGGACGTCGTGCTGGGTACGTTCCTTGTCAACTCAGCACCTGCAACTGTCTTGTTTGATTCTGGAGCAACGCATTCATTTGTCACTCAAAGATTTGCATTAAAAAGTGGCATGACCCCTACACCCCTGAATAACCCTATGGTGGTACAAACCCCCGGAGCCGAGATGAGAGCCAAGATAGGTTGTAAAGGAGTCAGTATTACCATTAACGGTGTAGACTTCCTAGTAGACCTTATCATCCTGAGATCGCAAGACTTGGATGTGATCTTAGGGATGGATTGGCTCAGTAAGCACCAAGGCTTGTTAGACTGTGCCAATCGGACAGTCACTGTGACCAATGACCAAGGAGTCGAAGTCAAGTTTGCCCCCAACTCCTCTTCCGCTCAAGCCGCTAAAGTCAACTGTTTGTCTGAAGTTGGGCTAGATCAAGTACCGGTGGTATGTGAGTATCCTGATGTCTTTCCGGATGAACTACCGGGAATGCCCCCTGACCGTGACATTGAGTTCATCATCGAGCTCGTGCCCGGAGCACGACCCATCTATAAGAAGCCTTATAGAATGGGGACGGAAGAATTAGCCGAGTTGAAGAAGCAGCTAGAAGAGCAGCTAAGGAAGGGATTTATCCGCCCAAGTGCCTCCCCTTGGGGATCTCCTGTTCTGTTTGTGGCAAAGAGGGACGGTACCATCCGCTTATGCATTGACTATCGTTCCCTCAATGAAGTCACCATCAAGAACAAGTACCCACTTCCCAAGATCGAAGATCTGTTTGATCAGCTCAGCGGAGCCAAGGTATTCTCCAAGATCAACCTCAGATCTGGGTATTACCAGCTGAAGATCAGACCCCAAGATATTCCGAAGACGGCATTCGTAACCAGATATGGCCTGTACGAGTGCACTGTCATGTCTTTTGGGTTGACCAATGCCCCAACTTACTTCATGTATCTCATGAATAAAGTCTTCATGGAATATTTGGACAAGTTCGTTGTTGTCTTCATTGATGACATTCTTGTGTTCTCGAAGTCGGAGGAAGAGCATGAGCAGCATCTGAGGATGGTCCTAGACAAGCTTCGTGAGCACCAACTGTATGCCAAATTCAGCAAGTGTGAGTTCTGGCTGCATAAAGTTGGATTCTTAGGTCATGTCTTGACCGAGGAAGGATTATCTGTTGATCCCGCAAAGATCGAAGCTGTGACCCAATGGCAATCTCCAACGACCGTCAAGGAAGTCAGAAGCTTCCTCGGATTAGTGGGCTATTACCGCAAGTTCGTGGAAGGATTCTCTAGCATGGCACGACCAATGACTCAGCTCCTCAAAAAGGACAAGAAGTTCGAGCGGACGCCAAAATGCGAAGAGAGCTTCCAAGAGCTCAAGAAGAGATTGACCACCGCCCCAGTTCTGGCAACACCTGATATTCACAAGGAGTTCGTGATATATTGTGATGCCTCTCGAACCGGATTGGGAAGCGTTCTGATGCAAGAAGGCCGCATCATAGCATACCTCTCCAGGCAGCTACGACCCCATGAGGAGAACTACGCTACTCACGATCTTGAGCTAGCGGCAGTAGTTCATGCCTTGAAGACATGGCGGCATTACCTCCTAGGGAAACGGTGTGAGATTTACACAGACCACAAAAGTCTGAAGTATATTTTCACCCAAAAGGAATTGAACATGAGGCAGCGGAGATGGTTGGAACTCATCAAAGACTATGACCTCAGTGTTCAGTATCACCCTGGGAAGGCTAACGTGGTGGCCGATGCCTTAAGCAGGAAGGCTTGCTCTTTGAATGTCATTATTCAAGAGAGGCAGCCAGCCTTGTTTAAGGAGATCGAACAATTCAGTTTGGAATTGGTCACCCCCGGATTTCTGGATCATTTGGAAGTTAGACCAACCCTGATGGACGACGTCACGAAGGCTCAAGATGGACATGCAAGCATCGAAGGTATCAAGAGGAAGATGAAGCTGGGCAAGGCCCCAGGATTCTCTGAAGACGACCACGGGATTGTTTGGTACAAAGGTCGTCTCTGTGTACCAAACAACACCGAGCTGAAGACGCTGATTCTGCAAGAAGCCCACGACACTCCGTATTCCATCCACCCCGGAGGAACCAAGATGTACCAAGATTTGAAGGCACGATTCTGGTGGAACGGTATGAAGAGAGAGATTGCAACCTATGTTGCAAAGTGTGATGTGTGCCAAAGGGTCAAGGCTGAGTATCAGCGACCTACTGGATTGCTTCAACCACTCAAGGTTCCTGAGTGGAAGTGGGATAAAGTCGGAATGGACTTCATTACTGGGTTACCAAGGTCGAATAGAGGGCATGACTCTATCTGGGTCATAGTCGATCATTTGACCAAGGTGGCTCATTTCATTCCTGTCAAGACTACCTACTCAGGCAACCAGCTGGCAACTCTCTATATCAACCGAATCGTAAGTCTTCACGGTGTTCCCAAGGAGATTGTGTCAGATCGAGGCACCCAGTTCACTTCTAGGTTCTGGAAGAGATTCCAAGAAGCCTTGGGAACCAAATTGTCTTTCAGCACAGCTTTCCACCCACAGACCGGAGGTCAAACTGAGCGAGTCAATCAGATTCTCGAAGACATGCTCCGAGCCTGTGTCCTGGCATACGGAGCCAAGTGGGAAGACGGTCTCCCTTTTGCCGAGTTCTCCTATAACAACAGTTACCAGTCAGGCCTTCAGATGGCACCATTTGAGGTGTTGTACGGACGCAGATGCCGCACACCCCTCAATTGGTCAGAGACTGGAGAAGGATTAGTCTTTGGACCGGATATTCTCCGCGCAGCAGAAGAGCAAGTCCAACTAGTCAGAGAGCGATTAAAGGCAGCCAAGTCAAGGCAGAAGAGTTATGCTGACACTCGACGCCAAGACATGAGTTTCCGTGTCGGAGATCATGTGTACCTGCGGGTAACTCCTCTGAAGGGAACCAAGCGTTTACACGTCAAGGGGAAGCTCGCGCCAAGGTTCATTGGCCCTTTCAAGATCACCGACCGATGAGGAGAAGTCGCTTATCAGTTGGAACTACCACCTGAGCTATCCGATGTGCACAATGTATTCCATGTGTCACAACTCCGGAAATGTCTCCAAGTTCCAGACAAGCCCAATCTCTACAAGGATGTGGATCACCAAGCCATTGATCTGCAGCCTGATTTGACCTACCGCGAGAAGCCCATTCGTATTCTGGACGAAGCAGAACGACGTACGCGGAGCCGTACCATCAAGTATTTCAAGGTCCAGTGGAGCAACCACACCGAAGCAGAAGCAACCTGGGAACGAGAAGACTATCTTAGATCCGAGTTTCCCGACCTCTTTTAAGCCCTAGTTTAGGAATCTCAGGGACGAGATTCTTGTAAGGGGGGTAGGTCTGTCACACCCTGCATTTTGTAACATGTTATTTGTATCTTTGGAGCATGAAAATTTGGACCAGCAAAATTTTTTAGCCTCATTTGGCTTTTATTTGGAATTGAGTTTTCTTCATTTTCTTTTTCATGTGCTCATTAAAGTCAACTATGATCTCTTGTAGATTTCATCTCCACACCCAAAACTTCTGCCCAATGATCATGCCAAGTGTTATATAACAGTATAGTATTTTCTTACAAAATTAATTTGGCCAAAAAGTATTTTTATAAATTTAGTTTTCCAAAAACCCCTGAATTGAGATTTGCACTGCAAGTACTTGATTTAGGGTGAGAAAATTATTTCAAAAGGTTTATTTGAGACCTAGTAGCCATAGGACTTCCAGAAACCACAAAGGTATAATTTTAAAAGTTATTTCCTATTTTATTTAAAAGCTTTTTCTTAAGGCCAGAAATGGTCTTTAATAGGGGAAAATTATTTAACTGTTTCAAAAATATTTGCCAAAATTCAGAGAGACTCATAGGACATATATTGTCCATATATAAGAGTTTCAACACTTGGTCATGTTCAAAATAATGGGCTAAACCCTCTAAAACCCTTTCTGGATATTTCAAGCTTTTGAAATATTTACAAAGGAAACTTTCTCCAAAAATTCCAAGGAAATTCTATCATGTCATATATGACATATTTGATGATCTTGCCAAGTCCCATGCCTTGGGAAGCAAGAAAACCTCCTCAAACCCCTTCATAACCATTCTGTCCATATTTGAAGTTTGAGCAACTTTACATTGCCAAACTTGTCCGAATGCTCTCAAACTTGGTGCACATGCTAGAATGGCCTAATAAGGCACCTAGACCAAATGGCACAAGAATTTGAATAGAGCAACTTGATCAGATCACCTCAAAACCCTTTCTGTTCAAATGCAAATTTGAACAACTTTACATTACCAAATTTTTATCTGGAGCTTCAAACTTTGTGGGCATGATCAATACCCCAAATGATGATGCTACACCAAGTGGTGCATCAAGGGGAGATGATTAGCTTGACTCAATCAAGATGAAACTGTTTCTGTTGATTTCTAGGGTTCACCAAAGTTACATTGGCTAGTTTCTTCAAATGAGCCCAAATTTGGTGAAGCACCCTATTTTCTCATGTCTTTCAACCCTGTCAAGTGCCATGTCAAGTGGACTTCATTTACTTGATCAAACACTGATCAAACACCTTCTGCAGAAATGCTAAAACCTCCAATTTGACCACTTTCACTTTTCTCCATGGCCTCAACTTCTTACCACAGGCTCATTGAGTTACCAGCTACCTCCAGTAACTCCCCCAGCACCTCAGCTCCATGATTGGAGGGTGAAACCCCTGTTTTACCTTGCTGTACAGCCAGCTTCCACCATTTTACCAGCCCTCTCCCTCTCTCTCTCTGCATCCCCAGGGCATCCAAGGCCTCAGGCCCTTTCTTTACTCCTCCCACAACGTGCTAGACACTATTGGACACGCTGGTTTGGACCAAACCGGCGAGAGCGCGGCGATGCCAGTCAAACGCACGCTCTGGAGTGCTCAACAATGCACCCCGCACGCTGGCTCCAGCCAATCGCCGATCCCCAACAGCCTCGGGCCTCCCCCTAGCGCCAGTCGAGGCGCCTCGACGTCCGCAACCTCCCCGGCGCTGTCCCCCCTCCTCCTGCGCCCTCCAGTGAACGTCGTCGCACGCGCACCGGCCGCCCGCTTCGGCCATTCTTCTACTTCACACGCGCGCGCTCCTCTGACGCTCCCCCGCTCCTCTTATCCCCTCAGCTGGACGTGGAGCTAATCCACGGACCTCCCCGGCGTGTTCCCAGGCTCCAGAACCCTCCCTAGCCTCGCCTGCAACCTCGCCGGCGCACGGGTCCACGGTGAACCACGGGCACGGCTATATAAGGCCCTCCCGAGCCTCTCCAGCACCATCACCAGCCTCACACCTCTCCACTGAGACCCCCAGCACCCTCCACTCCTCCCCAGGACGTCCCAGTGCTCGGGATCGACCGGAGCTCCGCCGCGTCGGGCCGCCGGCGATCTCGTGGTACGGGCCTCCCCTGCCTCTCCTTCCACCCGTTTCGGAACCGCCGCACCTCACCGATCATTTCCCCCCTGTTTCCCCTCTCTGTGGTAGCCGGAAACAGCCGCAGCCACCACCCTCCGACGAGCTTCCGCCGTCCCACCTCGCCGCCAGTGAACCAGGACTCCCCGCCGTGCCGCACTACCACCACTGCAACCGCCACTCAACGCTGAGTCCATCCCTGCCCTCCGTTGCCGTCGCCGTGGCCGGAATCTTCGCCGGTGAGATCGCCGCCGCCGTGGCCGTGGGGTTAGAGATGACAGGCGGGCCCCGCCTGTCATCCCCCCACCTCTCTCCCCCTCCTCTGTGCCGCTGACCCACGGGCCCCGCCCGTCAGGTTTGAAAACCTGACGTGCGCGCGCTGGCTCCCGTGCGGCTGGGCCAGTCCGTCTGGGCCGTGCACTATGGCCTTCTCTGGCCCAGTGCACAGGACCCTTTTTCATTTTTCTTTTCTGTTGATGTTTTAAACATTTATACAGAAAAGAATATTGATCCAAATTAAATAATTCCAACTCCTAAAATCTTGTGATATTCCAACCTATTTAATGGTACTACTTTCACTCAAATCCATGAAACTTTGTTGTACTGTTCAAATTTAAATTCAAATTTGGGCAGTAATACTCCTGTTCAAAAATCAATCTATTCCATTCTGTAACTCCAAAACTCCAACTAAGATTTTTCCCCATCTTAGAAATCCCTCTAGTATTTTACAAAAATGAGTTGACATTTTTCTGAGCACTTTGATTTTTCTGTTTTATTTGTATTCTTATTTTCCCGTGGTTATTATGCGACGTATAGATCCCGTATTTGACGAAGTTGCTGTGGAAGAAGAAGGAGAAGGATTTGAAGACTTTGAAGACCAAGCCAATCCAGGCAAGCAGCCCTTTGACCATGTTACACTTGTTCTTCGGAACCCGTTTGTTTCCGATGCATGATGATTAGGGTTACGATGGTAACCTAGATGAACCACCACATGATGCATGCTTTATTGTTGATCTTGCTATATGCTAGATGACATGCAATAGGTGGTCATGATACTTATATGATGCATGACATGATCTTGATCTTGCTATGTGCTAGATGACATGCATATGGTTAGTGGTTATGATTAGTGATGCATGAGTGACATGAACCTTCATGGTTGAAGTCTTTGCATAAAACCCCGTCGGGTGCCATTTATGCCTGAGGGAGATGATGATGATGAGTTGGGTGACCACTTGATGACGAAGTGGTGTGCCAAGGCAAGTGTGTGTGTTTTTCAAACGGATTGGTTGAAGTTGCGACCGTTATTCCAACCATACTTGTGCAACCACACTACCCCTTATGGGACGGGGCTTTATTGATTACTTAGGTCGATACTAGCATGGTGCCCGCATTACTAGTGACGGGAAGACTTGAGGTCTTTTCCGGGACGGGGTCGTGCTTGGATAGACGACCATGGCTGTTTTCATAGGGCACCGGACACACCATTGTTCCCTTCGGGTACGCGTGAACATTGAAATTAGGGCAAGTCCCGTGATCTATTGTTTGTACCCGAGGGCCGTGTGCCAACGAGTAGACTCTATATTAGTGTCGTCTAAGGAAAGATAATGATCGGGTGCTTACCCCGGGTACTTGAGGTACCGCGGGTCGTGGATGACACGGAAGTTCCCCGGATCTTGTGGGTAAAGTGTACAACCTCTGCAGAGTGTCAAACTATTCGAATAGCCGTGTCCACGGTCATGGACAGTTGGGTAACCGCTCTTGGGCTACGTCCAATGTTTGTGAAACCATGCGTGTGTATGTGAGTCAAGGTGGTGACTTGACTCGATGAGATGAATCATATTCATGTTGATATCGGTAACCTGTCTTCAAGGTTACGCGAGTTTATTGATGCATTAACTTGATGGTAGAATATTGTTCTAGCCTTGCTAGATTGATCATTGTTATTCAAATGCACTGTTACTTTGAACCACATCATGGGTTGCTTGCGAGTACATTCAAAGTACTCATTGGCTTGCCACTGGTTATTTAATTGGCCAGGCATGGAAGAGCAGGATTATGAGGAAGAATTCTTTGGAGACGAACATGCGAACTAGGACGCTATCCCAGTCAGAATGCCTGTAGGGTTAAGGCAGATGGCATGGGTTCTACCCGTTTATCGAAGACTTCCGCTATTTGAGTTATTTGCTATTCAGCCCGTGTGGCTCTATCTATGTAAGACTTGGCCATAATGGCCTTAATTCGTGTAAGACCATTTGTATGGATGTAAGACTCTTGTTAGATCAGCTTCTGTGTGTTCAGTGAGCATTGATCTCTGGGATCACTGTACACGTGCATTCGGTGATCTCGACTTCTAAGTCGGGGTCCCCACACCCCACCGGTCAGTGGGTAAGTCATAAACGAGCCGCCTCTGGCAGGCGGCCAGGGGAGGCGGCCGCCTGGTAACGGACGGCGAATCCTGCCCTAGAAGTCTGAACCTCATCAAGATGACAAGACAGGGCATGGCGGCAGTGTATGACAGGAGACGGCGGCACTGTAGCCACTTCCCTCCTGGCGATGTTGCCGTCAGCAGAAGCACGCCTACAATGAAAGGCAATCACATGGGCCCGCAGGCGGCGGGCCCCAGCAGACAGACGGCAAGGCCGGCACCAGAAGACACTGACAGTCGGGGGCCACTCTGTCAAGATTACAATTGTACCCCTGGGGGTAGGCCTATATAAACCCCCCAGGGTTCCCCATGGGAGGGGGTTGGAAGATTAAACCCTAGGATAAAGAGAGCACATAGAGAGAGAGAAACCCTAGCTACCATTTCGATTCCCTAGAGTGAAGGTAGAGAGCTAGCCTTGCTCATCTTCTTCCTCTAGACGACACAGCTCGAGGAGCAACCTTGTAGCTACCATAGTGACTTTAGTCATGATGTGGAGTCCATGTAGAGCAGGATTAGGGGTGTTATCTCCACGGAGAGCCCCAAACCTGGGTAAGATCCGTAGGCGTCCTAAGTTCCGCCTTAACACGCTTCCACGGACCGGCGACACTCTATTGTCCCCATGCATGATAAGCCATCCTTTGGCATATGTCGCCCCAAAACTCCGACATTTGGCGCCCACAATGGGGCAAGGTGCACCGTCGTCTGGAGACATGTTCTGGACGAGAACTTTCTTCCTCCCTGGTGAGCACAGCCAGCCTAGCACGCCCTCAGGTGTGGATACTGGGATGCTTCGTGGCACTGAGGCCGCATGCGCCGCGAGCGGACTCGCCGACCTTCTCGGCGGCGTCCACATTCATGACGATCCCTCTCCGGCGGCCGAGGCAGTAGCTCCGGAGAGCTGCCTCGTCGAGCTCCTCGACAAGCTCCACATCGTCGACGAGCACGCCTCTGACGTGGAGTCAGTGGGCTCTTCTGACCCACCAGTAGACATGATGATCGACCTCGACCTTGACACACAGCCTGTCGATTCCTTCCTCGAGCACGTGGTGATCATCGACGACCCCTTCCCTACTCTAACGAGCGGCAGCACCGCCAGCACCGTCACAGAGGTGCTCGCCACCAACCACGACGAACCGTCCGACGGGTCGGACCAAGACCCGCTCCAGGCCATCGAACAGAACCTCTCCGCACCTATTGCGGCGGGGGCAGACGGCGCGGCACTGGAGGCACTTCGCATCTCGCTCATCGACAGCGCCAACAAGCTGGCCGCTTCCCGACGCCTCACTGAAGACTACCGCCGCGAGGTGGACCGAGCCATTTGTGGCACGCCGGCTGCTTGCGAGCCTATCCAGGCCGGTGCCGTTCGCGATCACGGCGGGCTGCTAGCAGACATGCTGGGGTCCCCACGGCCCGTGTACCTCACTCCATCGGAGAATCTAAGGGCTGCCCAGGTGGCAGTCGATGAGATGGGCCACTTAGAGGGAGACGAGCTTCGCTGCATGACTCAGCGCGCCCGCCAGCTCCTCGACGCTGCTGCTGCGTAGCAGGAGGCCCGTCGCCGGGCATCAGAGGCTGGCGCGCATGCCGACAACCGCCCACTTCGGCGGGAGCAAGGAGCTGCGTCCCGTTGTCCAACAGTCGGCGCCCCCAACTGGCGAGACTCAGAGCCGGTTGCTAGCCGCAGCCGGCAGACTCGTGTCACCATCGAGCACGACGAAGACGGCTACCCATGGGCCGTAGAGCGGCAAGGGGAACACCCGCCTCCTCCTAGGCGGGAGAGGCGCGTGTCTCCTCCGCCTGTTGACCACCCCTCTCTGGCAGGCCGCTTGGGCCGCCGCGAGGGGGTTGGGGAGAATGACGCCCGCCACCGCCTGTACCGACTGGCTCGGTCCCAGACGGTTGAAGAAGAAGATGACCTCAGCCCGGCCTGTTTCGGCCCCCGCATCCGCAACGAGCCTTTCCCCAAGGGCTTCTCGCTCCCCAGAGATACCCCCAAGTACAACGGATCAGTGAAGCCAGAGGACTGGCTGGTGGACAACTCCACAGCCGTCAGCATAGCAACCGGCAACAGGCATGTTGCGGTGAAGTACGTGCCACTTATGCTCCAGGGCACGGCCCGGACGTGGCTGAACAGCCTCAAACCCAACAGCATCAACGATTGTTTGGACTTCACCGACGCCTTCACTCGCAACTTCACCAGCACCTACAAGCATCCTCCCAAGCCGCGCCAGCTCTCCCTATGTGTCCAAGGCCCAGACGAGTCAGCCCGCGATTATCTGACACGTTGGGCAGAGCTACGAAATTCTAGCGAAGGAGTGCACAGGGTACAAGCCATCGAGTATTTCACGGCAGGGTGCAGGGAAGGCACCTTACTCAAGCACAAACTCCTTTGCGACGAGCCTGCCACATTGGACGAGCTACTGAGCATAGCAGACAAGTACACCACCCCTGACTCCTCCATGACGACCGAGCTACAAGTGGACGCTTCTAGAAAGATGACTCCTCCAACTCCCAAAACGCCGGCTGGAGAATCCAACCGACGCCAGCAGCCGAACGATCACAAACGCAAGACCCACGCGCCGGCTGCCAACAGCCGGCTGGTGGCAGCAGTTGATGGCCAACATCCAGAAGCTCAAGCAGGACCCAAGCGCTAGAAGGGCGGCAAGCCAGCCTGGCAGCCAGCTTTCTCCTTCGACCAAGCTCTGGACGCCCCCTGCAAGTTCCATAGTGGCGCGAAGCCTTACAACCACACCACACGAAAGTGTCATTGGCTCAGAAGGATTGCCAGAGGAGAAGCTCTGCCACCGCCGCCTGATGGGCAAGCGGCCCCGCCTGCTAATTCGCCGGCTGCTCGTCCAGGCGGCCAGGTCCAGGATGAATTCCCAGAAGAAAACGGGGCCGATGTCGTCTTCACCAGCCAGGCAGATGATAGGCACAGCCGGCGCCAGCAGCGCAGAGAAGTCAACACTGTTGCCATCAAAGTCCCAAAATTCATGCACTGGTCTGAGAGGCCCGTCAGCTGGAGCCGAGAAGATCACCCGACTTTCATGCCATCACCAGGGGCCTATGCCTTGGTTCTGGATGCAACTCTCTCCACCGACAGGCGGGCCTGTCGTTTCTCCCGAGTACTGGTAGATGGCGGCAGCAGCATCAACATCATGTACCGCGACACCATGGAGAAGTTGGGCATCAAAGAAAAGCAGCTTCAGCCTACCAGGACTGTGTCCCACGGCATTGTGCGGGGCCTGTCTTGCTCACAAATCGGCAAGGCCAAGATTGATGTCTTGTTTGGTGACAAGATGCATTTCCGGAGGGAGCCAGTCTGATTTGAAGTGGTGAACCTGGAAAGTCCCTATCACGTGATCCTGGGCTGGCCTGCTCTTGCAAAGTTCACGGCAGTGCCCCATTATGCCTACCTCAAGATGAAGATGCTGGGCCCCAAGGGAATAATCACCCTAGCCGGGGACTACAAGAAGTCCATCGCATGTGCAACAGCCAGCAGCTGTCTAGCCGAGTCCCTTGTCGTAGCTGAAGGGAAGCGCCACCTGGAAGGACTGGTGGCAATGGCTGGCGAGCAGCCAGCCATACCAGCCGATCCCAGGGAGGCGGAGCTGCAAGGCTCGTTCCAGCCGGCCAAGGAGACAAAGAAGATTGCCTTGGACCCATCTCACCCAGAGCAATTTGCTATCATAGGGTCAAACCTAGACAACAAATAGGAAAGCGAGCTCGTCGATTGCCTCCGTGAGAATCGGGACATCTTTGCATGGTCCCCCAAAGACATGCCGGGTGTCCCGACGGATTTCGTTGAGCGCAAGTTCCATGTAAGAGAAGATGCAAAGCCTGTCTGAAAGTGCAGTATATCGACTAGAGGGGGGTGAATAGGCGATTTTTATGAAATGCTTCAAAACATGGTAGTTTCGAAGACAAACGATGAACTCAATCCTATTAGTATGCAGCGGAAAGTGGACTACACTAGATAAGCCATAGTCATGTATTCAATGAAGTGAAAGCACGAAGACTAATAGCAGCTAGGCAGTAGGGTCTTGGAGCTAGTACCTCTGTTATGCCCAAAAGAATATATGATATGCTTAAATTGAAACCTTTTGATTCTTGCTCTTTTGGTGTTCGTCTTGTTGATTCTTCCATAAAGAAACCTTTGGGGAGGATCGACGATGTTCTTATCATTGTCAATGACAACTACGTTCCCGTTGATTTTACTATTATGGATATTGAATGTGAACCTTCTTGTCCAATTATTTTGGGACGTCCTTTCCTACGCACCGTTGGTGCTATCATTGACATGAAAGAGGGGAATATAAAATTCCAATTTCCTCTCAAGAAAGGGATGGAACACTTCCCTCGAAAGAAGATTAAGTTACCTTTTGAGTCCGTTATACGGGCTAGCTATTCTTTTACTCTTGATAAAACTTGATCTCTTTGCATTATGCCTAGCTTAAAGGCATAAAAGAAAGCGCTTTTGGGAGGCAGCCCACATGAATAAATTTTATTTTGCTTTTGTTGTGTCTTGATGTTGTTACTACAGTAGCATCATCATTGTATCTTTGCTTTTCAATTTTGTGCCAAGTGTAGCCTCTGATTGCAAGAAAGTTCAAAAGTTGTGACGTGCTGTCCAGGAAACAGATTCTGTCCTTGGATAGAAAAATTCGTATAAAATCACCAGATCATCTTTTTGGTCTGAATTTTTTCGACAGCGTGCTCTATACAATTGTCTTTCGTGCGACTGTTCTGAGTTTTTTTTATTAGAGTTGCAGAAGTGCCCCGAAAAAATCATTTACTACCTGCTGTTATGTTTTTCACAGATTCTGTCCTGTTTTGCCTTTCCTTCATTTCACAAACCTTGAGCTTGCTTTTTCTTTGCAAAAACCTTTTGGCAATCTTGAGAAACAGTAGACCTTCAAGAATATCCTTATTTCCAGCAAGGAACAATTATTTTATTATGGGTACTAACCTCGCTAATCAGATTATGATGAGTTATGTATGAAGGGAGTTTTCAAGTGTGCGAGGGAAGATGATAAAAAGATTCAGGAGTGTCAAGCGCTCAAGCTTGGGGATGCCCCCATGCACCCCAAGAAATATTCAAGGAGACTCAAGCGTCTAAGCTTGGGGATGCCCCTGTGCATCCCCTTCTCCATCAACATTATCAGTTCGTCTTTCGTTCCACTATATTTTTATCACTTCATGTGTTATGTGCTATGCTTGGAGCGTCTTGCTTTTATTTTCC
Source organism: Secale cereale (assembly GCA_902687465.1). Classification (NCBI taxonomy): domain Eukaryota; kingdom Viridiplantae; phylum Streptophyta; class Magnoliopsida; order Poales; family Poaceae; genus Secale; species Secale cereale. The sequence goes on along the minus strand of LR738715.1, from coordinate 296,659,266 downwards.
TTTTTAGCTTTCTTTAGCTTTTCATAACGAGTCGGAACTCAGCTTTCTTTATGTGGGAGAGAAACACGCTCCACTTCTACCTAGAACATAACATAGAATTTTCATGTCTATCTTTGTTGTGTGTGTTCTTTGTCTTTTAATAGTTACTATCATGCTTAGCTCTTAGTTTTCATGCTTATCTTTTTAAAGAGCTTTTGTTTAGTTGGTTGCTTGAACTCTCTTTAGTTATCATGCTTATCTTATTAAGAGAGTTTGCTTCTGTTGCATTGGTTGATATGTCTATGATAAAAATGCTACGTGCATAATGGTGCTTAGTAGTTCATGTTTTCTTATGGTTAGTCTCAAATAGCTGGGGGGTTCCCAATGTGTTATTGGAGTACCAACATGATTTGTTTGCCTATGATGTGGTATGGTTTAGTAATATCTTCCTTCAAGAATTTATTTTGATTGACTTGGCATATGCTCACGCATATTTAAGACTGTAAAGAAAGTCTGTCAAGCCTTGATGATCTTTTATTTCTGAGTAGCGATATAACTTCCATGCCTGATTCAATGTTGCTTTGTCGCTCTGCATGATTATGACCGTCATTGCTCTCTTAGTTGGTCGCTCCCAGTCTGTTGCTAACCTTCGCCTGTACTAAGCGGACTGACTGCTTGTGCATCCAAATTCTTTTAAACCACTTATGCCATATGAGTCCACCATACCTTCCTACATGGTATTTACCTGCCATTCCTAACGAAGACTTTCATGTACCATCTCGAAATTATTCAAAAAGAAAAAAAATGCATTCCAATTTTGTGCCTCTGTTTTAAGTTCATGAGGAAGTAGTAGTTAATTCATGATCTTTTTAAGTTGGACAAGCTTCACCCCGGGATTGCATGTCTAATGTGCAAACCCATAACACGAAAAGGAACTGGCATTGAGTGCGCCCGGCTCAAAATTAATATAACAAACAAACCCTCCTTCACGCTTTGTTCATGAGAAATCAGAAAACTTTGGCAGTGATAAACAAAGGAGATTAAGAGGATGTGATCGTCCTCATTCGGGAGCCGTTCCTCGAAACTTGTCCATCTCAAAAAGTGATTGAGCTATCTGCTAGCATTCGTTGACGGAACATGCATAATCTAAAAAAATAATTATTACCTCTGTTTTTAAAACCAAGAGCTCTGGTACATGCTTTGTCTTTGTTTCCAACTACGGGTTTTCAACCTTGCCAACAAAAGCCACGGTTCGAGAGTCTCCACCTTCTTTTAAAGCACCAACTACTGAGAGCATGATCGTCATTCTGAGTGTAATGTGCATTGTCCCAAAGTAGCATTGTCTTTTGCATGATTATGATATTGTTTATTCTGAAATTATTGTATCTAGTCATCACTTAAACCTTGGAGGTGCCCCTGCATTTATGTTTTGCTTCACTAAAGGGGGCAAGCGAGATATCACTTTATCATATTTGCACACCATGCTCATTACAAATCTATTTGATGTTTTAGTATCATGTTGTAAAACTTTCAGTTCTTTGTGATTTTCTCATGAGGCAACTTAATTACTACAGATTCATTGTCCCAGTAAGCTTTTGTCATATGACTATGAAAAATCCTTATATGGTTAATAGCATGTCACCACAGAAATTATTCTTGTTATCATTTACCTACTCGAGGACGAGCAAGAATTAAGCTTGGGGATGTTGATACGTCCAAAACGTATCTATAATTTCTGCTTGCTCCATGCCTCTTTTGGGTGATATTGCTATGATATTTATACACTTCCATACACTTTTGATCATATTTGGACTAACCTATTAACTCAGTGCACCCAGTGCCAGTTTCTGTTTTCTGCTGTTTTTGTATTTCAGGTTTTCCCATTACGAAAACTGCCAGAAAAATCCCGGAAAAATTATATAAAAAATCAGCGTTCCAGAAGCTTCCCGGCACCCAAAGTAGAGCCGGAGGGGGGCCACCAGGGCTCCAGGCGCCCTGGTGGCGCGACCCCCCTCCTGGCCGTGCCGAGGGGGCGCCTGGGCCCCCGAGGACTCCGCTGATGCCCCCCTTTGGCATATATTTATATCGTGTCCCGAAACCCTTGAGACGGGAACCCTTTTTCGCGATCTCATCTCTGTTCCGCTGCCGCCGCGCTTCCAAGATCGGGAGCACCAGGAGAACTCTTCCCGGCACCCTGCCGGAGGGGAGGATCACCACCAGGAGCCTCTCCACCACCATGGACGCCTCCCGGATGAGTTGTGAGTAGTCTCCCTTGGACCATGGGTCCATGACCAGTAGCTATGTGATGTTCTCCTCCCGTTCTTGTGCTTCATTAATTAGTCCTCGTGAGCTGCCCTACATGATCGAGGCACATATGTAATCCTTATGCTGTTGCTATGTTGAGTTTGCTGGGAACCGATGGATTGTGAGATTATGTTCAGATTGTGTTTGAGTAATATATTTGATCTACCTCTTTTATATTTATGTTCGTAAGTAATTCTTGCATGTTCTTCGTTGTTATTTATTGCTTTGGCCAAGTAGTAGGTAGTGACTCCAAGAGGGAACGTTATGCTTGATTGTGGGTTCATGCCCCTCGATGACTAGCTTGAGTGACAGAAACATGAGTCTAGGGGATGTGCTGTTACCACAAGGGGAGAAACAACGGTGCTTGTGCCCGCGGGTGCAAGGATTGTTTACTTTACGCAAAGTTCTTTCAATGCAGTTGTCTGTTGCTTTGAGTTTACACTATGGGTGGGACTCGCAACTTAATACCAGCGAGATGTTCTGGATAGATATCTCAAGGTGGATGATTAGTAGTAGATGCAGATGGATTTCGGTCTACTTGCCTTGGCGTACCGCCCATGCTTTGAACCTCTACCTTTCTTGTAACATAGTTAGCATTGGTTTGCGCACATAATTCTGTCAATTGCCTAGCTGTAATTCGTTTACCTCACATAGTTGTTTTATCGTCTTTTGGGAGAGAGACATCACTAGTGAACATCATGGGACCCCGGTCCATATTACCATCACTGATCACATCCGCTATTTACTTTCCGCTTTTACTTACTATTGCAGCATTACCTATCACTATTATCACTTGCGTTTCATCCTTTGTAAACGACAAGGCCGGAGGGATTGAAAACCTCTCTGTACTCGTTGGGAGCACAGTTATTTGTATCTGTGTGCAGGTCCACGTTGATTGCTAATATCTGGCACCGTTAGCAGTTGACACCTTCTTGTTGAAACTGGGAGTCTCAGGGAAATCGATCCTTGGTATCTTTGCCAAGGGAAAACTTCCGCTACACTGCATCTCAAACCTTCCACTTGGGGTAACCAACGAGGGGCGAGAAGCCATCACGCTCTGGGGTCTAAAACTAGATTTGCAAAAGGGAAGGTAAGTCTGGCCTAGGATGACTCCTGATCTTTGGACGTCACCCCCGTATCGGGACTTAGAGCTAAATCTGTGGTGAGGAGGGGGAGCCCGTCCGAGAATAACTCCTGGAATTCGGGCGTCGCTCTGGTGTTGGGGTTCGAGAACAGATCTGCAACGAGAGGATCGAGTCCGATCGAGGGTGGCTCCTAGTTTTCAGACGTGACCATTGCGTCCAAGATCGAAGCCGGCCGCGAGGTAGGGGCCTATCTAGAGATCGGGTTAGGGAGAAATTCCGGAGTTAAGGCATTGGAGTCCATGGGCGGCTCAAATGAGGTTGAGAAGTCCGCGAAGATCAAGTCACCCCGAGTGTCGGCTATGTACTCTAGGTTACATAATATAATCTGGTACTCGGGGGTGAAAATGTCAACCCGGTCGAGATGACCGGTCGGGGCATGTAGAACAACGCTACCGAACGTGAAAAGTTGGACGGGAACAAAGATGTCCCTAGAGTTGATGCCATCTCCGATGATCAGGCGAGCCATTGATCCATCGGTGATACAGCAGCGGAACTCTCAATGAGAGCACCAATGTCGATGTCAAAACCGGCGGATCTCGGGTAGGGGGTCCCGAGTTGTGGATCATGGATCAACGGGGAATAGGGGACGAAGGACACAGTGTCTACCCACGTTCGGGCCCTCTCTAAGAGGTAAAACCCTACGTCCTGCTCGATTATATTGAAGTGTATAGGATGATTATAGAGTTGATCTACCATGAGATCAGATGAACTAAGCCCAAGGCTAATAGGGCGGTGGTTGTTCTTCTATCCTCTATGGACTAAAACCCTCTGGCTTATATAGGCACTAGGGGTACTAGGGTTACACATGGTCGGTTATAAGAAAGGAAATAATAATGTTGAATCTTCTATCAAGGCTTGGAGGACACAACACAACTCCAGGGGCTTCTGTCCGGTCTTGGAGTCACCTGGTAGTTCGCCCCCATAGTAGTTACACAGCGGCCCACCTATCCGGCCCATGAGAAGTAGGCCGACGGCCCGAGGACCCCTTAGTACAGGACTCCCTCAACAAGGACTTTGTGTCAACTTCCGCTTCACGTGAGTTGGCCATCTGAGCTCTTGAGGGCGAGCCTCATACATTCGACCACAACTCGCTTATACACCGCTTTTGCTTGTGCTTCAGCATTGTGAAGGACGCACAAGGACACGCTTTCAAGGTGACATCTTTCTTGAGTATGGATTTTGTGGATCATACAACTTGTGTTTCTTGCACCATGACCCATTTCACACATGCTAGAGATCATGCTTCGACTTGTCATTTTGACCTTTCCATGCCTCATGTCATATGTACCTTGTGTGTTGCATCCAATTCTTGGATTATTTTCTCCTATCAAATGCTTGGTTGCAACAATGTCATTTCTTCACATATGCCATGTCCAATTGATTGCTACATGATTGCCTTGATTGCCTCACACATGTTGAACAATTTCTCTTTCCATTGTGTCGAGTGCCATAATATTTTCATTACACCTTATGCATGTTATGCTTGGATTGTCTTACACTTGACCCATATGTTTAAACACTTCATTTCCTTTGGTGTTGTGACTGCTTCCTATGCCTACCTTAGACCTTCCATTGAGCGCTTTGTACATGCTTACTATGACTTTGAGGTAGATGCTTGTTCACTTGACACATATATTAGCACCTCCACCCCCATTTGCATGACTGTTCCATGATGCATTCCATTATGCTCAATCCATATGCTTACATGACATCCCACGATACTTTGTCACATCATATGCTATGCATGATGATGACACTTTTTCGGTGAATCACCACTTGAATGCTTAGTTTTGGAGTAACGTTAACCACATTTGTGTTTCCAAGTGTTTGTTTTCCTTGCTCCTTTTGAAGGAATGTTGGGGAACGTTGCATGGAAAACAAAAACAAAATCTACACGCACACAATGACTTATCCATGGAGATGCAAAGCAACGAGGGGGAGCGTGTGTATACGTACCCCCGTAGAACGTAAGCAAAAGTGTTAGACAATGTGTTTGATGTAGTCGAACTTCTCTGTGATCCAACCGATCAAGTACCGAACGTACGGCACCTCCGAGTTCAGCACACGTTCAACTCGGTGACTGATATGTCTCCAACGTATCTACTTTTCCAAACACTTTTGCCCTTGTTTTGGACTCTAACTTGCATGATTTGAATGGAACTAACCCGGACTGACGCTGTTTTCAGCAGAATTGCCATGGTGTTGTTTTTGTGCAGAAATAAAAAGTTCTCAGAATGACCTGAAAATCCACGGAGAATTATTTTGTAAAATATAAAAAATACTTGCGGAAAGATCCAGACCAGGGGGCCCACACCCTATCCACGAGGGTGGGGGGCACGCCCCCTCCCCCTGGGCGCGCCCCCCAGCCTCATGGGCCCCCTGGTGCTCCACCGACGTATCTCCCGACCCCATATATTCACTTTTGGGGAGAGAAAAATCAGAGAGGAAGAATTATTGCGTTTTACGATATGGAGCCGCCGCCAAGCCCTAATCTCTCTTGGGAGGGCTGATCTGGAGTCCGTTCGGGGCTCCGGAGAGTGGAGATCGTCGCCATCATCATCATCAACCTTCCTCCATCACCAATTCCATGATGCTCACCGTCGTGCGTGAGTAATTCCATCATAGGCTTGCTGGACGGTGATGGGTTGGATGGGATCTATCATGTAATCATGTAAGTTTTGTTAGGGTTTGATCCCTAGTATCCAATATGTTCTGAGATTGATGTTGCTATGACTTTGCTATGCTTAATGCTTGTCACTAGGGCCCGAGTGCCATGATTTCAGATCTGAACCTATTATGTTTTCATGAATATATGTGTGTTCTTGATCCTATCTTGCAAGTCTATAGTCCCCTACTATGTGTAATGATCCGGCAACCCCGAAGTAACAATAATCGGGACTACTCCCGGTGATGACCATAGTTTGAGGAGTTCATGTATTCACTATGTGTTAATGCTTTGGTCCAGTACTCTATTAAAAGGAGGCCTTAATATCCCTTAGTTTCCAATAGGACCCCGCTGCCACGGGAGGGTAGGACAAAAGATGTCATGCAAGTTCTTTTCCATAAGCACATATGACTATATTCGGAATACATGCCTACATTGCATTGATGAACTGGAGTTAGTTATGTGTTACCCTAGGTTATAACTTCTACATGATGAATTGCATCCAACATAATTCCCCATCACCGATCCAATGCCTACGAGCTTTTCACATATTGCTTGTTGCTTATTTACTTTTCCGCTGCTACTATTACAAAAACTACAAAAATACTACTGTTACTTTTATTGCTGCTACCGCTATCTCCATATTACTTTGCTACTAAACTACCTTGATGCAGATACTAAGTTTCCAGGTGTGGTTGAATTGACAACTCAGCTGCTAATACTTAAGAGTATTCTTTGGCTCCCCTTGTGTCGAATCAACAAATTCGGGTTGAATACTTTATTTGGTATATGACCAAGTAGGAGTAGCTGCCAAACTTTCCCAACAGGACTGTAAGCTAGACAGCCTCATAGAGGGAATAGAAAATGAATAGTCATTTGATTCTATGTATCAATGTACTTTTACCATCAAACTTATCTCCAGCCGAATTTTGTATAAAGTTTGTCATTGCCGACCATCTGCTTCAACCTCCATAAACCCGAAGGTTGGAGTGCTTCTGAATACTATATATGTGGCAAGACACGTGATATGTTCGGAAACCAGGCAATCCGGTCATAATTGCTTGAACAGATGAACTATGTTCAGGGAGTTGTGTTATACTCGAAAACTGTTGTGATCCCCTACACTTGTGCGTTATCAAGACTATTTTGTGGCGCCGTCGCCGGGGAACATAGCTCTATTCTTTAAGTCACTTGGGATTTATATCTGTTGATCACTATGAAGAATTTGAAGGACTCAACAACTAAGATCTTACCCTCAACTACAAGGGGAGGTAAGGAACTGCCATCTAGCTCTGCACTTGATCCACCCTCTGTTATGAGTAAACTTACGACACCTACTCCTGCTATTGAATCTGATATGTCGTATGTTCTTGATGATGCCACTTCTGCTATGTATGATGAAACTACTTCTATGCCTGATCAATGTTGAAGATATCGCTTATCGTTATCGTCTCGGTCAGCTGTGGATTAGAGATTAATCGGAAATCGGCCGATTAATCGATTTTATCGGTCGACTATTAATCGGCCATTTTTTTGCAAAGCATAGATTTCCAACACTAAAATATGCTATATTCAACACCAAATAATATTGGACAGAAGTGTTACATTGATACCTAGCCTTTGAATCCTTGTATAATGACGAACAAAATAGGAAAACATTATATCTTGCATAACAAGGTCAGCAAAATGCAAATAAACATACTTTTTTCCAACATAGTGCTATGAATAGGCCCGATTTATCGGTAGATTTCTGATAAATCGCTTGTCATAGTGATAAATCGGCACAAACGATAAATGGTGAAGATAAGGCATAATCTTATCGGCCAGCCCAAGAGTAGCGATAAATCGGATGATTAATCGTTGTATCGGAAGATTTCTTGAACAATGTGCCTGATAATACTGTGCCACTAGGTGAATTTCTAGATGAACAAATTTCTAAGGTTAGGGAGAATGCAAATATTGAAACTGATAATATTTATGAGAGTGATGATGAAGCTTCTCCCAATAGATATGAATTGCATGTTGTTCCTGAAGGTAATGTTATGGATGAAGAAACTGCTAGAGACTTTCTTGCTTGCAACGATAGATATGATCTTAAGAAATTATTAGCTAAGTTGAAAGAAAAGTCCTTGAATGCTAGAATGAAACATGACCCTGCTTTCGCTACTTCACCTATCTGTGTTACTGATAAGGATTATGAATTCTCCGTTGATCCTGAGTTAATTACTTTGGTTGAATCTGATCCTTTCCATGGCTATGAGTCTGAAACTGTTGTGGCACATCTTACTAAGTTGAATGATATAGCCACCCTGTTTACCAACGATGAAAAAATTCATTACTACTATATCCTTAAGATATTTCCTTTCTTGTTAAAGGGTGATGCTAAGACATGGTTTAATTCTCTTGATCCTAGTTGTGTGCGTAGTCCCCAGGATATGATGTACTACTTCTCTGCTAAATATTTTCCCGCTCATAAGAAACAAGCTGCCTTGTGGGAAATATATAACTTTGTGCAATTTGAAGAAGAGAGTCTCCCACAAGCTTGGGGGAGGCTTCTCCAATTACTTAATGCTTTGCCTGATCATCCTCTTGAGAGGAACGATATACTTGATGTCTTTTATAATGGACTAACTGATGCTTCCAGAGACCACCTGGATAGTTGTGCTGGTTGTGTTTTCAGGGAAAGAATAGTTGATAAAGCTGAATTACTATTGAATAATATGCTGTCCAATGAAAATAATCGGACACTTCCTGAACCAGCCCCTAAGCCAACTCCGAAGAAAAGAGGTGTTCTATTTCTCTGTCCTGAAGATATGCAAGAGGCAAAGAAATCTATGAAAGAAAAAGGTATTAAAGCTGAAGATGTTAAGAATTTACCACCCATTGAAGAAATACTGGTCTTGATAACCAGACATAGGTAGTAAAGGTAAATTCTCTTTATAGATTTGATGAAGGTGATATTCCTCATTATAAGTCTGCTAGCCAATGCTTAGATGAGTTTGACAATTTTATTGTGAAGCAAGAAAACTTCAATGCTTATGTTGGTAGACAATTGCAACGCAATGCTTATATGATTGAATGCTTGAGTGATTATCTGTCTAGAGTTAAAGGTGAAATGAAACTCATTAGTAAACATGCTTCTATGGTTACCACTCAAGTAGAACAAGTACTTAAGGCTCAGAATGATTTGCTCAATGAATTAAATAGTAAGAATAATGACTATGCTATTAGAGTTGCCACTAGAGGTGGCAAAGTGACTTAGGAACCTCTGTATCCTATAGGCCACCCTAAGAGAATTGGGCAAGATTCTCAGAGAGCTAATTTAGATGCACCTAGTTCTTCTAAGAAGAAGAAAAAGAAAAATGATAAGACTTTGCATGCTTCTAATGAACCTGTAGCTGACACACCTGAGAATCCCAATGATATATCTATTTCTGATGCTGAGACACATTCTGGTAATGAACATGAGCCTAGTGATAATGTTAATGATGATGTTCATGATGATGCTCAACCTAGCAATGATAATGATGTAGAGATTGAACCTCCTATTGAACTTGATAATCCACAATCAAAGAATCAACGTTATGATAAGAGAGACTTCGTTGCTAGGAAGCACGGTAGGGAAAGAGAACCATGGGTTCAGAAACCCATGCCTTTGCCTCCGAAACCATCCAAGAAAAAAGATGATGAGGATTTTGAGCGCTTTGCTGAAATGATTAGACCTATATTTTTGCGTATGCGTTTGACTGATGTGCTTAAAACAAATCCTTATGCTAAGTATATGAAAGATATTATTGCCAACAAAAGAAAGATACCTGAAGTAGAAATTTCCACCCTGCTTGCCAATTACACTTTTAAAGATGGGATACCTAAGAAACTAAGAGATCCAAGAGTACCTACTATACCTTGCTCCATTAAAAGAAACTATGTTAAAACTGTTTTATGTGATCTTGGAGCCGGTGTTAGTGTTATGCCTCTCTCTTTATATCGTAGACTTGACTTGAGTAAGTTGACACCTACTGAAATATCTTTGCAAATGGCTGATAAATCAACTGCTATACCTGTCGGTATTTGTGAGGATGTGCCTGTTGTGGTTGCAAATGTTACTATTCTAACGGACTTTGTTATACTTGATATTCCCGAGGACGATAGTATGTCTATTATCCTTGGTAGACCCTTTTTGAATACTGTAGGGGTTGTTATTGATTGCAACAAAGGCAATGTCACTTTTCATGTAAATGGTAATGAGCATACGGTACACTTCCCGAGGAAATAACCTCAGGTCCAAAGTATCAATTATATTGGAAAATTTTCAACTATTACTATTGGAGGTTTTGAATTTCCTCTTCCTACTATCAAGAAGACATATGACATTCTTATTGTTGGGGACATACATATCCCCATTAAGGTAACCTAGTCCTATTTGAAAATTCTCCGGTTTCATGTTATTTGGAAAGAGTTTATTAACAAGACCTGATCAACCTTGTTAATGGATTCATTTTGATGAGCATGAGATAGGTGAATCTAGATAGCACAACCTTCTGTACCCTCCTTTTACTTTCTGTTAATTAGGATAAGTAAAGCAAAAATAGTATTCTCTGTTTGTTTCCAGACTTATCCGTGCAATAAAAAATACCCCGAAAATAAAAGTTATCCAAATGCCCTGAAAATGAAATATGATTATTTCTAGAATATATGAGAATATATGGCACAGAACACACAGCAAGGGAGCCAACACATGGCCACGAGGGTCCAGGGAGCGCCCCCTGCCTCGTGGCCCCCACGTGGCCCCCCTCCACTTATTCTTGCACCCATACTCTTCTTCTTCCTCCCAAAAAAATCATCAACCAGCTCAAGCACGAGTTCTAGCTCATCTTGCTACCATTTTCTGTCAGGACCCCGATCCTAAGTCACACCGATCTAGCTTGTAACACGTCATATCACTTTGCGGCCTCACGCACGGTATCCCCACGGGTGCCACCTTACCTGGCCCGGGACCGTTTGCGCATTTTGGCACACGTATATGACAGTGTCGCTAGCATCCATATGACAGAGAACCCGGGCCGACATGGCTAGTTATAAACCAAAAGTGGCACTAAATTACAGAGATAGGCATCCATGACCCAGCAACGAACGTGTCGGTCATCAACGTATGAACCCAAGTCGTAGCAAGCTACATGGACTTAAAGGAACAACGCGTGACATTTCCCCTAAGGGACAGACACAGGAACGAAGAAGGACACATGCCGGCCAACCTACATGTTCCGAGCAATAGCAAGCTACCAAGGCTCAGTGGAAGCACTAGGAGGCATTTCCCTATAAGATAGGCTACCAAAGGAAAACAACTAGGTGTCGGATCCCACACATACCAAGCATTTCAATCATACGCACAATATGCTCAATATGTGCAAATACAACATTGCATCACAACAGAACTCTATGACTCAAGGTACTTTATTTAAGAGGCTCCGAAGAGCCATACATAACATATCCATACAGGTAGGGGTCACATGACCCAACACTCAAGTCATACAATCATTCAAGCACAAGCGGAAGCTAACATGTCTGAGTATAGACATCTTGGAAAATAAAACAGGCTCAGTGTAGCCTGACTATCTACAAGGCCCTTCACAAGCTCAGGATCTCCGTCTGGGTAGCAAGCTACTCGTCGACGTCAACGTCTATGTAGAACCCATCAAAAGGAGCAGGGTTCTCCTCTGCAACAGTTATTAAGCAAACATGAGTACAAAGGTACTCAGCAAGTCTTACAACAGAACCTATCATACATGCAACATTATCAACAAGGGTAGTGGAGTTCATAGCAGCAAGCCAGCATTGACTCTTGGCTAACCTATACTACGACTCTCAACAAATTGCAAGATAAGACTACGTACACGAGTCCTCTACTCACCACAACAAAACACCACCGTGGATCCTCTTCCCTCATCCTACGGAAGGGCCATCCACGGCACTCACACTTGTCTTGAGGCTTTTAGTAGTATCCATCAACTTGTCTATGAACTGTAAGAGTAACCAAGTAGTCCGTACCACGAACAACGGCTATTCGAATAGATTTGTAACCCTGCAGGGGTGTACTTCTTCACACACGCTTCCACCAATTATCGTCGTTTGCTCGACATGTACTCGGCAACCTTCAAGCGGAAGCCCAGCGAGGGTGTCGGCCACGACCTGACTAACTACACAAGTCCCTAGTCCAAGTTTATCGCCTATTTGGGTTCCATCCGTGGGGAGATCCGGCCGGGGTGTCGCTCACGGCCCCAAACGATGTGTACAGGGTTCTCGAGTCACCAAACGGGCGATCGATACACCGTGCGACATACCTGTCGCATCACAGCCCACCCCGAGGGTCAGCGCTGTGCACGACCACCAGTAAACTACAAACACCAGAAACTAGTTGCAACTCCTGGACAGAGGACAAGGGTAGTTAATAAGCCGAGAGGGTCCATTGGCTTCGGGCCCAATGCATGGTAGTAGCTGAAACTTGAACCACACATACAGATCTCGGGTCCTATGGATGGTTCCAATGAAACAACCCACCATGTACTCCTACATGGCCTTTCATCGATACCTTTACCAAACATGTTTCACACTTCCCTCTCTTTACCGAGTATGATCATTTCACTCGGATCCATCACCCAGATGAACCAGACCTGACACAACTCTAAGCATAGCAGGCAACATAAACAAATAGCATGGTGGATCACACATCACATGGCTCAATCAACTCCTACACATGCTAGTGGGTTTCAACTATTTACTATGGAAATAACAGGTCATGCAAAGGAATAGGGTTCATCTACCGCAGCAAGTAGCAGTTCACACGTTGTTGCCTTAATGCAGTAAAAGAGAGCAGGAGCGAGAAGATGGGTTTGTATCGGAATGATCAATGGTTGCTTGCCTGACAGAGTGGTTGTCGGGTACTGCTCTTCGGTTGGATATGCAGAAGTATCCTCGGGAGCAGGACCTACCACGGAGAACAACGGCGATACAATTAATAAGCAAACAAATGCAACAATATGATGCATGCTCATGATATGGCAAGATGCATGTGCTTTGGGCTAATGCATCTATAAACAGAAGGGTTTGAGCCCATTTGAATCGAAGATTCAAATTGAAACCCAAACTATTATTTATTAAAGTGCATTATCATGTTTTAATGTGAACAGCAAGGTTAACTTGCTCAAACATGCATGAAACCAGTGCCATTGGAAAGATTGGATTTTTCTGATCAATTTTCATATATAAATCTTTTCCATCTGAGCTACTGTTGAATTTATATGATTTTTTGAAGATTAAAGCATTTTCTGGAATTTCCTGAATTGTTTTAAATCAAATCATCCCAAAAAAGCATTTACTGCGTCAGCATGACATCATGCTGACGTCAGCAAGTCAACAAGGCGGCCCAGGTCAAACCTGACCAGTGGGACCCACTGGTCAGTGTCATAGTTAGTTAATTAACTTAAAAGGATTAGTTTAGACACTAATCTAGGTTTGACTAACAGACAGGGCCCACATGTCAGTGACCCAGGGGGGTCAAACCCTTGGTTAAACCGGGCTGACTCGCCGGCGTTTAGCCGCCGGCGAGGCCAAACGTGGCGGTGGGGTGCTGGATTTGTGCTCCGGCGACCAAATCAACGGCGGAGCACACCTACGGGCGGCTGGGAGTGAGCCGCCTCGAGTGGTGGTGGTGGCTGGCCTCGGGGTCGTCGGAAACGACGCCGGCGACGAGTCCAGCGGCTGTCGGAGTTTGGGCGAGGACGAACTCGTCGGTGCGGTGCTCGTGGAGGCGCGTGGATTGATCCTACATCACCTACACGAAACGATGAAGCTGGTGGGCACGATGGCCGGGCCGGTAGGTGGCCGGAGCCTCGTCGGCGACGAGCTCCGCGGCGGCGCGTGCATGTGAGTCTCGTGTGGTGCATACGCTGCAGGAGAGAGCTAACGGAGAGGGGGAGGACGGAGCTGAGCTCACGGCGGTTGCAGCAAACGTCAAAGCGGGCTCGGGGGAGGTCGGAGCTGAGCTGGGCCGCGATGGCGATCTCTGCGGCCGGAGTTGGGGAAGACGGGGTCGATGGCGACTCCAGAGCGGGCGAGCGCTCGGGGCTCGGCCTGCTCGACGTAGTCGACGACGACGGAGTGAACGGACACGGTGACACGACACAGGGACGACGATGGACGCGGTTATCACGACGGCGCGGGCGCGGCGGCATCGGCCATGGTGCGGGGAAGGCGAGGGAGAGGTGCTGGGGAGGAGGGGACATGTCTGCGAGCTCGGGGGAGGCGTGGGTGGTCGATCCAGGCCAGCTGAATGGCAGGGGGAGGAAGCAGGGCGGCGGGCAGCTGCGTGGCGCGCGCTGCTGCCGCCGTCGAGCACCTGCCTGCCTGCCTGGTCTAGCGAAGCAGCTCGGTGGAGCGGTGGCTGGGACGGCAGGTGGGCCTGTTAGTGGGCGCCAGGTAAGTCCTTCTCTCTCCTCTCTTTCTATTTTAATTCTGTTTTGTTTCTTTTTCAACTTTGTTGAATTAGTAAAAATGCTAGAGCATTTTTATAAATCACAAAACTAGTCATGCCCACTGTATATAATATGAACAGCATGGAACATTTTAGTTTATGATTATTTGGGCACAAAAATATTTTATAGCATTTAAATGCCCAAATGCGATTACAATATGAATTAATCCAGAGACCTTTGGATGTCATAGAAAATTGTGCACCATTTTTGGCAGAGGTTTAAGACCAAGGCAAAGATGATGAACATTTTTGAAGGGCATTTTTGGTACATTGGAAAAGATTTTATTAAACCCTAGTTGTTAGAAGAGGGGTGCTGGGGTTTCTGTCATTCCCATTTCAAGTTTCTGTGGAAAGTAAACATGATGCACACTCTAGCTAGTCCTAATGCAAGCACTGACTAGGGATGTGACATTTTCGATCTCCTTGCTCAAAGCACCATTCACCAAACTGATTGGGGGGATTGTTCCTTGGTATGTGACTCCTCCATTGGTCCAATTAGTTTTTGTTCTAGTGCTCTATTTATTGCAAATTTTTGCTGCTGTGGTGACCTTGTTCTTGAGCTTGCATGTCAAATATCTTTGGTCCCAAGTAGTTCTAATGCATGATATAGTCTATAGGCACTTGTAGGAGTTGTTGCTATCAATCTTGTTGAGTTTGGTTAACTTTTATTTTGAGTTACTAAAAATTTCAGAAAATTTTAGGAAAATGCATAGGAAAACTTTCCAAGGTGGTTCTTTAAGGAAGCAAGAACCAAGGCTCGCGTTTCGTGTGCCAGACGATGAACTACCGAGGGAAGCTGACATGCGGCCTTGTGAATGGCCGTCAGACGAATTTATGGATCAGGTTGGCATCAAGGATGAATTTTACGCATATGTGCACAACGCTGACCTCGAGGGCTTCATATAAGATAAGTGCCCTCTATACCGTGGCTTAACTGATACCTTTGTGAGAAGGTTTAAATTTTCATATTCACGTAATTCTCACACTGTCCTGTTTGACCTTTATGATTAATCCTATACCATGGACTTAGAGGATTTTAATGATGCATGTAAGCTCCCGCAGTGGGGCAGTATGGGTGATCCTCGCAAATCTGAATATAGAGATTTTCTTGCTAGTATCACTGTGGGGGGATCTAGAGAAATCACACAGGCTACCATAGGGAGCATTCATTTTCCTGCTATCCACTACTTTGCTCTCTTTATTGGTAGATGCGTAAATGGTAAATATGAGGCTTGACACATGTGTGTCCCTGATCTTAGTATTATCAAGAGTGTTGTATTAGGTGATAGACAATATAACTTGGGAGCCATTATTGCACATAGGCTACACCATAATGGTTTGCATGGAGATTTATTTGGTGAGATTTATGCCACTCGCATAGCCCGCCGTCTTGGTGTGCCTGTACATGAAAATGATGAACCTTTATCGCCTGCTCATTTGGATTACCATGCTATGACTAGTCACCGGTTTATAGAGAGGGACGAACAATCCCTCAAATATCGACTAATCTTTAACAGGTGTCATGCCGTCCCTATTATTCTTACTGCCCCTACTTTGTTTGACTTTCAGGCAAAAGGGAGATACACTATAACCAGGGAGGAGGCAAATGAGTATCATAATATGACGGAAGCGGTCCTCCTTCGAGCTGCAGCTCAGCAGGCAATAGCTGCCGCATCCCAGTACGACCCCAACTACGACTTTGGATATCTGTCAGGCCAATACTGGCCATAGACCAACTTAGGCCAAAAGCCTAAGCTTGGGGGAGTACGTGTTTCTCACCAACATTACATTCATGTTCACACACTTATTCCAGTAGTCGGTGCTCACACTCTTTCATTGTACCATCCATGCTTAGTTTCAATTCTTTTTCATAGTCTTTTTCTCGTGTGTTAGAAAAACCTTAAGAAAAACGAAAAAATATTAGTTGTAGCCTCTAGCTAGTTTACTTTCCTTGTAGTAGTAATTAAAAGAAAACCCAAAAAGATTTCCCATTCTTCTTTTGCTTGTTGGGGGCTTTCCCGTGTAAATAGTTTCTTTTATTTTCTTTGGGGGACAAGAGTAGAAGACCATGATTAAAATGCTTAGTGGCTCTCATATGCTTTATTGTTTGTTTAACCTTGAGCCATATTACCTTGTCTTCTCTCTTGTATTAAATGCTCGTAGATTCCAGCTTAGTCCAATGCACATGCACTGATATTATTCCACACCGTTCGGTCGTGCGAGTGAAAGGCAATAAGGATGATATATGATGAACTAATTGAGATGAGAAAAGTTGGTATGAACTCGACCTCTCTTGTTTTTGTAAATATGATAGTTTATCGTTCCTGATTCAGCTTGTTATGAATGAAACATGCTTGCAATGATAATTAGAGATCATAGCTACTTATGCCATGCTTAATTAGCTAAGAGTTTATAATGGTCTATATTGCGTGCCAACATGATATTAAAATGGTTGTGATGTGGTATGATTGGATGGTATGCTCCTTTGAACGATTCAAGTGATCTGACTTGGCACATGTTCACGCATGTAGTTGAAACAATATCAACATAGCCTCCACGATATTTATGTTCATGGTGATTTATATCCTACTCATGCTTGCATTCAATGTTGATTAATTTTAATGCATGCTCATGACTGTTGTCGCTCTCTAGCTGGTCGCTTCCCAGTCTCTTTCTAGCCTTCACCTGTACTAAGTGGGAATACTGCTTGTGCATCCACTTCCATAAACCCCAAAGTTATTCCATATGAGTCCACCATACCTTCCTATATGCGGTATTTACCTGTCGTTCCAAGTAAATTTGTATGAGCCAAACTCTAAGCCTTCAAATGAAATTCTGTTTTGTATGCTCGAACAGCTCATGCATCAACTAGGTTTGTCTATATCTTCCATGCTAGGTGGGTTATTCTCACGATGAGTGGACTCCGCTCATCATTCACAAGAAAAATTGCTGGTAACCGGGATGCCCAGTCCCATGCTCAAAATCATAATAATTAAACAAAACTCCCCCAGGGCTGTTGCTGGTTTGGACGGTACCCGTTGTTTCAGGCTAGCCATGGAGTGTGCTTGTTGGTGGTTGGGGGAGTATAAACTTTACCATTCTGTTTGGAAACCGCCTATAATGTGCGTAGCATGGGAGATATCGAGATTCTTGGTTGTTATGTTGACAATGAGAGTATACCGCTCAAAATGTTATTCATTTCTATTTAAAAATCGAGCTATGGCACCTCTACAAATCCCTGCTTCCCTCTGCGAAGGGCCTATCTATTTACTTTTATGCAGAGTCATCATCCTCTTATCAAAGAGCACCAGTGGGAGAGCACCTCTGTCATTTGCATGTATTACTATTAATTTGCATTGAGTATGATCATGATTGGATCTCTTTTTACCATGAATTACAATGTCTAGTCAGTCATTGATCTTTAAAGGTGCTCTGCATTTATGTTTTGCGGTCTCAGAAAGAGCTAGTGACATACCATCTTGCTATATCATGTCATGATTGTTTTGAGAAAGTGTTGTCATTCGAGGTTTATTATTATTGCTCGCTAGTTGATTATGCCATTTATGTGAGTAGTCTTGAGACCTGAAAGTTATTGTGAATGTGGTTAGTTCATGATCTTGCTGAAGACCTGAATGTTGTCTTACATATTTACAACAACAAAAGTAAACAGAGTTTGTCAAAGATTTTCTTTATCACTTTCACTTTATCAACTGAATTGCTTGAGGACAAGCAAAGGTTTAAGCTTGGGGGAGTTGATACGTCTCCAACGTATCTACTTTTCCAAACCCTTTTGCCCTAGTTTTGGACTCTAACTTGCATGATTGAATGGAACTAACCCGGACTGACGTTGTTTTTAGCGGAATTGCCATGGTGTTGTTTTTGTGCAGAAATAAAAAGTTCTCGGAATGACCTGAAAATCCACGGAGAATTATTTTCAAAAATATAAAAAATACCTGCGGAAAGATCTAGACCAGGGGGGCCACACCCTGTCCATGAGGGTGGGGGCGCGCCCCCTCCCCCTGGGCGCGCCCCCTGCCTTGTGGGCCCACTGGTGCTCCACCGACGTATCTCCGGATCCCATATATTCACTTTCGGTGAGAGAAAAATCAGAGAAGAATAATTATCACATTTTACGATACGGAGCCGCCGCCAAGCCCTAATCTCTCTCGGGAGGGCTGATCTGGAGTCCGTTCGGGGCTCCGGAGAGTGGAGATCATCGCCATCGTCATGATCAACCTTCCTCCATCACCAATTCCATGATGCTCACCGCCGTGCGTGAGTAATTCCATCGTAGGCTTGCTGGACGGTGATGGGTTGGATGGGATCTATCATGTAATCGAGTTAGTTTTGTTAGGGTTTGATCCCTAGTATCCACTATGTTCTGAGATTAATGTTGCTATGACTTTGCTATGCTTAATGCTTGTCACTAGGGCCTGAGTGCCATGATTTCAGATCTGAGTCTATTATGTTTTCATGAATATATGTGC
This sequence comes from Secale cereale, assembly GCA_902687465.1. NCBI lineage: Eukaryota > Viridiplantae > Streptophyta > Magnoliopsida > Poales > Poaceae > Secale > Secale cereale. Next base: position 296,640,156 of record LR738715.1, on the reverse strand, counting down.
GTTCTTGATCCTATAATGCAAGTCTATAGTCACCTACTATGTGTTATGATCCGGCAACCCCGAAGTGACAATAATCGGGACCACTCCAGGTGATGACCATAGTTTGAGGAGTTCATGTATTCACTATGTGTTAATGCTTTGGTCCGGTACTCTATTAAAAGGAGGCCTTAATATCCCTTAGTTTCCAATTGGACCCCGTTGCCACGGGAGGGTAGGACAAAAGATATCATGCAAGTTCTTTTCCATAAGCACGTATGACTATATTCGGAATACATGCCTACATTGCATTGATGAACTGGAGCTAGTTCTGTGTCACCCTAGGTTATAACTTCTACATGATGAATTGCATCCGACATAATTCCCCATCACCGATCCAATGCCTAAGAGCTTTTCACATATTGCTTGTTGCTTATTTACTTTTCCGCTGCTACTACTACAAAAACACTACCGTTACTTTTATTGCTGCTACCGCTATCTCCATATTACTTTGCTACTAAACTACCTTGCTGCAGATACTAAGTTTCCAGGTGTGGTTGAATTGACAACTCAGCTGCTAATACTTAAGAGTATTCTTTGGCTCCCCTTGAGTCGAATCAACAAATTTGGGTTGAATACTTTACCCTCGAAAACTGTTGCGATCCCCTACACTTGTGGTTTATCAGTGACGTCCTCGCCTTCTTGATCCAGCAAGACGGGCGAAGTAGTAGATGAGTTCCGGCAGCATGACGGTGTGGTGATGGTACGCGGGGCTTCGCCTAAGTGATACGTCTCCAACGTATCTATAATTTTTTATTGTTCCATGCTTTTATATATTCTGTTTTGGATGTTTAATGGACCTTATTATACACTTTTATATTATTTTTGGGACTAAGCTACTAACCCGAGGCCCATTGCAAATTGCTGTTTTTTTGCCTATTTCAGTGTTTCGTAGAAAAGGAATATCAAACGGAGTCCAAACGGAATGAAACATTCGGGAGAGTTATTTTTGGAATGATATCAACACAGAAGACTTGGAGTACATGCCAGGAAACAAGAGAGGAGGCCACGAGGGCAGGGGCGCTCCCCCCACCCTCGTGGGCCCCCTTTGGCTCCCCCGGCGTGCCTCTTTAGCCTATATATACTCCCATACCCTGAAAACATCGAGGACATCCACGAAACCCTAATTCCACCACCATAACCTTCTGTACCCGTGAGATCCCATCTTGGGGCCTGTTCCGGAGCTCCGCCGGAGGGGGCGTCTATCAAGGAGGGCTTCTACATCAACACCATAGCCTCTCCGATGAGTTGTGAGTAGTTTACCACAGACTTTCGGGTCCATAGTTATTATCTAGATGGCTTCTTCTCTCTCTTTGGATCTCAATACAAAGTTCTCCACGATCTTCGTGGAGATCTATTCGATGTAATATTTTTGCGGTGTGTTTGTCGAGATCCGATGAATTGTGGGTTTATGATCAAGATTATCTATGGACAATATTGGATTCTTTTCTGAAATCTTTTATGCATGATTTAAATATCCTTGCAAGTCTCTTCGAATTATCGGTTTGGTTTGGCCTACTAGATCTATAGTTCTTGCAATGGGAGAAGTGCTTGGCTTTGGGTTCAATCTTGTAGTGTCCTTTCCCAGTGACAGCAGGGGCAGCAAGGCACGTATTGTATTGTTGCCATCGAGGATAAAAAGATGGGGTTTATATCGTAATGCTTGGGTTTATCCCTCTACATCATGTCATCTTGCTTAAAGTGTTACTCTATTCTTATGAACTTAATACTCTATATGCATGCTGGATAGTGGTCAATGTGTGGAGTAATAGTAGTAGATGTAGAATCATTTTGGTCTACTTGTCACTGACATGATGCCTATATACAATGATCATGCCTAGATATTCTCATACTATGTGCTTTTCTATCAATTGCTCGACGATAATTTGTTCACCCACCGTAGAACTCTGCTATCATGAGAGAAGCCACTAGTGAAACCTATGGCCCTCGGGTCTATTCTCATCATATTAATCTTCCAACAAATATTAACTTTACTTTGCATAATTTACTTTCAATCTCTATATCAAAAATACCAAAAATATTATCTTAGCATATCTATCAGATCTCACTTTTGTAAGTGACCGGGAATGGATTGACAACCCCTTTTATCACGTTGGCTGCAAGGTTCTTATTTGTTTGTGCAGGTGCGAGGGACTCGCGCGTGGTCTCCTACTAGATTGATACCTCGGTTCTAAAAAACGGAGGGAAATACTTACGCTACTGTGCTACATCACCCTTTCCTGTTTGAGAGAATACAACGCAAGCTCAAGAAGTAGCAAGAAGAATTTCTGGCGCCGTTGCCGGGGAGATCTACACAAAAGTCATATCCCAAGTACCTATCACAAACTCTTATCCCTCGCATTACATTATTTGCCTCTCGTTTTCCTCCCCCCCCCCACTTCACCCTTGCCGGTTTATTCGCCCTCTTATTTGCTCCGTGTGTTCTATCGTTTGCCTTGTCGTCATGGCTAGCCCTCCTATCATTATCAACACTCTCGAGAGTGAAGTTGTTAATTTTAAACAAAGGGAGGAAGAAAATCTAAAAGATGCTTGGTATAGAATTTGCAATGCTCAAAATAGATCTACTAGGAAGCTTTCCACTTCCGTGCTTCTTCGCAATTTTTATGTTGGCATCACTCCTTGGAATAGATATATCCTTGATACCATTACCGGAGGGAATTTTTTGGGTAGCCTCACTTTTGATTCTTATAATGCTATGACAGAATTGTTTGGCCCACCACCTATTCTGGTTAATGGAACTGTTTTAACTTTAGAGCATGCTATGCAAAGGCTTGAAATTATTGAAAATAAAGTTGCCACTGTAGAGTTGGTTGAGAGTTTGGATAAAAAGATCCATAACCAAATTACCCAATATGGATCTAAAGTAGGAGTTATTCTGAATTTTTTGAAAGAAAAAGAACCCATAGTTAAAGAGAGAATAGATCAAGATTCCACTAGAATTGATAAACTTAAGGATATTATCACTAATGTAGGGTCTGCTTTTTCTGTTGTGAAAAATACTTCAAACCCCTCTATCATTAAAATGGCCAAGTTTAGGTATGTTTCTAAAAATAAGGGTGAATGTTCTAGTAAGGATACTGTGGATCACAAATCCATAAGTGTTCATCCCAACTTTCTCACTTTCGTAAGGGAACCTTTTGCTACAAATGAATTTATTGATTTCTTGCATGGAAGTTTTATTATTAATAGGAAGGAAGAAATTCCCAAGAATTATAAGTGTTTAATTAAAAAATTGCCTACCAAAGATGGCAATACCTAAATCTATTCTTGTATCGTGCCTAGCTAGGGGCGTTAAACGATAGCGCTTGTTGGGAGGCAACCCAATTTTAGTTTCTTTGATTTTGCTTCTGTTTAGGAATAAATATTGCATCTAGCTTCTGTTTAGATGTGGTTTTGTGTTTTAATTAGTGTTTGTGCCAAGTAGAACCTTTGGGAAGACTTGTGTGAAGTTTATCCGATCATGTTGTAAAAAACAGAAACTTTAGCGCTCACGAGATTAGCTACCATTTTTTACTGGAGAGTGATTTTTAGTTGATTCTTTTTGAAGATGATTAATAGACAAATTCCTCAATTCCACCAATTTATTTCAATTTTTTAGAGTTACAGAAGTATTCGAAAGTTATAGATTGCTACACACTGTTCTGTTTTTGACAGATTCTGTTTTTCGTGTGTTGTTTTCTTATTTTGATGAATCTATGAGTAGTATCGGGGGGTATGAATCATATAGAATTTGGAATACAGTAGGTTTAACACCAATATAAACAAAGAATGAGTTCATGACAGTACCTTTGAGTAGTTGTAACATCCCAAAATTCTAAATTTTGGAATGTTATAATAAATAGATAGATTTGATTGCTGTTTGATGTGCTGAGTGAAATTGAGTGAATTTGAAACTTTTTGAAAGTTAAATGAGAGGGAATAAAATGACTTTCCCAAAACTTTCACCTTGCTTTTGATCTCCGAGGGAATTCAAATTCTTTTCAACACAAAACCCTAGAGTGAAGATAATATGACGTCTTCCATTTATTTTTAAATGATAAAGGGTTTGAAAGGATTTTGGAATTTCATTCTCGAAATATTTTCATTTCAGAGACTTTAAGCAACTCAATGATTTTCCCGAGAGAAGATAAAATGACTTCTTCAAATTATAGGAAATATGAGTTGGAGGTTTTCTGAAATTTTCCGGAACTCAATTTCAAATATTGAGTTATTTGGGTTTTATTCAAATTATTTTTCTCCAAAAATATACTACATGGAAAATAGGGTAACATGATTCCCTACAGCATAAAATTGGAGAGAAATAATTTTGAAATCATTTTGGTATTTTAAATTGATTTTATTTGGTTTTTAATTGCAACAGTAGGACCTTTTGATTTATTAGATTTTGTGGACATTTTATTTGGCAGTAGAAAAATGTTCATGTTGTAGGGCTTATTTTTCTGCAAATTTTGATATATTATATGACTATATAATATTTTAGTTTTATTTTATTTTATTCGTTTTTCTGTCTGTTAGAAAAAAAATGTTTAAAGAAAAAAAATGCTCCCTCCGCCGAACTGGGCCGGCCCACCTGCCCGCCAGGCCGCGGCCCAGCCAACCCAGTCGCTCGTCCCCGAGCTCCCGACGAGGACTCCGTCGCCAGTACGCCACAGCGCCGCCGCCGCCTCGGCAGGCGTGCCACGCCCGGACTCTGCCGCGCCCCCTCCTCCAAGAAACCGAGTCCCCGCCCCCTATAAGAGCCGCCGCCGCCGCCCCTCTCTCCCCGCACTTCCGCCGCCGCCGCACACTTTCGCCGCCGCCGCCGCCGCATCGCCTAACCACCGCCGCCGCGCGAAGTCCCGCCGCCGCTGCTGCCCTTCTCGCCGCCGCCTGCCTGCCGCCGCTGCTTCTCGCTCCCGCAGCCGCGCCTCGCCGCACGCGCCGTACCTCGCCGCCCCTCCTATCGCCATCGCCGCTCGTCGGCTGCCGCCTTCGCCGCCGGCCGGAGTTCACCACCGGCCGGGTCTGAGCCCGAGCCGCTCCGGGTCCGACCCACCGCCCGAACCGCTGGTTTTCCCAGAAAACCGCTAGGTAAAACCCCGGTTTACTTTTCTTCGGTTTTATTTTTAGATCGGTTTTAATTTTTTTTAGGTTTAGCTAAACAATAAATGTTCACTGGTTAGGCCCTAATAGCGAGCGTTCGCTCGGTAGTCTTTTTCTTTTTTTTTTTATTTTCGGCCAGGGACCTGTTTGTAATTACTATTTTTACAGATTAGCCCATAAACTTCAAACGGCCATATCTTTTTACCTGTTGGTCCAAATTCAACGAAACCAACGCCCACGTCTTCGTTACGAAGCCCTCTTTCCAGTAATACAACTCAAACATGTTTTTGAAAAGTTTAAAATTTGAATTCAACTAGTTTTAGTTTCAAATTTGTTTTGATCATAACTTGAGTTCCGTAACTCCGTTTGAGTTGATTCTTTTTGCAAATCGAAGCTCTTGACCTAAACATTCTGATAAGGCCAAATTCACATAATTTTGGTACTGTTGGAAATTGTTTTGTGTTTCAAGAGTCATTCGTTTGTTTTCGAAGTTTTCCGAAGTGTTTATTCGTTCTGTCCGATCTTTCTGAGTGATTGCTTATGTGTGGTTACTATTGCTTGCTTACGATAGATTGACCGGAGTGTGACGAGTAGATCTATCAACAGTTTTGAGTGCGAATCATCTTCATCAACCTTGCAGGCAAGTTCACACTTTGATCATACTTTTCCAACACCCAGTTTTCATTGCATTAGTTATATCCTCAAACACATTGCATCAGTAGGATCAATTAATTTGTGGGATTGGGAAGTAGATTGAGGTAGAACCTATTACCTGCATTACATTCAAACCCTTGGGAGTTACTTCTACGTTTGCTGATAGGACATGCTATGCTCGTAGACGTGGTTTGGGTTTGAGTGAAATCCATGACAGATGTGAGTTGTTAATTAATGGTTTAACTTAAGGTGGCTACTTGAATACACATCTGGGTGGATTGGTTTGGGGCACCCTGGGAGTGAACCAGTGGATTGCCTGGACACCTAGGGTTACCAGTGTTGTCCTAGGAAATCCGGGGGTTACCGTGTGATTGTCCTATTGGAATGCCACCCAGGCTCAAAGGGATCATATAATATTTCATGCTTAGAAACTTCCATGTGCAACCACATGCCAATATGGGCTCTGGCATAGTTGATTAAGTTGGGCGAACTCTTACAGTGGTGGACTAGCAGATGTAGGGGGATGTAGGTTGGTACAGTCCGCCCGATCGTAAGGTGCTAGCGCTTTTGAAAGACTATGTCTCGGTCATCCGTTTCTCAAACACCATGCAGTGCGAGAAACCAAACGAAGGTGATCGAGTCTTGTGGGAAAAGTGCACAAACCTCTGCAGAGTGTACAAACTATTCATGAGTAGCCGTGTCCCCGGTTATGGACATCTTTGAGTATCTAGAAGTGGATTATTTGCTGATCTCATCACTCTCTAAATTAATATTGTTGGGTTTAATGATGATTTTTAATTGGGGTTGAGAGGATGTCTATCTTCTCAACAATGTTTCAACTACCATGATAGTTAATTAAAATGCATTCCTTTGAAGTAGGGAAAAATTGGCTTTACGCAAAAACTTTAACCTTACAGCCTCCACCAGCCAAATATGCATGTAGTTGTAGGACTTGTTCATTATCATTACAGTGTGAATTTGCCAGTACATTCAATGTACTGACCCGTTTTCGGGCTGCAACGTTTTATGTTGCAGGATTGTCTTACGACGAGTAAGTGATACGTTAGGGGTTACGATTTTCTACACTCAACTTTGCCGTTGGTGTTGATGGGAATCCACGACCTTTGTTTCTTCCGCTATGATCGATTGAGGTAATAGTATTTACGTTACTTAATACATGTGATTTACCTCTGTTATAAATCATGTTTGTACTGTCTGTGTCAGCATACCGATCCAGGAATGACACAGAACACGGAGACTTCGGTCCATTCGGATCGTGGTCGCTACAAGATGGTATCAGAGCACATGTTGACTGTAGGACGTGACCCTAGAAACTGACCAGACCATAAGAAAGGATTTCTCTAAAACTATCCTTTTCAAAATATTCTTATCTCTCTTCTTCTCTGAGCTCTGTCCAATCTTCCCTTTGACCCTAAATAGTTAGTCAATACCCTTTACCATTGGACCACTTCGGAGTAAAGAGGATTTCACTATGCATTGGAAGTGTTGAAGCTACAACAATGGATACTCCGAATGTTTGAAGAGTTGACAACTTTGAAGAGATGATGACCTTTAGAAGACCAAACCCCTGTTATGTACTTACGTTAGATGCGACGATTGTGAGCCGTCATTTGTTTGATGTTTTCCGACGGTCACAAACTAAAACCGTCTTTTCAAAACTATTGTTTGTATTGAGTGTCCCCCTCTATCTCTTCTGAATCTCATCCCAAAACCTTGGACCCAATAGAGGATGACTGAAGATAGGCTTGAAGTCCCTGGACCAATGACCCAACCGGAGGCAGAATTATGGATACAAAACATGGAGGATCACTTCAGGAAGAATTTAGTTGAAAGGAAGTATGATGTTTAATACGCTCTTCAATACTTTACAAAGAGTGCTGCAACATGGTGGAAGGTGCATCAGGACATACAAGGATGTAATAGAGCAGAAATTTGGGAAGAATCCAAGAAGACCATGTTAGGATCCCGTCTCATCCGCAAGCGTGGAGACAACCCGAAGAAGAAACGTTGTGCCTGCAGGATTTGTGGAGAAATAGGACACACCCAGGAGGAGCACAAGGATGAATGCCCTAATTGTGAAGGAAGTGACCTTGCTGAAGAATGCCCAACTAGGCAGATTACTTGTTTCTTGTGTGAAGGGACTACCCACTACCCTGCCCAGTGTCACATTTATCCCATGGTGCAACTAACTGTCCAGCAGAAGAAAAAAGCAATGAAAGAAGTCCTCGAGGAAACCTTAAGGGAATCCGCGATGGAGGAAGATATTGACGACCCTGATGGAGAAGGACTAGACAGATATTACTTCCATGCTTGCTACTCATGTGGAGAGAAAGGACATCTTTCACAGCAATGCACTAGGGAAAGTCAAGAGTATCTGCGAGACTTCCCGATAGAAGAAGTGGAGTTTGATCCACAGAAGATAGAAGTATTGATAGGAACGAAGAAGTCAAGTAAGAGGAAGAACATGTGTCCCCAGAAGAACCAAATTTCTGCGGAAAAGGACCTAAGTGACATCACATGTTATAGGTGCAAGGATTTAGGTCATTATGCTATCAAATGCCCAACCAGGAAGCGAAGAAACCAGTGAATAATGGATAGTCGCCATGAAGTCCTTAGATTGGTATTATGCCAATAGTCTACACTACAAGGAAGTAGAGCATTTTACTAAGAGAAGTTTCAGACCGGAGGAAAGATGACCAGAGTAGTTGAGATCGTAAAATTAGAATGAAGCATGTAGCCAAATATGGAATACACGTTTATTACAATGTTGAGTTGAGTATGGAAATAACATTGTAATAGTTCGTGAAGAAAAAGAAGTTGAAATATCTTTGGAATCCAAGAAGGAAAAAGTTGTGAGATGATGGATGAATGTTAGTGCCTCTCTTGCTATTCTCACCCTGACTAAAACCTAGAACCCTTGGAGTAGTTGACCCCAAACCTTTCTCGGACAAACAAACACAAGGAAATACCTACATTGTCCTGAGTGCCCTTTTATCTTATGCCTACAGATGACAACCATTTACGAGTCTTTTCTCAAAGGCCCGGAAACCATCATGACCCTGACTAGCGATCAGGATTATCCAAAGATCCTGAAGGACATGATGATGCATATTCAACTGGAAGGAGATGCAGTTTACAAGGGTTATCCCTTCATGGAGAATGGAGTTGAACTTTGGTACGTGGAGGTACATCTCCACCGTGTGAAAGGAGTTTGCCCAAAGACTATGGGTCAATACTTTTTCATCTCCCGAGTACCGCGAACAGCATTCTTCGATTTTGTTCGTGAAGCTGCTATGGAGGCCATACGTCAGATTGGAGAAATACTCGAAGCAAGACTTCGTTTTACCCAGGGATGCCTGAGTATGATGCATGCAGAGATGGTGGAGATGAAACACACGACCAATAGGATGAAGCAAAAGATTGACGATTTTAAAAATCACGTTGCACAATTCCAATGGGATTGAAGCATCCTTAGCTAGGACAAAGGAATAAAGATGGGAGGAATGTTAGACCATACCCCACTATGTGGATGGCAACATTTGTAGTGATGCGCCCTTGGAAATTGGAGTATTGAATACTGGTTCAAGAAGTAATAAAAGATTTGATATGAGGAGAATATGGATTTTGGATGAACCAGTGCATTTTGTTTAGTTGAACCTTATTGTGTGAACCCTGGACCCATAGGAAGGAATGTGTTGCTCCAAGGAGTAGAGTTTGCACAAATAGCTGGAGTTATGTTTGATATGAAGCTTACCCCAAGAGTATGAAGGAAAGAAGTATGATTGGATTTTACGAGGGTGTAATGCTGGAGTATGGAACTACAGTAACCCCAAGGATTGAGTTATGAATATACAAGTTCTGAAGTGGACCCTTTAGCCGAGGACCTAAAGGAGGCTACGTAATTATAAGGGAACCACGAGACTTGTCAAAAAGTTATGTGTATCTGCTGTAGTAAAGCAGTGCAATTTGCTATAGATTGTACCAAGAAGAAGGAGTTTTGTGCTAAGTAGTTGAGTTGAAGCCTGCAATGGAAATGCAGTAAACTGTAGTAAGTTGAGAATCGGTGAAGTTAGCAGCCTAGTATTGATTTTGGATTTTATGAGTTGTTACTCTATAGTGATGAGTGAAGACATGATACATGGAAGGAGATTTTGAAGAAACTAGTGTTATTCATTTTAAGTGTGGTAGAATCCAACACCGTTACCCGAATACACTAACTAGTGGTTGGTTACGTCAGACTTGGAGTGGATTGCCTAAGGATGAGTCTGAGTAATTACATCGTAGTTATACCCACAAAGAAGTAAGGTATAATTGCATGGATTTAAGAAAGCCAAGGAAGTTGGAGGTTGGAAGAATGAGCATTTGCAACCCGAGGATGAGACCAAGTGTTACTAGTGGCAAGATGGTCCATAACCCACAGGCCCCAGGACCTGTCAAGAAAGCAGGCACAGTCTTGCTGAAGGAAAACCCCTGGTAGAAGTTACGACCTTTGTCAATAGACGATCTTATAGGTGGTTACGTTAAACCCGTGGGTTGTGAAGAAACGCTAGATGTTTTGTTCAGCTTGCAGAATCCATGAAATTTTCCGAACTAAGTTCGTTGACAAGAGAAAATTCTGCAATGCTTGTGAGGATGACCGAGTGTTAGAATACGAGATTCACTAAACCATATACAAGGTAATGATTTGGGTGCGGGATGGATTGATCACCATACCGACTTACTCTTATTATTCGCCTTTGTTATAAGGGATGGTAAATCTGAGTGACTTACCTATAGTAGAGAGACGACGATGTCAAAACTTTGTTTAAGCCTTAGAATGGTGTAGAAATTTTCCCCTGTACACGGCATGCTGTTGCCAACCGTAGGATATACGGCGAGGATGAAGCCCAGACCCGTTTTATGCAGGGACCCTGTTAATTGGTTTGATGACCACCATGAGATATCGATATTTGTTTAGTGTTGGCGCCAGACCCATCAGCTAAGAGGAATCAGTCTCGAAAGGACCGTATCAAGATGAAAGGATACAAGAATTGAGGACGGCAATTTTGCCACTACCGAAAGAGCCCCAGGGAAGGAAATACCCTGAAGATTTGAGAAGACCGACGCCGTCAACCCAAAGGATGGAGTACCTGAGTTTTGATGGAACCGTATCAATGTCCCTAAGTGTGGTAGCACCCTAGGCCATATAAATCAGTGATTTGTTAGGAGACCCCCAAACCCTAACCTATTTCTTGCTAGCCTCTCCGAATCTCGAGGACGAGATTCATTTTAAGTGTGGTAGGTTTGTAACATCCCAAAATTCTAAATTTTGGAATGTTATAATAAATAGATAGATTTGATTGCTGTTTGATGTGCTGAGTGAAATTGAGTGAATTTGAAACTTTTTGAAAGTTAAATGAGAGGGAATAAAATGGCTTTCCCAAAACTTTCACCTTGCTTTTGATCTCCGAGGGAATTCAAATTCTTTTCAACACAAAACCCTAGAGTGAAGATAATATGACATCTTCCATTTATTTTTAAATGATAAAGGGTTTGAAAGGATTTTGGAATTTCATTCTCGAAATATTTTCATTTCAGAGACTTTAAGCAACTCAATGATTTTCCCGAGAGAAGATAAAATGACTTCTTCAAATTATAGGAAATATGAGTTGGAGGTTTCCGGAACTCAATTTCAAATATTGAGTTATTTGGGTTTTATTCAAATTATTTTTCTCCAAAAATATACTACATGGAAAATAGGGTAACATGATTCCCTACAGCAGAAAATTGGAGAGAAATAATTTTGAAATCATTTTGGTATTTTAAATTGATTTTATTTGGTTTTTAATTGCAACAGTAGGACCTTTTGATTTATTAGATTTTGTGGAAATTTTATTTGGCAGTAGAAAAATGTTCATGTTGTAGCGCTTATTTTTGTGCAAATTTTGATATATTATATGACTATATAATATTTTAGTTTTATTTTATTTTATTTGTTTTTCTGTCTGTTAGAAAAAAATGTTTAAATAAAAAAAATGCTCCCTCCGCCGAACTGGGCCGGCCCAGCTGCCCGCCAGGCCGCGGCCCAGCCAGCCCAGTCGCTCGTCCCGGAGCTCCCGACGGGGACTCCGTCGCCAGTACGCCACAGCGTCGGCGCCGCCTCGGCAGGCGTGCCACGCCCGGACTCTGCCGCGCCCCCTCCTCCAAGAAACCGAGTCCCCGCCCCCTATAAGAGCCGCCGCCGCCCCTCTCTCCCCGCACTTCCGCCGCCGCCGTGCACTTTCGCCGCCGCCGCCGCATCGCCTAACCGCCGCCGCCGCGCGAAGTCCCGCCGCCGCTGCTGCCCTTCTCGCCGCCGCCGCCTGCCTGCCGCCGCTGCTTCTCGCTCCCGCAGCCGCCCCTCCTCTCGCCATCGCCGCTCGTCGGCTGCCGCCTTCGCCGCCGGCCGGAGTTCACCGCCGGCCGGGTCTGAGCCCGAGCCGCTCCGGGTCCGACCCACCGCCCGAACCGCTGGTTTTCCCAGAAAACCGCTAGGTAAAACCCCGGTTTACTTTTCTTCGGTTTTATTTTTAGATCGGTTTTAATTTTTTTTTAGGTTTAGCTAAACAATGAACGTTCACTGGCTAGGCCCTAATAGCGAGCGTTCGCTCGGTAGTCTTTTTCTTTTTCTTTTATTTTCGGCCAGGGACCTGTATGTAATTACTATTTTTACAGATTAGCCCCTAAACTTCAAACGACCATATCTTTTTACCTGTTGGTCCAAATTCAACGAAACCAACGCCCACGTCTTCGTTACGAAGCCCTCTTTCCAGTAATACAACTCAAACATGTTTTTGAAAAGTTTAAAATTTGAATTCAACTAGTTTTAGTTTCAAATTTGTTTTGATCATAACTTGAGTTTCGTAACTCCGTTTGAGTTGATTCTTTTTGCAAATCGAAGCTCTTGACCTAACCTTTTTGATAAGGCCAAATTCACATAATTTTGGTACTGTTGGAAATTGTTTTGTGTTTAAAGAGTCATTCGTTTGTTTTCGAAGTTTTCCGAAGTGTTTATTCGTTCTGTCCGATCTTTCTGAGTGATTGCTTATGTGTGGTTACTATTGCTTGCTTACGATAGATTGACCGGAGTGTGACGAGTAGATCTATCAACAGTTTTGAGTGCGAATCATCTTCATCAACCTTGCAGGCAAGTTCACACTTTGATCATACTTTTCCAACACCCAGTTTTCATTGCATTAGTTATATCCTCAAACACATTGCATCAGTAGGATCAATTAATTTGTGGGAGTGGGAAGTAGATTGAGGTAGAACCTATTACATGCGTTACATTCAAACCCTTGGGAGTTACTTCTACGTTTGCTGATAGGACATGCTATGCTCATAGACGTGGTTTGGGTTTGAGTGAAATCCATGACAGATGTGAGGTTTTAATTAATGGTTTAACTTAAGGTGGCTACTTGAATACACATCTGGGTGGATTGGTTTGGGGCACCCTGGGAGTGAACCAGTGGATTGCCCGGACACCTAGGGTTACCAGTGTTGTCCTAGGAAATCCCGGGGTTACCGTGTGATTGACCTATTGGAATGCCACACAGGCTCAAAGGGATCATATAATATTTCATGCCTAGAAACTTCCATGTGCAACCACATGCCAATATGGGCTCTGGCATAGTTGATTAAGTTGTGCGAACTCTTACAGTGGTGGACTAGCAGATGTAGGGGGGTGTAGGTTGGTACGGTCCGCCCGATCGTAAGGTGCTAGCGCTTCTGAAAGACTATGTCTCGGTCATCCGTTTCTCAAACACCATGCAGTGCGAGAAACCAAACGGAGGCGATCGAGTCTTGTGGGAAAAGTGCACAAACCTCTGCAGAGTGTACAAACTATTCATGAGTAGCCATGTCCTCGGTTATGGACATCTTTGAGTATCTAGAAGTGGATTATTTGCTGATCTCATCACTCTCTAAATTTATATTGTTGGGTTTAATGATGATTTTTAATTGGGGTTGAGAGGATGTCTATCTTCTCAACAATGTTTCAACTACCATGATAGTTAATTAAAATGCATTCCTTTGAAGTAGGGAAAAATTGGCTTTACGCAAAAACTTTAACCTTACAGCCTCCACCAGCCAAATATGCATGTAGTTGTAGGACTTGTTCATTATCATTACAGTGTGAATTTTCCAGTACATTCAATGTACTGACCCGTTTTCGGGCTGCAACATTTTATGTTGCAGGATTATCTTACGACGAGTAAGTGATACGTTAGGGGTTACGATTTTCTACACTCAACTTTGCCGTTGGTGTTGATGGGAATCCACGACCTTTGTTGCTTCCGCTATGATCGATTGAGGTAATAGTATTTACGTTACTTAATACATGTGATTTACCTCTGTTATAAATCCTGTTTGTACTGTGTGTGTCAGCATACCGATCCAGGGATTACACAGAACACAGAGACTTCGGTCCATTCGGATCGTGGTCGCTACAGAAGTGGTTTGTTTTCTTATACCAACGGAGCTCACGAGATTTTTGGCTAAGTTTTGTGTTGTGAAGTTTTCAAGTTTTGGGTAAGGATTTGATGACTATGGAACAAAGAGTGGAAAGAGCCTAAGCTTGGGGATGCCCAAGGCACGCCAAGGTAAAATTCAAGGACAACCAAAATCCTAAGCTTGGGGATGCCCCGGGAAGGCATCCCCTCTTTCGTCGTCGTCTATCGGTAACTTTACTTGAGACTATACTTTTATTCACCACATGATATGTATTTTGCTTGGAGCATCATGTATGATTTGAGTCTTTGCTTTTTAGTTTTCCACAATCATCCTTGCTGGACACACCTTTTGAGAGAGATACACATGATTTGGAATTTATTAGAATACTCTATGTGCTTCACTTATATCTTTTGAGCTAGATAGTTTTGCTCTAGTGCTTCACTTATATCTCTTAGAGCACGGTGGTGGTTTTATTTTGTAGAAATCGTGATCTCTCATGCTTCACTTATACCTTCTTGGGAGTCTCTTAGAACAGCATGGTAATGTGCTTTGGTTATAAAACTAGTCCTAATATGATAGGCATCCAAGATGGGTATAGTAAAAACTTTCATATAAAAGTGCATTGAACATGATGAGAAGTTTGATACTTGATGATTGTTTTGAGATATTAGGATGGTGATATTAGAGTCATGCTAGTGGAGTAATTGTGAATTTGAGAAGCACTTGTGTTAAAGTTTGTGATTCCCATAGCATGCACGTATGGTGAACCGTTATGTGATGAAGTTGGAGCATGATTTATTTATTGAGTGTCATCCTTTGTGTGGAGGTCGGGATCGCGCGATGGTTAACTCCTACCAACCCTTCCCCTAGGAGCATGCGTTGAATACTTTGTTTTGATAACTCGTAGATTTTTGCAATAAGTATATGAGTTATTTATGACTAATGTTGAGTCCATGGATTATACGCACTCTCACCCTTCCACCAGTGCTAGCCTCTCTTGTATCGCGCAACTTTCGACGGTACCATACACCCACCATATACCTTCCTCAAAACAGCCACCATACCTACCTATCATGGCATTTCCATAGCCATTCCGAGCTATATTGCCATGCAACTTTCCACCGTTCCGTTCATATGACACGCTTCATCATTGTCATTCACATAGAGTCATATTTTGTTCTAGCTTCGAGTTGCAGGTAAATAAAAGTGTGATGATCTTCATTACTAGAACATTGTCTCAGTGAGGAAAGGATGATGGACACTATGATTCCCCCACAAGTCGGTATGAGACTCCAGGCATAAGAAAAAAAAGGGAGAAAAAAAGGAGGCCATAAAAAAAGAGAAAGGCCTAAAGAAAAAAAGAAAAAAATAGAGAAAAAGAGAGAAGGGGCAATGCTAATATCCTTTTTTCACACTTGTGCTTCAAAATAGCACCATGCTCTTCATGATAGAGAGTCTCTTGTTTTGTCACTTTCATATACTAGTGGGAATTTTCATTATAGAACTTGGCTTGTATATTCCAATGATGGGCTTCCTCAAATGCCCTAGGTCTTCGTGAGCAAGCAAGTTGGATGCATACCCAATTAGTTTCTTTTGTTGAGCTTTCATACACTTATAGCTCTAGTGCATCTGTTGCATGGCAATCCCTACTCATTCACATTGATATCTATTGATGGGCATCCCCATAGCCCATTGATACGCCTAGTTGATGTGAGACTATCTTCCTCTTTTTGTCTTCTCCACAACCATCACTCTATTCCACATAGTGTTATATCCATGGCTCACGCTCATGTATTGCGTGAAAGTTGAAAGGTTTGAAAAAATTGAAGTGTGAAACAATTGCTTGGCTGAAACCGGGGTTGTGCATGATTTAAATATTTTGTGTGATGATGATAGAGCATAGCCACACTATATGACTTTGTAGGGATAACTTTCTTTGGCCATGTTATTTTGAGAAGACATGATTGCTTTGTTAGTATGCTCGAAGTATTACTATTCTTATGTCAATATAAACTTTTGTCTTGAATCTTTCAGATATGAACATTCATGCCACAATAAAGAAAATTACATTGAGAATTATGTTGGTTAGCATCCCACATCAAAAATTCTGTTTTTATCATTTACGTACTCGAGGATGAGCAGGAATTAAGCTTGGGGATGCTTGATACGTCTCCAACGTATCTATAATTTTTGATTGTTCCATGCTATTATATATTCTGTTTTGGATGTTTAATGGACTTTATTATACACTTTTATATTATTTTTGGGACTAACCTACTAACCCAAGGCCCAGTGCAAATTGCTGTTTTTTGCCTATTTCAGTGTTTCGCAGAAAAGGAATATTAAACAGAGTCCAAACGGAATGAACCCTTTGGGAGAATTATTTTTGGAACGATATCAACACAGAAGACTTGGAGTACACGCCAGGAAGCAAGAGAGGAGGCCACGAGGGCAGGGGCGCACCCAGGGGGTAGGCGCGCCCCCACCCTTGTGGGCCCCCTCTAGCTCCCCTGACGTGCCTCTTCAGCCTATATATACTCCCATACCCTGAAAACATCGAGGACATCCACGAAACCCTAATTCCACCGCTGTAAGCTTCTGTACCCGTGAGATCCCATCTTGGGGCCTGTTCCGGAGCTTCGCCGGAGGGGGCGTCTATCACGGAGGGCTTCTACATCAACACCATAGCCTCTCCGATGAGTTGTGAGTAGTTTACCACAGACCTTCGGGTCCATAGTTATTAGCTAGATGGCTTCTTCTCTCTCTTTGGATCTCAATACAAAGTTCTCCTCGATCTTCGAGGAGATCTATTCGATGTAATCTTTTTGCGGTGTGTTTGTCGACATCCGATGAATTGTGGGTTTATGATCAAGATTATCTATGAACAATATTGGATTCTTTTATGAAATCTTTTATGCATGATTTAAATATCCTTGCAAGTCTCTTCGTATTAACGGTTTGGTTTGGCCTACTAGATCTATAGTTCTTGCAATAGGAGAAGTGCTTGGCTTTGGGTTCAATCTTGTGGTGTCCTTTCCCAGTGACAGCAGGGGCAGCAAGGCACGTATTATATTGTTGCCATCGAGGATAAAAAGATGAGGTTTATATCATATTGCTTGAGTTTATCCCTCTACATCATGTCATCTTGCTTAAAGTGTTACTCTGTTCTTATGAACTCAATACTCTAGATGTTGGATAGCGGTCGATGTATGGAGTAATAGTAGTAGATGCAGAATCGTTTCGGTCTACTTGTCACGGACGTGATGCCTATATACAATGAGCATGCCTATATATTCTCATAACTATGTGTTTTTCTATCAATTGCTCGACAGTAATTTGTTCACCCACCGTACAATTCTGCTATCCTGAGAGAAGCCACTAGTGAAACCTATAGCCCCGGGTCTATTCTCATCATATTAATCTTCCATCAACTATTTACTTTACTTTGCATAATTTACTTTCACTCTCTATATCAAAAATACCAAAAATATTATCTTATCATATCTATCAGATCTCACTTTTGTAAGTGACCGAGAAGGGATTGACAACCCCTTTTATCGCGTTGGCTGCAAGGTTCTTATTTGTTTGTGTAGGTGCGAGGGACTCGCACGTGGTATCCTACTGGATTGATACCTTGGTTCTCAAAAATTGAGGGAAATACTTACAGTACTGTGCTGCATCACCCTTTCCTCTTCGAGGGAATACAACGCAAGCTCGAGAAGTAGCACTAAGCACTAAGAAAATATGACCGAGGGATGAAACTATGGAGAGGGGCACTGCACACGGCTAAGACAATGTTCTATGCTTTGTGTGGTGCCCCCTCCTCACACACACACACACACACACACACACACACACACACACACACACACACATGAGGGCACTGTATTTTCAGTAGCAGGTGTACTGCAACACAAAGACTAGTGAACTTCGTGTCGGAAAAAACTGCACGCGGTGTTTTTTCGTTACCTTTTTCGCTCTAGTTTTTAACCGTTTATCGAAATAAGGCGTGTAATATACCGTTGAGTAGCTATGGATTCAGTGCAACTTCCCCATGTTGAACACTTTTCGGGATTCCTAGTGGTTTAAGAGCAGTTTTGAAAATGGTGTGGCGCGCGACAACTAGTCGCGAGCGTTTTTTCGCGTTGTTTTCTAAACTGCTCGTCGGAATGAAGCAAATGATACACCGTTGGAAAGATATCGTCGATACGCATCTTTTTCGTATCTATTATTTTCTCTAATTCATTACCGTTTAAGAGCAGTTTTAAATTGAGTAAATCACTGAATTATGTTTTTCAAAAAAATTCAAATTTTCGATATTGTTTTCGCTCCAGTTTTTTAACCATTTACCGAAACCAGGCGTGTAATATATCCTAGAAAAGCTATGTACGAGGCGCAACTTTCATATGTTGAAATGTTTTTGAGATTCCTTATGGTTGTAATTTAATTTTGAAAATGGTGAGGCTGACGATGAGTGGCAGCAGCCATTTTTCGTGAAATTTTTACAAACCGCTTGTCGAAATGATTCAAGTGATACGCCGTTGGAAATATATCGACGAAACACAACTTTTTCATGTAGAACACTCTCTCTAATTCCTTACAGTTTAGGAGTAATTTTGATTTTAGCAAAATGCGGACACTGTTTTTTTGCGACCCAAAATCGTCGTATGTACTGCATCAGACAGAAAACCGCACTGCTTTCAGACTAAAACCACACTTCATCAGACCGACAAGTGCACTGCATGATTTCTTTTTTGTGAGACGTAATTTTTCCCAAACGCGTTGGAGTGCACTTCATGTCGAGCGTTGGTGAACCGCAATACTATGAAAAGTGAACCTCGAGACTATCGTAAACGGGCCGCGACACTACCGAAAGTGAAGCGCATGATTTTTGTTTCCTTTTGCATACTTATTATATTTTTACACGAATAGACTAGGTGAGTGGACCACAGTGACTGAGCGAGTGAACTACATCTAATAAGAAGCGAGCTTCTTTGAGATGTTTTGGTTTTTGTTTAACTTCTTTTGTGAATCTTACATTCTTAAGAACTTGGTCCCAATTCTCTTAAATGCGGAGTGTCCACGTCATATGCATTACAAGGCATTCTCTGAACATGTAGATTGTCCACCTCAGCATTGCCATGTCACCACACTTTTCCGCTTCATCCCCACGTCTCTTTCTTCGTGAGTCGTGACCCAACGTAGCATCTACTGCATTCATCATGTTTACATGGTCAATGCTAGTGAGCTGCATCAAATTTTCTATTTTTTTCCTTTTTCTCTTTTCTTCAAAGTGAACCACAAAGGGATTTCCAAGGGACTGCATAGACAAATAAGAAGCACACTGTACTAAACATTGCCCCAATAAAAAATATTGTACTGAACAAAATTAGTTTTTGGGGACTGCATTTGTAATGTATTTCTGTTTTTAGTCATTTGGGCGTGCACTGCACTCGTTTCCTCTCTTTTTTTGCTGGTTGTCTTTGTCTCTGCAAAAATAATAAAACTTAACTACAAGAACAAACAACAGCAGCATGGAGTGCACTAGTATTTTTGACTATTCACTGGCAATGAAGCAAAAATAAGCAAACTAAACAGCAAACTCCAGCGGCAACTGAATCACATGGGGCCATGGGGCTGCCGCCACCACTACTAAAATATATCTGAAAAAGCACATGTGGACAGTGGAATGCACCATGACTTTTCAAGCCGTGTTCCACCACACAACGAGCACTTCGTCGAATCCCAGGCAAAATGCATGGGCTTGGCACCGAAACGCAAACTGTACCTAATTCTACCTCATTAGTGAATACATGTGGACTGTACATCGTTAGTTAAGCCCACAAGATGGAGCAGAGGGCATCCTGGAGCTGGCGAGGCGAGGGACAACCGCCATCGTGGTGGACCTCGGCTCCACGGAACTGCACAGGAGGAGCTACTGGACCGCGTTCTGGGGCAAATGAAACCGCTCGCCACGAGCGGCCGAACTACAAAGCAGCGCTGGAGATGTCATATGGCCATGGGAGGAGACGAGGCACCGGCGAGAGTCCATCGTCATGCCTGAGGCAGAGGGGAGGATGGTGGACAGCCTTGCCTTGCCGCCACCGCCTCCACATGCCCCTCCCTCACGTGCACCTCCCTAACCATCCCCACCCACCAGTAGCCCGCGCGCCGCCAGCTGCACCCTCACCGCCGCCTCCTCCGCAGACATCGCCTACCTCCTCGGCGCCAATGAATCAACCTCGATGGACGGTGGTGGGGGGGTCCTCCGACTTTGGCCGTCCAGACAATGGCAGGGGGTGGTGCTCTACGGCCATCGTCGGAATAGCACTGCACGCTCACGCCCGCGGTCCACGACTCCACATGCTGCGGATCAGGTGGTGGGGTGGTGATGTAGCCGGCATACCACAAGTTTTGTGGAACCGGCCGACATGCGCCCAAGGACTGCACGCATGCGCGCCCCGCACTGCATCACACTCGTCGAAAACCGCGAGGGCCTAAAGCGAACAGCATAGGCTTCTCGTATTTCAACGATGGCGGCGGTTGCGTGTCAGTGCGCCATGGACTCCAGGTAGTGGACGACGCAGCTGGGGGAGGAGCTTGCCCTCCCGAGCGACTGAATCCTGGTGCGCGGCCCCATAGCGACCGGATCCGAGGCTGGATCAGAGCGAGGGAGGGGGGATGCGGAGCGGGCTGGTTGTCGTGCTGGCTAACGCGGGAAGGGGTGGCCGTGGCTGAGGGTGCAGGCCGGCGAGGGTGGCTGCATCTGTTCCCGGGGCGCGGTGAGCAGGTCACTGGGCGGCTCGGGGAAGGATCCCGCTGGCTCCGGCGGTCGCAGGGCTGGTGTGGGAGGAGGGAGGTGGAGGAGGATCCAGCCGGATTGGGGTGGGGTGCCCGCTGGACTAGGCGGTGGGTGGCCGTGGGTTGGTCGGGGCGGGGCAGTGGGTTGCCGAGGGTTGGCTTGAGGTGGGGTGGGGGTGCTCTGTTTTTAGAAGTGTGTGGCGTGGTCCGATGAGTGTTAGCAGAATAAGAAAGTGTGTGTAGAATAAGAGTCTTAAGGGGTGTTATCATAATAGACCCACCATATATATTATGAAAACACCCCATAAGAGTCTTAAGGGGTGGATCTATTATGATAACACCCCATATATATAGGTGGGAGGTAGAGGGAGGCAGCCAGGGTGCGCCCCAAGTAGGCCAAAACCTACTTGGGCTCCTGCCTGAGGTCGCCTCCCCTTTCTTCTTTTGGTGAGCGGGGAAAGGCGGGGGAGGAGGCGCCCCCTTCCCTTCCTTTCTCCCATGAGAAGGGGTAGGCAGGAGGGGCTAGCCCTCCCTCTTTCCTTCCCTAGGGCCGGCGGCCAGGGAGTGGGGCGCGCCAGCCCCTTTGTGGGCTGCTCTGTCCCCCCCCCCCTTGGCCCATTAGGCCCACACTCTCGCCGGGATGCCCAGAACTCCTTTCGGTGACCCGATGACTACCCGGTGCACCCCAAAACTCTTCCGGTGTCCGAATATCATCGTCCTATATATCAATATTTACCTCTCGACCATTTAGAGGCTCATTGTCATGTCTATCATCTCATCCGGGACTCCGAACAATAATCAGTCACCAACTCACATAACTCATATAATATTATATCGTCATCGAGCGTTAAGTATGCAGACCCTACGGGTTCGAGAACTATGCAGACATGACCGAGACACCTCTCTGGTCAATAACCAATAGCGAAACATGGATGCCCATATTGGTTCCTACATATTCTACGAAGATCTTTATCGGTCGAACCGTTATGACACGTATGTTACTTGCCCGAGGTTCGATCGTCGGTATCTCTATACCTAGTTTAATCTCGTTACCGGCCAGTCTCTTTACTCGTTTCATAATACATCATCTCGTAACAAACTCATTAGTCATTTGCTTGCAAGGCTTCTTATGATGTGTATTATCGAGAGGGCCCAGAGATACCCCTCCCATACTCGGAGTGATGTTTGATAGCACACAAGGTATTCCTCCGATTCCCGGGAGTTGCATGACCTCATGGTCTAAGGAACACGTATTTGACATACAAGAAAGATGTAGCAAAAAATGTATGATCAAATGCTAAGCTAACGAATGGGTCTTGTCCATAACATCATTCTCCTAATGATGTGATACCATTATCAAATGACAACTCATGTTTATTGTTAGGAAACCTTGACCATCTTTGATTAACGAGCTAGTCTACTAGAGGCTTACTAGGGACACGTTATTTGTGTATGTATTCACACATGTATTTGATTTTCCGGTCAATACAATTCTAGCATGAATAATAAACCTTTATCATGAATAAGGAAATATAAAATAACAACTTTATTATTGCCTCTAGGGCATATTTCCATCAGTCTCCCACTTGCACTAGAGTCAATAGTCTAGATTACATTGTAATGAATCTAACACCCATGGAGACTTGGTGTTGATCATGTTTTCACGTGGAAGAGGCTTAGTCTACGGCTCTGCCAAATTCAGATCTGTGTGTACTTTGAAAATTTCTATGTCTCCATCCTTGACCTTTTCACGAATGGAGTTGTAGCATCTCTTGATGTGTTTTGTTCTCTTGTGAAACCTGAATTCCTTCGCCGAGGCAATTGCTCCAGTGTTATCACAAAAGGTTGTCATTGGACCCGATGCACTAGGTATTACACCTAGATCGGATAAGAACTCCTTCATGCTGCTTCCAAAGCAGCTATGTATTCCCCTTCACACGTAGATCCCACCACGACGCTCTGCTTGGAACTGCACCAACTGACAGCTCCACCTTTCAATATAAATATATATCCGGTCTATGACTTAGGTCATCTGGATCTGTGTCGAAGCCAGAATCGACGTAGCCCTTTACGACGAGCTCCTCGTCACCTCCATAAATGAGAAACATATCCTTCATCCTTTTCAGGTACTTCAGGATGTTCTTGACAGTTGTCCAGTGATCCACTCCTGGATTATTTTGGTACCTCCCTGCCAAACTTATGGCAAGGCACACATCAGGTCTGGTACACATCATAGCATACATGATAGAACCTATGGCTGAGGCCTAGGGAATGACTTTCATTTACTCTCTATCTTCTGTAGTGGTCGGGCATTGAGTCTGACTCAATTTCACACCTTGTAACATAGGCGAGAACCCTTTGTTTGACTTATCCATTTTGATTTTTGTCAAAACTTTCTCAAGGTATGTGCTTTGTGAAAGTCCTATTAAGCGTCTTGATCTATCTCTATAGATCTTGGTGCCCAATATATAAGCAGCTTCACCGAGGACTTTCATTGAAAATTTCTTATCCAAGTATCCTTTTATGCTATCCAGAAATTCTATATCATTTCCAATCAACAACATGTCATCCACATATAATATCATAAATGCTACAGATCTCCCACTCACTTTCTTGTAAATACATGATTCACCGTAAGTCTGTATAAAACCATATGCTTTGATCACCTCATCAAAGTGTATATTCCAACTCTGAGATGCTTGCACTAGTCCATAGATGGATCGCTGGAGCTTGCACACTTTGTTAGCACCTTTAGGATCAACAAAACTTTCTGGTTGCATCATATACAACTCTTCTTTCAGAAATCCATTAAGGAATGCATTTTTGACATCCATTTGCCAGATTTCATAATCATAAAATGATTGCTAACATGATTCGGACAGACTTAAGCATTACTACGGGTGAGAAAGTCTCATCGTAGTCAACTCCTTAAACTTGTCGAAAACCTTTTGCGATAAGTCAAGCTTTGTAGACAGTAACATTACCATCAGCGTCAGTCTTCTTCTTCAAGATCCATTTATTCTCTATGGCGTGCCGATCATCGGGCAAGTCCACCAAAGTCCACTCTTTGTTCTCATACATGAATCCTATCTCAAATTTCATGGCCTCAAGCCATTTTTCGGAATCTGGGCTCATCATAGCTTCTTCATAGTTCGAAGGTTCGCCGTTTTCTAACAACATGACTTCCAGGATAGGGTTACCCTACCACTCTAGTGTGGTACGTGTTCTGGTCGACCTTCGAGGTTTATTAGTAACTTGATCCGAAGTTTCATGATCATCATCATTAGCTTATTCACTAGTTGCTGTAGGTATCACGGGGATGGTTTTCTCTGATGAACTACTTTCCAATTTGAGAGAAGGTACAATTACGTCATCCAGTTCTACTTTCCTCCCACTAACTTCTTTCGAGAGAAACTCCTTCTCTAGAAAGGGCCCATTCTTAGCAACAAAGATCTTGCGTTTGGATCTGTGCTAGAAGGTGTATCCAATAGTTTCTTTTGGGTATCCTATGAAGACGCACTTCTTCAATTTGGGTTCAATCTTATCAGGTTGAAGCCTTTTGATATAAGTGTCGCAACCCCAAACTTTAAGAAATGACAGCTTTGGTTTGTTGCCAAACCACAGTTCATATAGTGTCATCTCAGTGGATTTAGATGGTGCCCTATTTAACGTGAATGCAGTTGTCTCTAGTGCATAACCCCAAAACGATAAAGGCAAATAGGTAAGAGACATCATAGCACACACTATATCCAATAGAGTACGGTTACGACGTTCGGACACACCATTACGTTGTGGTGTTCCAGGTCGCTTGAGTTGTGAAACTATTTCACATTGTTTTGAATGAAGGCCAAACTCGTAACTCAAATATTCACCTCCGCGATCATATCGTAGAAACTTTATTGTCTTGTTATGATGATTCTATTCTTCACTTTGAAATTCTTTGAACTTTTCAAATGTTTCAGACTTGTGTTTCATCAAATAGATATACCAATACCTACCCAAATCATCTGGGAAGGTGAGAAAATAATGATACCCGTCGCGTGCTTCAACACTCATCGGACCGCATACATCGGCATGTTTTATTTCCGATAAGTCATTAGCTCACTCCATTGTTCCGGAGAACGGAGTTTTAGTCATCTTGCCCATGAGGAATTGTTCTCAAGTATCAAATTATTCATAATCAAGTGATTCCGAAAGTCCATCACCATGGAGTTTCTTCATGCGCTTTACACTAATATGACCTAAACGGCAGTGCCGCAAGTATGTTGCACTATCATTATCAACTTTGCATATTTTGGCATCAATATTATGAATATGTGTGTTACCACGATCGAGGGTATTACCACGATCGAGATTCAATAAGAATAGACCATTCCTCAAGGGTGCATGACCATAAAAGATATTACTCATATAAATAGAACAACCACTATTCTCTGACTTAAATGAATAACCATCCGCATCAAACAAGATCCAGATATAATGATCATGCTCAACGCATGCACTAAATAACAATTATTCAGGTCTAAAACTAATCCCGAAGGTAGATGTAGAGGTAGCATGCCGACTGCGATCACATCGACCTTGGAACCATTCCCGACGCACATCGTCACCTCATCCTTAGTCAATCTTCATTTAATCTGCAGCTCATGTTTCAAGTTACAAATATGAGCAACCGAACCAGTATCAAATACCCAGGCACTGCTACGAGAACTAGTAAGGAACACATCAATAACATGTATATCAAATATACCTTTGTTCACTTTGCCATCCTTCTTATCCGCTAAATACTTGGGGAAGTTCCGCTTCTAGTGACCACTCCTTTTGGAGTAGAAGCACTCAGTTTCACGCTTAGATCCAGCTTTGGGTTTCTTCACGGGAGCGGCAACCTGTTTGCTGTTCTTCTTGAAGTTCCCTTTTCTTTCATGTGCCTTTTTCTTGAAACTAGTGGTCTTGTTAACATCAACACTTGATGCTCCTTCTTGATTTCTACCTCTACCGATTTCAGTATCGCGAAGAGCTCGAGAATTGTTTTCTCCATCCCTTGCATATTATACTTCATCATGAAGCCTTTGTAGCTTGGTGACAGTGATTGAAGAACTCTGTCAAAACACTCTCAGGTGGAAGAGTAATTCCTAGCTGAGTCAAGTGATTATGATACATGGACATTTTGAGTATGTGTTCACTGACAGAACTATTCTCCTCCATCTTACAGCTATAGAACTTGTTGGAAACTTCATATCTATCAACCCGTGCATTACCTTGAAATATAAATTTCAGCTCCTGGAACATCTCATATGATCCATGATGTTCAAAACGTCTTTGAAGCCCCGGTTCTAAGCCGTAAATCCTGGCACACTGAACTATAGAGCAGTCATCACTCTGTGTTTGCCAGATGTTCATAGCATCCAGGTTGGCGGGAGTGGGTGGGTCACCTAGCGGTGCATCAATGACATAATTATTATGTGCAACAATGAGGGTAATCCTCAAGTTATGGACCCAGTACGTGTAGTTGCTACCATCATCTTTCAACTTAGCTTTATCTAGGAATGCATTAAAATTCAAGGGAAAAGTAGCACGTGCCATTGATCTACAACGCAGATATGCAAAAACTATAAGACTGTGTTCATGATAAATTAAGTTCAATTAATCAAATTACTAATGAACTCTCGCTTAAATTAACATGCCCCAGGTTATCTAAGTGATACATGATCCAAATCAACTAACCCATGTCCGATCATCACGTGAGATGGGGTAGTCATCAATGGTGAACATCTCTACGTTGATCATATCTACTCTAAATGTTTGACCTTCCGGTCTCCAGTGTTCCGAGGCCATGTTTGGACATGCTAGGCTCGTCAAGTTTAACCCAAGTATTCCGCGTGTGTAAATCTGGCTTACACCCGTTGTATGTGAACATAGAGTCTATCACACCCGATCATCACATGGTGTTTCGAAACGACAAACTATAGCAATGGTGCATAGTCAGGGTGAACACTTTTATCTTGAAATTATGAGAAGGGATCATCTAATAATGCTACCGTCGTTCTAAGAAAAATAAGATGCATGGAGGATAAAGATCAGATGCAATCAAAATATGTGACATGATATGGCCATCATCATCTTGTGCTTTTGATCTCCATCTCCCAAGCATCGTCCTGATCTCCATCGTCACCGGCTCGACACCTTGATCTCCATCGTTGCGTCATTGTCATCTCGCCAACTATTTCTTCTACAACTATTTCTAACTCATAGCGATAAAGTAAAGCAACTACATGGCGCTTGCATTTCATAAATTAATTAAGAGACAACCATAAGGCTCCTGCTGGTTGTCGATATTACAAAACATGATCATCTCATACAATAACGTAAAACTCATCACGTCTTGACCATATCACATCATAACATTCCCTGCAAAAACAATTAGGTGTCTTCTTCTTTGTTGTTGCAAGTTTTATGGCTGCTACAGGCTCCTAGCAAGAACCGTTCTTACCTACGGCAAAAACCACAACTGTGATCTATCAAGTTTGCTATTTTAACCTACTTCAAGGACTGGTCGCAGTCAAATTCGATTCAACTAAAGTAGGAGAAACAGACACCTGCTAGCCACCTTTATGCAAAACAAGTTGCATGTATGTGGATGGAACCGGTTTCATGTACGTGGACATGTAAGGTTGGTCTGGGCCGCTTCATCTTACAATACCGCCGAATCAAAAATAAGACGTTGGTGTTAATCAGCATGACCATCACCGCCCACAACTCTTTGTGTTCTACTCGTGCATGTCATCTACGCATAGACCTGGCTCATGATGCCACTGTTGGGGAACGTTGCATGGAAAATAAAATAAAATTCTACGCACACGCAATGACCTATCCATGGAGATGCAAAGAAACGAGGGGGGAGTGTGTCTATGTACCCTCGTAGACCGTAAGCGGAAGCGTTAGACAATGTGGTTGATGTAGTCGAACTTCTCTGCGATCCAACCGATCAAGTACCGAACGTACGGCACCTCCGTGTTCAGCACACGTTTAGCTCGGTGACGTCCTCGCCTTCTTGATCCAGCAAGACGGGTGAAGTATTCATGAGTTCCGGCAGCATGATGGCATGGTGACGGTGATGGTGAAGTGATCTCCACAGGGCTTCGCCTAAGCACTACGAAAATAAGTCCGGGGAACGAAACTGTGGAGAGGGGCACCGCACACAACTAAGACAATGTTCTGGGCTTTGTTTGGTGCCCCCTCCTCATATATATATATATATATATATATATATATATATATATATATATATATATATATAGGTGGGTGGGAGAGGGAGGTAGCCAGGGTGCGCCCCAAGTAGGCCGAAACCTACTTGGGCTCCTGCCCTAGACGGCCATCCCCCCTTCCTTCTTTTGGTGAGTGGGGAAAGGCATGGGAGGAGGCGCCCTCCTTCCCTTTCTCCAATGAGAAGGGGAAGGCAGGAGGGGCTACCCCTCCACCTTTCCTTCCCTAGGGCCGGTGGCCAGGGATTGGGGCGCGCTAGCCCCTTTCTGGGCTGGTATGTCCCCCCTTGGCCCCTTAGGCCCATACTCTTGCCGGGGATGCCCGGAACTCCTTCTAATGACCCGATGACTACCCGGTGCGCCTCGAAACTCTTACGGTGTCCGAATATCATCGTCCTATATATCAATCTTTAGCTTTCGACCATTTCGAGACTCCTCATCATGTCCGTGATCTTATCTGGGCCTCCGAACAACATTCGGTCACCAAATCACAAACTCATATAATATTATATCATCATCGAACGTTAAGCGTGCGGACCTTGCGGGTTTAAGAACTATGTACACATGACCGAGACACCTCTCCGGTCAATAACCAATAGCGGAACCTGGATGCCCATATTGGTTCCTACATATTCTACGATTATCTTTATCGGTCGAACCGTTATGACAACATACGTAATTCCCTTTGTGTGTCGGTATGTTACTTGCCCGAGATTTGATCGTCGGTATCTCTATACCTAGTTCAATCTCGTTACCGGCAAGTCTCTTTACTCATTCCATAATACATCATCTCGTAACTAACTCATTAGTCATTTGCTTGCAAGGCTTCTTATGATGTGTATTACCGAGAGTGCCCAGAGATACCTCTCCGATACTCGGAGTGACAAATCCCAATCTTGATTCCTGCCAACTCAACAAACACCTTCAGAGATACATGTAGAGCACCTTTATGATCACCCAGTTACGTTGTGATGTTTGATAGCACACAAGGTATTCCTCCGGTATCCGGGAGTTGCATGATCTCATGGTCTAAGGAACATGTATTTGACATACAAGAAAGCAGTAGCAAAAACTGTACGATCAAATGCTAAGCTAATGAATGGGTCTTGTCCATCACATCATTCTCCTAATGATGTGATCTCGTTATCAAATGACAAATCATGTCTATGGTTAGGAAACCTTATCTATCTTTGATCAACAAGCTAGTCTAGTAGAGGCTTATTAGGGTCTTGATATTTGTTTATGTATTCACACATGTATTTGAGTTTTTGGTCAATACAATTCTAGCATGAATAATAAACCTTTATCATGAATAAGGAAATATAAAATAACAAGTTTATTATTGCCTCTAGGGCATATTTCCATCAGGAATCCCAAGACGGTGCGACATTGGCGAGTGCCCATTTTGGTCTTCAAGATGATGAATGCTTGGTAATCGTCCACTTCTACATAGCGACATCGTCTCTTTCCCATGGTGATTTGGTTTTCGATCTGAGGTCGGATCTTTCCGAAGGGGGAGGGGATGATGCGGACCATCCTACGGACATCACCATGTCAAGAGTCCATTTGGCACATGACACGTGCGACATCTACTTCGCATACACAAAGGTGAATCATTTCCTTTACACGTGTTCACTTGACCCCTTTGAGGATGGTATACTACTTGACACTCCTGTCGTATACATGCATAGCTATTACCAAAGCTTCACCATCGATGAGGAGGAGTAAGAGCGCACGTGTACGTCTACACCATCCGCGAGGGAAGCGTGGAAGAGAAGACGGAAGGAAGGAGAAGAAACGAAGCAAGACAGAGCTTGCCCGAATCATCCGGATGCCCACCCGGACGATCCGTACCAAGCCCAGACGATCCGGGTAAAGTGCCCAAAGACGACAACACCGCTTCGGACGAAGCCGGATCATTCGCACCTGCTCCCAGTTCATCCGGACCCACCAGGACATCCGGACGACAACCCGGACATCTGGCCCCACCATGACTGCTACAACACATCCGGACGAAGCTGGATCATTCGGACCTGCTCCCGGATCATCCAGACCGCCGACGCCAGAATCATCCGGCCTTTGCCTGCACGCATGACTCGGGCCAAGGCACATGAACCCATTTCGCCTCCGCACTTACCTATTCGTGGCTTAGACTATAAATAGACCTCCTCCACCTCATTTCTAGGGTTAGTAATATGATAGCTTATCTTAGTTGAGCTTTGCTCCTTATCTTCTCCTCTTGAGAGAGAGAGATATGGAGTTCAAGACCTCCATGTGAGCATGTGAGAAGATCCTCAGGGATTTAAGACCCCTTTGTGGGAGGGATCTATCTAGATCATCAAGATCCCATCTCCTTTGGATTTGGAATGAACTTTGTCTTGTATCTTTCCCTTTGTTGTTCAGGGATCTTTGTAGATTTTGTGTGGATTTGAGTCTAGTGGATGTGTGATTGAACTTATTCTTGAGTGTTCCTCTTGTGATTTCTTCCCATTCTTCCTCGTGTTTTCTGTTCTTCAAGAAATCCCCTTCAATTCGTGAAAGATCGGCCATTAGGATTCCACCCTATATCAGGCATGTTGCGCGGCGACACGACGAATCCTCCCTGCCGGAGTGAATTGCATAAAACATCGACATTGAAGTACGGTCTTGTAGAAATCACAAGTCTCTAGTTTTGTGCCCAAAAACACTAATTCTCAGGCTAATTTTTTGCAGAAACCACTAGTTACCGACTTTGACCCGTTTAATGATGATTATGACACGTGGGACCCGCAAAAGCTGACGTGGCATAACTGTGGACATTTGACGGTGTTAGATGGGAGATATTTACAGATTTACAAAACAGTCCCTGTAATTTTATAAAGACACCCTCATTCAAAAAATGAAAAAAGCAATCAGCCCCAACCCACCCCGTCGCTTGCCTCCTCGTCAGGTGGCAGCATGCTCGCGGCCAGCGTCGGCGGCCGGCGCGGGGGATGCTGCACGTGGCCAGCGAGGGTGGCAGCGTGTGCCCCGCAGCGGTGGTGGTGTTCAACTGGGCTTGCTGCTCCGGCTACGTGTGCGGCTATGTCCGGCTGAGCTCAGATGCTGCCCCGCCCGTGGCCGGCGAGGGCGCTGGCGTGTGCCCCGCAGCGGTGGAGATGCTGCTCATGGCCCGACGGTCTCGGCCCGCGCGCTCGAGCTTTACCTGCATGGAGGTCAGTCAAAGGCGACGGCGGTTGGTGGTGGCGCAGCTTGCGAAGTCGGGGGGAGGATATGCAGCGGTGCAGCCGGAATCACGACCCTCGGCGTCGTGCTTGACCGCCATGATGCGCTCGAATTCTGCGAGGTCCAGGGCGCTGAGAGCGACGGACGCGGCGGCGAGGTCTAGGGCGCTGAGAGCGACGAACGCGACGGCGAGGTCCACAGCCATGGCGACGGCCGCTCGTCCGAGGGACGCCTAGCAGCCCACCCGCACCGAGCTCCACCACGGCCATGGTTCCCGGCTATGCCACGGCCGGCGACAATACCTTGTGGGAACGTTCCTCCCGGACCCCGGCGGCACTGTCCCTCGCCGGCGATGAGGCACCATGGGCGGTGACCCGCCGTGCTGCAGTGCGCAGGGCAGCTCAGGAGTTGATTGCTTTTTTTGGTTATTTCTGAAGGGTGCCTATGTAAAATTTTAGGTTTATTGTGTAAATCTGAAGAAAAAAACTGTCTAACACCGTCTGTGTGGAACCGTTACGCCACGTCAACTTTTGCGGGCTCCACCTGTCATAATCGGGGTTAAAATGAGCAAACAGGTGACTAGTGTTATTTGTAAAAAAATTAGCCTGAGAATTAGTGTTTTTGGGCACAAAACTAGAGACTTGTGATTTCCGCAAGACCGTGCTTCAATGTCGATGTTTTCTGCAATTCACTCTCCCTGCCGCAACCATCCACGGGCCCAGCTTAGCTTCGGTGCCAACCCCTCCGGTGGAGGCGGCTACGGTTTCCACTGTGTTGCCGGTGGGAGGGGGTGGCGATGGGACGGGATTTGGAAACAAATCGTTGGGCAAATAACCATTGTTAAGTCTTCTGTGTGTACCTAACTGGAAGTACTATCCCTCATCACGTTAATTATTGGGAAAACGACTAGGATCAAACAATACACATTATATTCTGGAGTCAACAAGCATGGGGAAATTACAGCATATGTACATGCATGCTTGAGTCAACAAGAATATACTGCAATACCATACCATTAATTGCCTCGTGCATTATGTTCTCGTTGGGTATTTATACGCTCCTTCTGGCTCGCATTCAAGGCTGCGCTCTGGCCGGCATTCAAGGCCGAGGCATGAGACGCGAATCTGCCATCGTTGCCGTGTTAAAGGCCA
Source organism: Secale cereale (assembly GCA_902687465.1). Classification (NCBI taxonomy): domain Eukaryota; kingdom Viridiplantae; phylum Streptophyta; class Magnoliopsida; order Poales; family Poaceae; genus Secale; species Secale cereale. The sequence goes on along the minus strand of LR738715.1, from coordinate 296,607,455 downwards.
CATTGCTATCAACTGCAGAGACCCACTCAATTGCAACTACTGCTCCCGGAGCGGCCACAAGGCGAGTTGCTGTCCTCGGCGCTTCTGCAGCCCCTCGGCGCCTCTACCTCCTCCGGTCCCGGCGGCGACGACCCCTCGCCCTTCGCCTGAAGCTGTCATGCCGCGCATGGGGGACCCCGTGACCCGGCCCGAGGAAGGTGTGGTCATTATGGTCACCACTCCGGCGCTGGAGCAGCATGCGGCTTTCCTGTCGTCCAGCGCTGCGCTGGTGTGGCTCGGTGGTCGCCGACCCCAGCTCTCCGCGGCTGCCATCGCCGACGCCATTGCCGCCCGCTTCCGCATCAGCAAGGAGCTCTTCGACGTCGTCCCGCACTACCCGGAGGATTTCTTCATCACCTTTCGTCACCTGCACCATCGCGACGCGGTCACCGCGGCCCCGGGCAGCTTCGTGTCGGGCGAGCTGGACGTCCTCCTGTCCAACTGGTCTCCGCGCGCGCACGCCGACGCCGTGCAGCTCAAGCACCATGTGCATCTGAGCCTTGAGAATGTCCCGCTCAATGCGTGGAATGAGGAGGTGGTTGCCAAGATCCTCGGTGGCGCGGCTGTTGCCCACTACTTTGACGCCGCCACGACGCAGAAGGCGGACGCGTCCTCGCTCAACCTGTGGGCTTGGACGGCAAATCCCTCCAAGATACCCAAGATCATGTGGCTTACCATCATTGGCGGTTCTGCGACCGGCGACAACATCATCGTCTCAAGCTCTGGACCTCTCCCAGGCTTCAACAATGTGGCCAGCACTTCCTCTTCGGCTCGGAAACAAGGAAGGGCGGGGCTCACCTACAGGGTGCTGGTGCACCTCGACTTGCATGAGGACATCACCAGCGACTCGCCGTCGCCGCGCTTCCAGAACAAGTTCGACATCCGCCTTGGGGTGGTTGATGGCGAGGCCGCTGTTCGCGACAGGGGCCAACCTGCTGATGTGCGACGCAATGATGACAATGATCGCCGTCGTCGCGATGATGACGATGAGAGAAGGCGCCGGGACGGGGGCAATGAGGACGGGCGACGTGGCCGGGACTCTGGGCGTCAGCCGTCCTGGGGCGATCGCTTCTTCCGTAGCCACTCGCGCGCCCCGGACGCACGTCGGGACAGGGATGGGCGCCGAGTGATGATCGTCACGACCGTCGTAGGGCTGTTCGGGCCGCCCCTGCTGATGTGCCGGCGCTCCAGGAGGCTGATCATACCCCCGCCACTGTTCTTCACCATGACCAGGCCGGCGTCCTTGTCTGGCACCGATTGCAGAGGCCGGTGGATGAGGTGGTGCCTTAGGCTGCCCCTCCATCTGCTAGGGGCCGGAGCCCCCATCGACATCCCTCTCCGGGCACTGCAAGGAGGCGCTCCAGGGAAAATCAAACTCCCCTTGGGTCCCCTGTTTCGGTGTTGCCGCCGACGCCGTGCTCCAAGGGCGCGTCCCAGGTGGGGGCGCTAAGTGGTCTGGCTCAGGCGGCACTTCGCATCTGCTCGCCGGCATCTCTTGTTCGCCCGTTGATGAGTCAAGAAGTGGTGCTTCCAGATTGCTCGTCGGGTTCCCAGCTGTTCACCCAAATCTCCCTCGCTCAGGTGCCCGTTGCGGCTGTAGAGGTGGCAGCGACAGAGGATGCACCTGATGATGTTGCAGCTAATGCAGCTGTAGTGGTGGCAGCTAAAGATGTGGAAGCTGATGGCATGGGGCATCTGTTTCAGCAGAGCACGAAGGGGCTACTAGACACCCCTTCTCCATTGGCTTGCAGAAGATTGGCCAACAGGCGCAAAACCTTGGCAGGTGTTTCAATTGGCTACACTTTGCGTTGCTCCAGTGCACGCTTGAGGGCTGCTGGACGTGCGCGTGTGTCGCCTGTCGAGGCTGCAGCACAAAAGATGGTCCTGAAAGGGATGGGGATCGTTAAGACTGGAGAAGGTGTCACAGAGGCGGCTATTTGCAAATTCCAAGACATATTTAAGGAGCAGCTCACTGATGAGATGATCAAAGCTATGCGGGAGATTTTCAAGTTGGATGATGTCGTGGCCACAGCGGTGGAGGAGGCTCTGATTGCCCACGGTGGCCCTGCCGCTCTCGACAATGATGTGGAGGCTCTCATGGCTGATGTCTAGACCTGCAGATTGCATGTCCATCGTGTCCAACTAGTCTCTGATGTTAGCACAACTTAGTTCCTGGGTCTCCTCTGTGAGGGACGTGTATCATAGTTTCTGCTTCTCCATTTGCTGCCCTGTAGTGGCCATGTGGATTGTGTTTCCTGTAGCCTGTGAGTCCAAGTGTGCTTCTGCTGTTTGCTGCTACCAAGTTTGTGTTATGTTCTCCATTTGGAATGAAGGTTGGTCCAAGCTGGGAATCCCGCTAGTTACATCATGATAGCACAACCAATCAATTTTCTTTGTTGGAATGTTCGAGGCCTGAACTGTCCTGATCGTCGCGCGACCGTCCATGAAACGATCGTGTCCACTGCATGTCATATTGTGTGCCTTCAGGAGACCAAACTAGATGATGTTGACCAATTCATTGCGTCCTTCCTGGGTGGACACCGACTCAGGAATTTCGCTCAGCGACCGGCGCTGGGCACACGAGGGGGGGCATCCTGGTTCTCTGGGATGAGGCCACTGTTGGGCTGTCCAACGTCTACACTTCGGAGTTCCGCCTCTCTGCAGATGTTCATATTCAGGTCTGTGGAACCAATTTCAAACTCACAACGGTCTATGGCCCTACGACCTCCTCAAGAAAGGATGATTTTTTTGCCGGCTTCTCACGCACAAGCCGGCTGCTGGTGTCAAATGGGTAGTGATGGGCGACTTCAATCAAATTTACAAGGCAAGAGATAAAAACAAGCGCAATGTAAACTTAAGTCGCATAAACCGCTTCCAGACAGCCCTAAATCGCTGTGAGCTTAGGGAGATCCACCTGCAGAACACACGCTTCACATGGAGCAATGAACGACAAAATCCGACACTCTGCAAGCTAGACTGCATTTTCTGCAATGACGAATGGGATATTCACTTTGGAGCTCACATCCTACATGCGCTGTCATCGTCTCTCTCTGACCACTGCCCGCTACTCCTCGCGGAGGACAGTGGACCTCGGCGGCCGCGCACGTTCAAATTTGAAAATGTCTGGATTTCCATCCCAGGTTTCCAAGATGTGGTGAAGGAGGCTTGGCTACATGATTCTGGACATTACGAGCCATGCCAGAACCTGTTCCACAAGCTCAGGAGGACTGGTGCCTACTTGTCCAAATGGAGCAGGACTCTGTTTTCTCAAGCCAAGATTCACTTTCATGCAGCTCTAATGATCATCCTCAGACTTGACGTTACCCAAGAGACAAGAGAGTTGTCGGTTGGGGAGATGGAGCTGCGGGCTAGGCTCAAGAGGAGGGTTATTAGCCTCGCAGTGATTGAGCGCTCAAGAAAAAAACAATGCTCTAGAATTAGGAATTTAAAGGAAGGGGACGCCGATACAAAGTTTTTTCACCTACGGGTGAATGCGCGCAGAAGGAAAAATCACATTCACCGCCTCATACACAACAATGGCTGGATCACTGGGCATACGGAGAAAGAGGAGATCATTTTTGAGCATTTCTCTCGTACTCTGGGCAGGCAAGAGAAGGACTTCAACTGGGAAAACTTCAACTTCCCCGACGTGGATCTACAGGAGCTTGGAAACCCTTTCACGGACGCGGAGGTGTATGCGGCCATTGGCCAAATGCCCAAAGATAAGGCACCTGGTCCCGATGGTTTCACCGGGATGTTTTTCAAGAACTGTTGGGAAATAGTAAAAGACGATATCATGCGTGTTATACACTCTTTCTGGACTTTGCAGACCTCCAACATGCACTGGCTTAACTCCGCAAAGATTGTGCTTCTGCCGAAGAAGGATGGCGCGGAAGGAGTTGCTGATTACAGGCCCATCAGTCTCATCCACGCCGTCGCCAAGATTATTGCCAAGACGCTGGCGCTGCGTCTGGGGCCCCACATGGACAGCTTGGTCTCCAATGCCCAGAGCGCTTTCATTAAGAAACGAAGTATACATGACAACTTCATGTACGTGCGCAACCTCGCCAGACGCCTCAACAAAAGCAAGACACCTCCCTTACTTTTCAAACTGGATATCCGCAAGGCTTTCGACTCCGTCCGATGGGACTACATCTTGCAGCTCCTGCAGCACAGAGGTTTCCCGAGCATTTTTAGGGATTGGATTGCAGCACTTCTAAGCACATCCTCGCCCCGTGTCCTCTTGAACGGTGTGGGGGGTCCCCCTTTCTTGCATGGTCAGGGTTTTCATCAGGGCGACCCGCTATCACCCCTTTTGTTCGTCATTGCCATCGACCCGCTACAACAGGCTCTCGACTTGGCCACCAGACATGGGCTGCTTCACAAGATAAGGGGACGCGGGTCTTCCTGTCGGACATCGCTTTACGCCGACGATGCAACAGTTTTCATCAAGCCTATCAAAGAGGATGTGGACAACCTTGCTTGCATTCTGAAAGGTTTTGGGGAGGTCACGGGCCTCTGCACAAATGTCTCCCAAAACTCGGTCGCCCCCATTCGCTGCCGAAACCTTAACCTCGATGCCATCCTTCAGGGTCTTCCCGCAAGGAGGGCCTCCTTCCCAATGAAATACTTGGGACTTCCCTTGTCGGTGTGGCAGCTCTAATGCGCCGATTTCCAGTACCTGGAGGATAAAGTTGCAGGAAGGCTTGTACCCTGGGAAGGGCGATACATTGCAACACCGGGACGTGTAGTTTTGGTCAAATCAGTGTTGACTTCGCAGGTTGTCTTCACTGCTACTGCACTACCCATCCCTAGAGGCACCCTGAACAACATCAGCAAGATTGAGCGAGCGTTCCTTTGGTCGGCCTCGCACAAGACGACTGGGGCCAAGTGCAAAGTAAATTGGAAGCGCGTCTGTACACCCAAGGACCTTGGGGGCCTTGGGGTGCTACACCTGGAGAAGTTCTGTCGGGCGCTTCGTTTACGATGGCTGTGGCTTGAATGGGCTGCGCCGTCGAGACTGTGGGTCGGCCTGGGTAATATATGTGACGACGAGGATAAGTGTTTCTTCTATGCATGCACAACCATCACCATCGGCAACGGCGCCTGTGCGCCCTTATGGGGGTCCCCCTGGCTTAACGGATGCAAGCCCAGGGACATTGCCCCCCTGATCTTTGCGGCGTCCTCTCGAAAGCAATGGAAAGTCAGGGAAGCGTTGCATAATGAAGCATGGATTAGCAAAATAAACCTTACGGTTGCGTTCTCTTTTGACCACTTGAGACAATTCTTGGAGTTGTGGACTTCCATCCAAGGTATTAGTCTGGACGAGCATGTCGAGGACTCCATCGTTTGGAAGCTCACAGTCTCAGGACAATACACTGCTTCCTCGGCGTACAATGCGCAATTCCTATCTATCACTCGCACAGACATGTGCAAGGTTGTGTGGAAAAACTGGGCGCCCCCGAGCGTCAAATTCCTAGCGTGGCTTGCCTTACAAAACAGGATCTGGACTGCCGACAGGTTGGTCAAAAGGGGGTGGCCAAACTGTGGCCCGTGCCCCTTATGCAGCAGGGCGCCGGAAACTGTCGAACACCTCTTCTACTGCTGCCGCTACACTATGAGAATTTGGGGCCTGGTGAAGGGCTGGCTTCAACTTGTAAGCGTGGACGTTGCAGTTTGGGCGAGCTATAGGAGTATCAAGGACTGGTGGTTTGACATGGTCGCCACTCAGAGAATCAATGGAAGGGCGATGTCTTCTCTTACTATGCTAGTTTGCAAATCGATTTGGGATGAAAGGAACGCAAGGGTTTTTCGACGAGTTTATGCTCCTCCAACCATTCTTCTACGCACCATCCAGAAGGCGGCATTTCTTTGGGCGACATCTGGGGCACATTATACCGAGACAGTAGTGCGGGTGTGGTTTGAATCCCGAGCATGGGTTTTTTTTTTCACTTTCAATATTCTCCTCTGTAACTCGCCAAGACAATTTTCCCTCTCTTAATTAATGAAAAGGGGCAAATCTTTTGCCTCACGTTTCAAAAAAAAAAAAAGAAGCCGTTGCTGAAACACCGACTGCGAATTGGCTCGGTGTCATCAGTGGTGCACATTACATAGTCACTAGGCTATTTGCCTATGCGAATGACGATGACATCATAGAGCAGATCGAAAGTGCAGCAGATATCATAGATTATTTATTGAATAAAGATCCCTCGGAGATCTCTATATTTCAGCCGTTCTAATCATGTAAAGCACTAAACAAAGAACATGCGATGATCTTATCTATCTAATCACTGTCACTCGGCGTTATTCATGTCGCTAATTAACTAAGACCTAGCCAGCCGATATGCATGTACGCACTTCCATGTCAATTCATTTGGGCAGTGTTTTTGCACCATACATTTCGCAATCATCTTGATTTGGTTTTCTCTCAGCTGGGTTCGTCGGGCTAGAATAGATAGAGCGCTGAGTGTTAGTCGTTTCTAGGAGTACCTAAGCAACCACGACCACCATTTCCACCAACACAAAAGTGGCTTCTACGTACCTGTCAAGGGCAAGGATCTGGCCCCTCAAACAAACTGAAAGACTTGAGAAAGCGCGCGCAGAAAAGCGGAGCAAAGGAAACGAAAGATCCAACGCTTGTCCACGCCAAATCAGCGCAAAGTCGCCGCGAGGTTGTGAAATCGACAATACGTGGAACAAGTTGCATATTGCGCTGCTGATCTCCTCATCACGAATTCGATCTTTTCCTTTTTGGCCTTGTGACCGCAGGCCCAAGCACAAGCACAAGCACGTTATACTCGAGCGAGCCTCCCTGTTTTTCCCTTGTGGATATGGTGTTGTAAACACTACCTGATCCAGATATGTGTGATATGTTATTATTTCAAGAATACATGCGAAATATGTGTTATCTCCATACGCACGATTGTTGACTGGTATGCACTACAGTTTTGGAGATCAAGGGTGAACAGACAGTGGGTTAACTCTTGTTGTTCTGGCTGGCTCATCTGAGCCACGCCGTTTACTTAGCTTGTTGCCCTGCTAATCAAGTGCCAAAGAGGGAGCCAGAATAGACTTACGCTATGGAGCATCGCGGACTAAAACTGAAGTTTAAAGATGGACGTGTCCATCGTCCGTCGGCGACTCGACTAGTCCTACCGTGGTTGTTCTGTAGCCTGCGACATGTCGCCGTACGCGAGCGCGCAGCCACACACACACGACGACGAGGCACGGCACGTGCGTGAGGGTGATAGACGAGGGTTCGATGCAGGCAGGCATACAACAGTGGTGTTTGTGTGGCGCTCGGAAATCTTGAGCGTGATAACCTCAGCCACTAGCGCGGTTGGATGCACGCAGCAGGGTCTCCGTGTCAACGCACGCAAACAGAATCCTACCTGCCTCACTCTGCCGACTCGCCGAGTATGCACGCCGGCCTGATTTTCGCACGATCGAGGTAGATGCGCTCAGCTGCATCCATGTGCGCCCAAACGACTCGATAAAAAAGCAAACAGATGGACGAGCACGCAGAGAAGGACAGAGTTCGCTCGACACCACATGCATTGGCTAATTACTCTGTCACACCTAGTCACTTGGACGCCAACTGTCCAGTGTGACGTGGCAAGGCTCGGGGCCCGCATGTAAGTGAGTAGAGAGAGTGTAGCTGTGGAGGTTATAAAGGAGCTGCCGCCGCATGTGGTGGGTATGCAAGTCTTGTACTGAACCTTCTCTCTAAATCCTTCCTCTGCAAGGCAACCATCTTCTCCCTCAAGCTTTCTCCTTCTTCCTCCTCACCTACTTCTCTCCCCACCCCGATCCAGCCGTTACAGTTGGTAATCAGAGCCAAATCGGAGGATTTTTTTTTTCATTCATCGATTGGGGATCGGTAACACCCACCGCGCCGGTGCGAGCTGCTCCGGCAAGCCGCGCAAAATCCGTCGCGGGGTTCGATCCCCTCTCGGCGCTCCACCACGGCTCCCCCAAAGACGTCGGCCGCGACGCGCCAGGTCCTGTCCGCCATGGAAGACGGCAACAGCAGCATCACCAAGCTGTTGGAGTCCTTGCTCGCCAAGGTCGACGATCAGAAGAAGGCGCTGGACAAGCAAATCGAGCTTCAAACCACCTTCAACACCCAGATCTCGCAAGAGGTGCGCGGTCTCGCCCGTCAGATCGATCTGACGCAGGCGGACCTGGACGTCGCACGCAAAACGGTGGAGGCGTCCGCATCGCCGGCGGGCTCGGTCACCACGCTCCTACATCAACCCGCCCTGCCACCACCTCCACCCCCTTCGTCACCACGGCAGACTGCCGACCCATCGCGCCCTTCTTCCTCCCACGCGCGCCTCGGCGACAACCGTCCTCCACTCCTTCCTGTGCCCCAGCAAGGCAGCTTCGTCGCCACGACGACTGCGTCTCCGACCAGCCACCACTCCAACGACTTCCACAAGCCGCCCAAGCATAATTTCCCCAAGTTCGACGGCTCTGCACCATACTTGTGGCTGGATCGATGCCTCGCCTACTTCGAGCTGTACAAGGTGGCCGCTCACCACTGGTTTCCCACCGCTTCGCTCTACGTCGACGGCCAAGCGGCGCACTGGCTGCAAGCCTTCCGGCAGACGCACCGGAACATCACCTGGGAAGTGTTCACCTCGGCAGTTCTGGAAGAATTCGGTGCAGAAGAATTCGAAGTGGTGATGCATAAGCTTCTGTAACTCAGACAGACAGGCACCGTCTCTGAATACCGTGCCGCGTTCGACGAGCAGATGTATCATCTACTCGCACTCGATCCATCCATCAACACAAGATTCTTCATCACGCAGTTCCTCCTCGGCTTGAAGGATGAACTGCGCGCTCCGGTTCGCCTCCAAGCGCCTTCCAGCATCACCCGCGCCGCGGTGCTCGCTCGCACCCAGGAAGAGGAATTGGGGGCAGTGCGTGCTCGTCCACGCATCGTTCCACAAGGGCGACCACCCCCAGCGATTCAAGCACAGCAACGAGCCGCCTCCGCACCACCCCGTGCCCAAGGGGACGAGTTTGCACGGGAACGGCAGCTGCGCGACTTTCGCCGCGCCAACAACCTCTGCTTCAAGTGCGGCGACCGCTACTCCAGAGAACACCGTTGCGCCCAGCCAGCGTAACTGCTCACCATCAGCATCGGCGACCACGGGGAGGTCCTCTCAGATGACACCATTCACGCCTTGCAACTCCTCGACGACCCAGCACCGGCCGCGCAACCGCCTGCTCCGGCTATGGACGCGCCGGAGTGCTGTCTCCTCTCGTCGCACGCCCTGGACAGCACCGACTCCGCTACCACTATTCGTTTGCGCGCGCTCGTGGGGAACCAGGTCGTCCTCTTGCTGCTCGACTCGGGCAGCACTCACAGCTTCGTCAACAAAGCGTTCGTCGACCGCCTCGGCCTCGCCACGGAGGAGCTGCCAACCACGGAGGTGCGGGTGGCCAACGGAGACAAACTCACCTGCAACCGCATCGTGCCCGGCCTCAAGTGGTGGATGCAGGGCCACTCCTTCACTACACCAATGCGGGAACTGGAGATCGGAGCGTACGATGGCATTCTCGGCATGGACTGGCTCACCCAGCACAGCCCCATGACATGCCATTGGCAGGAAAAATGGGTGAAGTTCTTGCACGACGGCGAGGAGGTGACACTCCGCGGCGTGCCCACCAAGCCATCCACCACTCTGCAGGCCCTCAAACCCGACGAGTTGCGCAAGCTGCTCGCGGGCAACGATGTCTGGGCCATGGCAATGGTGGACACGTGCGGGCGCGCGCCGCCGCAGCCGCATCAAGAAGCCGGCCACACACCCATCGACGCCTTGCTGAAGGAATACGCCGATGTGTTCGCCGCCCCTCAAGGCCTGCCTCCTCACCGGCAGTACGACCACGCGGTCACGCTAGTGGAAGGCGCGCTTCCGGCGAACACGCGCCCGTACCGATACTCGCCGCTCCAGAAAGACGAAATCGAGCGGCAGGTCAAGGAGATGCTCGACGCCGGCGTCATAACGCACAGCGTCAGCCCGTACGCGGCTCCAGTGCTCCTGGTCAAAAAGAAGGACGGCACATGGAGGTTCTGTGTCGACTACCGTCGACTGAACGACGCCACGATCAAGAACAAGTTTCCTCTCCCAATCATCGACGAGCTCCTCGACGAACTGGCCGGCGCAGCGGTCTTCTCCAAACTTGACCTCCGCGCCGGCTACCACCAGATTCGCATGCGCGAAGAGGATGAGGCCAAGACGGCGTTCAAAACTCACCACGGGCATTTCCAATTCAGGGTCATGCCATTCGGCCTGACGAACGCGCCGGCTACATTTCAATGCCTCATGAACGCAATCTTCAGTAAGTATGTTCGCAAATTCGTGATCATTTTCCTTGACGACATTTTGGTCTTCAGTGAAACCATGGAAGAACACATCGAACACTTGCGGAAGGTCCTCGAGCTTCTCCGGGCGCACAAGCTGTTCGTCAAGGAAAGCAAATGCACATTCGCCTGCGACCACATCGACTACCTCGGCCATGTTATTTCCAAGGCGGGGGTCGCCACGGACAGAGAGAAGTCGCAAGCGATGGAGCAATGGCCAACGCCGACGAACGCCACCGAGCTGCACGGATTCTTGGGGCTCACCGGCTACTACAGGAAATTCGTGCCGCACTACGGCATCATCGCCAAGCCCCTCACACAGCTCCTCACAAAGAAGGGCTTTGCGTGGAGCACGCAGGCGCAAGCTGCGTAAGAGCAACTCAAGACGGCCATGACAACAACACCTGTGCTCGCCCTTCCCAACTTCGACAAGCCGTTCGCCATTGAAACAGACGCGTGCGACACCGGCGTCGGAGCTGTCCTGGTTCAGGAAGGCCACCCAGTCGCTTTCTTCAGCAAGGCGCTCGGCGTGCGCAATCAACAACTCTCCACGTACGAGAAGGAGTTCTTGGCGGTGATGATGGCCATCGACAAGTGGCGCCCCTACCTGCAGCGCGGCCCGTTCGACATCCGCACCGACCACAAGTCCCTCTGCAACCTGGGGGAGCAACATTTGGAGACGGAGCTGCAGCGCAAAGCCATGGCGAAACTCGTCGGGCTGCAGTTCCGCTTCCAATACAAGCACGGCCTCGACAACGGCACCGCCGATGCGCTCTCCAGAGTGGGCAAATAGCTCGACCTGGCCGCGCTCTCGGTGTGTCAACCCGCCTGGAGACAGGAAGTGCTGAACTCTTACGCGACCGACCCGGACGCCCAGGAGCGCTTGCAGAAACTCGCCATCACCAGCCCGGACGACGACGGCTACGAGCTCCACCACGGCGTCATTCGCCGCGGCGGCCGCCTGTGGATTGGAGCCAACACAGCGCTCCGCACCAAGCTCATCGCCGCGCTCCACAACAGCGCGGTCGGCGGCCACTCAGGCGTCACCGCCACCTACCAACGAGTGCGCAAACACTTCGACTGGCGCGACCTCAAGCGCGACACAGAGGAATTCGTGCAGCAGTGCACGACTTGCCAGCAAGCCAAGCACGAGCATTCCAAGCCTGCCGGCCTGTTGGCGCCACTGCCTATTCCTACAGCGCCTTGGGAGGACCTCACCATGGATTTTGTCGAGGGGCTACCGGCTTCGGAAGGCTGCGACACGATCATGGTGGTGGTCGACCGCTTCACCAAGTTCGCGCACTTCGTTCCCCTCCGTCACCCATTCACCGCGACGCAGGTGGCGCGCGCGTTCTGGGAGAACGTGGTCAAGCTCCACGGCGTGCCAGCCTCGATCGTCTCGGACCGCGACAAGGTATTCACCAGCAACCTGTGGCGGGAGCTGCTCGCCGGCGCCGGCACGAAACTGCTGTACTCCACCGCCTACCACCCGCAGACGGACGGACAGAGCGAGCGCGTCAATCAGTGCATGGAGATGTATCTCCGTTGTGCCGTGCACGACACGCCGCGGAAATGGCGTCGCTGGCTACCCATGGCAGAGTTCTGGTACAATTCGACCTTCCACTCCTCGCTCAACTGCACCCCATTCAAGGCGCTCTACGGGAAGGAAGCCAATCTGGGAGCAATGGCCGCGTGGCCGGACACGGCGCCGTCCGGCGAGGACATGGACTGGGCAGCACATACAGCGCACATCCGCGCGCAACTGGAGCGCGCCCAGAAGCGCTTCAAGAAGCAGGCGGACCGCAATCGCTCGGAACGTCAGTTCCAGGTGGGCGAGCAGGTTCTTCTGAAACTTCAGCCTTACGTTCAGCAATCAGTTGTTAGCCGCCCCTGCGCCAAGCTGGCATACAAATTCTTCGGGCCGTACACCATCGTTGAGAAGATTGGGCCGATGGCCTACAAGCTCGACCTTCCAGCAGCTAGCCGCGTGCACCCAGTCTTCCACGTCTCGCAGCTGAAGCCATTCACACCAGATTATACACCAGTGTACGCGGAGCTGCCGCGGGTGCCCGACTTGTCTGTGGTGAGCACGACGCCAACACACATCCTGGAGCGGCGTATGATGAAACGAGGCAACGCGCCGGTGGTGCAGATCCGAGTGCAATGGGGGGACAGCTCACCGCCGACCACCACCTGGGAAGACTACGACACTCTGCGGCAGAGATTTCCAGAAGCTTCTATCTGGGAGGACGACGAAGACACCACGCAAGAGGGAGCTCATTCTCAAGGAGGGGAGAATGTCACACCTAGCCACTTGGACGCCAACTGTCCAGTGTGACGTGGCAAGGCTCGGGGCCCGCATGTAAGTGAGTAGAGAGAGTGTAGCTGTGGAGGTTATAAAGGAGCTGCCGCCGCATGTGGTGGGCATGCAAGTCTTGTACTGAACCTTCTCTCTAAATCCTTCCTCTGCAAGGCAACCATCTTCTCCCCCAAGCTTTCTCCTTCTTCCTCCTCACCTACTTCTCTCCCCACCCCGATCCAGCCGTTACATACTCCTACATATTTAGGTTCCGAAAAAATCCAAAACAAGTTTTGAACTTGTAGGCGAAAACTAAATCGAACCCCAAACTTCTAGTCTCAAAAATCAGCACACCAAAACTCTTAGATCCCAGTTATCTTAAACCTTGAGAGTGTTTAGCTGGTATTCACTGACGTGGCAAGTCAAATCTTGCGATCGTTTTCTCGCAAAAACAAAAAAAAAACTAAGATCGCGGCTGGCTTTTTGTAAAGGATAGGATTGTTGACTGGCTGGCTGGACACTAGAACGAATTGGGACCGCCCATTAGCACAGTCACACAAGCCGCTCGTTTTTTCTTTCTTTTTTCTAAGTCTAGCTCATGACGCTCGTGTGAAGCAGTAGGGGAGCTCATATACGACATTTCCTATACGGGGCTCGTGTCACCCATCATAGGCTTATATTACTAGCTGGCCTGCCCATTTGTCTTTTATGTTCGTTTTTTCTGCCTTTGCACCGTGGTTTTTTGTGTTTTCTTTTTTTTCTGTTTTTCCATTTTCTTAAATGCTTGATTTTTTTTCAAAATGATAAATTGATTAAATGGTTGATGGAACTTTTCAAATTCGATGTTTTTTTTCAAATTAGTGAACTTTTTGATAAATTTTATGTTTTTTTAAATTTGATGAAATTTTTCGCAAATTTAACGAACTTTTTTCCAAATTCGTGAACTTCTTTAGGTGTTTTTTAAAAAATCACTAACATTTTTTAGTTCGCATTTTTTGTATTTTTGTGTTTGTAAAGTCCAAGGTTGACAGGTCAACTACGCCCGATCCACCCGATCGAGGGACCATGGGAGCCACTCGATTGCTTTCCTTCTTCTTGGCCGGCCCACAAGCGAGGATGCGGGGGCGCTAAGAAGCTCAACCGGCGCCTAAGCGTCCTATACGTTTTGTGCTGTGTCTGATTGCCACATGTCGCATAGGGAGAGCACCCGACTGGGCCGGATCATTATCTGGAGGAATAGTGAAAACTAGGCTGAAAAGTGAATGCACCCGTGCGAGGGATTGAACCCTTCACCTCGCACTGGTGAGCGCTCCTCGCTGGCTAGACAAGGGGATAAGCTTCGGTGTACATTAGGATAACACGAATCATAAGAACAATCAGCCACGGCAATTCTAGAATATTCTGTTCTGAATTTTCAAATGCGACTTTTTTCTGTTTGTTTCTTTATTGGTGTTTCTTTCCCAATAATATATGTTTTATCTTTTTAAAATAAAAAATGTTGGACATTTCAGGTATTGTTAAGATTTTGAAGAACTGTTTGAAATTACGGAAAATTCAAATTTGTTCAGATTTTCAAAAATTGTCCACCTTTTTAACACACAGTTTGCATTTTCATAAAAAAAAATCAGAAATTATAAAATGGTTTCGATTTTCGAAACAAGTTCCCGTTTTTTTTAAATCTATTCAATTTATAAAATGGTATCGAATTTTCAAATAATATTCACATTTCACAAAAAATGTGCGCATTTTAAAATAATGTTCATTTTTTAGTTTATGAGAAAAGTTGAAAATGGAACATTTTTTATAACTTGAACAATTTTTTGGAAAAATATAATTTTTTTCTGAATTTTTTGAATAGTTCTAAAAAATCAAGGTCATTTTTTCTAAAGCTCAAACACTTTTTTAAACGGGGACATATTCGAATTTATGTACCAGAAAAACCTGAAAAAAAACTTGAAAAATATGAGAATATTCTGAAAATACGAACATTAGTCGAATTTATGAGTAAAAAAACACAAGCTATTTGAACATTTCCTAAAATACACGAACACTTTTCGAAGCTACTGAAAAAATAAAAACACATAATGTTTTGAAAAAGAATAAGAAACTTTAAAATGAAAGGAAAAAATGAAAATGAAAAATGAAAAACAACAGAGAACAAGAAATCTAATAAAATTATTCAAGGAACCTATTAGTAGGTTCCTAAAACCGGTTGGTCTCTGTAGTAAGGTGGGCCAGGCCATTCCTCGCACTCGCAGCTCGCGTAGCTAGCCACTCGTTCGCAAATGATGATACATCGAGCGACATATATGAGAACAGAGAGCAGCATTCAAAAATGACAAAAAAAACTTTTTTGAAATGCTGAATATATTTTTCTAACCGCGAATAATGTACGTAATTCACAAAACATTTTATATAAATTGTAAAAAATAATAATATCCAAAACATGTGAAGAACTTTTAGAATAATGAATTTTTTTCAACAAATGTGATTTTGGTAAATCATGATAATTTTTTGAAATGCCAACAGTATTTGAAAATATGAAACATCTTTGAATCTGTGACCAAAACAAAAAACAGGAACATCTTTTTAACTTCTGAAGAATTTGTTTAATGTGCTGAAAAAATTCTGAACAGATTTTGAGTTTGTGAACAAAATTTGAGAAGTTGAACATTTTAAAACAAATTGTACAAAATTTTGAAAGCACAAAATTTAAAAAACGCAAAATGATTTTTAAAAGGCGTGAACATTTTTTGAAATCTCCGAATATTTTTGAAATTTATGAAAAAAAATTGCCAGTCACACATTTTTAGAAAATTTGAACAAAATATAAAAAATGCAAACTTTTCAAAAAACAACTACCTCTCTATGGTATAGAGGGTCCCAAATTCTTGCTGCACCGCCATCCCTCAATCGCACGCAACAAATCCTGAGTTCGACCTCCCAAGTTGATAATCCCTGTTTGGGAACGCCCTCAAGATTTTAAATAGTCCGGGATCAGAGAGTTTGATTTAGCTTTCATCTACAAATTTAAGATTTGTTTTGAACTTTTTCCACTTGGATTCACTGTAGGCAACACAAGTCACTCTAGAATGTTTTCTCCAAATGGGACAACTAAGATGACATAGTTTAGGTGGATCCATTTGAGAAGAGAAGCCAGTCCTTTCTTCATACTGCTGGAGGTCATGACACTACTGTTGATGGAGGTAAAGACTAGTACGTACTAGAAGGGTTGGGTTTTGCGCTGTTGATGTTGTTGGGTTTTCATAATTCTTGTACTTCCTCTTTCAAAATATAAGGTATATTAATTTTTTGAAAAGTCAAACCTCTTGAAGTTTGAACAAATTTGTAGAGAATTATATCAATATGCATAACATCAAATCAATATTTAGATTAATCATGAAATGAATTCTCATGTTTTATTTATTTTCTATTGTGGATGTTGATATTTTGGCTTGGAACTTGGTCAAAATTAAAGAAATTTGACTTTAAAAACTAATACACCATATATTATGGAACCGAGGGGCTATTTAGTTGGGAGACGATGGAGTGTGTTTTCTTTTTATTTATAATACAGTGTTTTGCTGGACCTTCCGCGGTGTGATTCGATGTTATCTGCTAACCAACCCATACTTACTTGTGGAAATTTTATGCATCGCTATAGAATCACATGCTAACACTTCTTTTTTCTAGGTGGTGAGATGGTGTGCGGAATTAGGTTGGCCAAAGAAAACACAAATATCAGAGAAGAAATACGAGGCTATAATAATCAAGAATGGATATTAAATCAATGCAAATCGGATCATAAACTCACAAAATTATCGGATCCCAACAAACACACTGCAAAAAGTCATTACAGCAAATAGATCTCCAAAAGACCATTGTATTGAGATACAAAGAGAGAAGAAGCCATCTAGCTACTGCCTACAGACCCGTAGGTCTGTGGTAAACTACTCACGCATCATTGAAGATGCACCAATGAGGATGATGAACCCCTCCGTGATCGTGTTCCCCTCCGGCAGACTGCCGGAAAAGGGCTCTAGATTGGATCTCATGGTTCTGCAACTTGCGGTGGTTGGAATAAAATTTCGTCGACTCCCCTAGGGTTTCTGGAATATTTGAGTATTTATAGAGCGAAGAGGAGGTGCGGGAGGCCACTGAGGTGGGCACAACCCACCTGGGTGCGCCTGGGGGCCGAGGTGCGCCCTAGTGGGTTGTGCCCCCCTCGGGGCACCCCCCAGGTGCTTCTCTAGCCAACTGGATATCTCCTGGTCCCAAAAAATCCTCAAAAAGTTTCGCTGCATTTGGCCTCTGTTTGGTATTGATTTTCTGCGATGTAAAAAACAAGCCAAAAAACAGCAACTGACATTGGGCAATATGCTAATAGGTTAGTCCCAAAAAATGATATAAAATGATCGTAAAATGATTGTAAAACATCCAAGAATGATAATATAACAGCTTGGAACAATAAAAAATTATCGATACGTTGGAGACGTATCACACATCAGCGGTACCATGGGTAACGACTGCTAAGATAGTTGATCCCAATCTGCCAAAGTCAGCTACAAGGTTCTAGGTTTGACTGAATCGCGGATGCAAGTGCACATCCAGGACCGACGATCTTATTTTGATCGGGGGATGCCTGGTCCCTGCAAAATAGTGTAGTACCGTTAGGAATGCAAATGATGGTTTATGCATTCCTTTTGCATTCTCCCGTACTATAGCAAGGCATCAGATGAAACGAGTCCCCTGGCTTGTAATCGTGAAGATGCGGCTTACATGGCACACTACGTCTTCGAACGTGTAGGGGTACAAATCTACCGCAGCCAACATGTGCCAGCCTCTGCCGTCACGGCCATTTGTATTGATGGCAATCATTATGTCGAACACAGCCATGAGATAGTAATCGTTGCAGCTGCGTCGCTTTGTCGGCGGGTCCGCAATTGCTATCTTCTTCAATCTCATGTAGGCAGCATCATACGTATTCAACCCCAGCCAGTCCAGAAGGCCGATCTCAACAGTGGAGAAGGGGTCTACGGGAACGGCCTCACTATTGTGGATGTTGTGCAAAATTATGGTGGCATCGGACCGGAAGTATGCAAGCCAATCTCCATTGGCACCAACCCAAACCTTTATATAAGACAGTGGGAAGCGAATAAATTACGGGATGGAATAACATAATACAATATTTAGAATATACACTACATGGTTAAACTCCATGACTGACCTGCTCATCGGATAAAATCCGAATACCTCTCAACGTCGGCAACTCTAGCGGAGTCAAAATGCAAGCACGAACACGTTACAGTGGACTATTCAATGGATTGCCCCATTGAATAACCTTCTTCTCGAGAACGCAACGAAGACTAACAAGCATGGACTTCTCCCAAGCATGTTTATGCACCGTCTTAAAAAAGTTGGTGCGGGAACCAACGGGTCTTGCGGCGGTGAGAAAGTCGGAGCGGTGTGCAATTTCTCCCACAGGATCGTTGTCCAAGGTCTCCCGGCCCCAACGAGGAGGAGAACCGCCTGGAGAATCCATGGCAACAGCGACGAACTGCCTTGGTCTCTTCGGGGAAGGGGAGCTGGCGAGGAAGAGCATAACCGTAGGGCCTCCTCCCTTTGTTAAGGAAGTTATGCGGACACGCATAGTGGTAGTGCGATGGTGCGGTTATTGTTTAGTACTAGTACGTAGTACTGTAGAGTAGTACTTTATGTACTATACTTCTATAGTGCACCACTTTTGAACTCTTGAATCTCAAGGCCAATGCGCTACAGTTGCATGTGGAGGGTACTACTGTTCTCTCGAACTATCGTTGTGCTATCAATGCAGGCAAAGTACACATGCGTACTCTTCGTACTCTATTCAAGCGCGTAGCTCGCCTACTCAGTGGACGTGGATCCTCTGACTTAGTAATCCTTGATATACCCTGCCTTTGAGTCTGTTGGTGCAACAAACCCTGGGTCTGTTGCCCCAGACTTTGCACATGCCCAAGGGCAAGTTTACAACACCAATATCAGACCAAGACGCAAAGGGATCAGCTCTTTGAGGAACCAGAGAGCTGTTCGAGGAGATCACGAGAACCGAGACCAGCCGAAGAGGCAAGATATCACCAGAAGAGGGGCCTTCCTTGCTGGGCACGCAAGCCTGGCGGGGTTGGATCGCCCCGGAAGCAAGCCTCCAACATCACCCCAGCAGGCCTGCCGGGGCTCGCGGAGGCAAACCACCACATCACAACGACGCCCGTCGTCGATCAGTGCGGTGTCAAGCTCCTAAGTGGCTCAGTGGCAGCCCCCTGCCACATGGCAGCCACTTCCTATAGAAAGAAACTCCAAATGACACCCGTCCTGAGACATGTCAAGCAAGCAGGCGTGAATCTTGCGAAACAGCCCAGCGGGGCATGCCGGGCGAGCCGTGATGTGACACTGGGCGGCGCATTTAATGCGCTATGTCAGCCTGCAGAGTTAGGTATGATAGCATTGTTCGTTATCTAATCAGTATGGAAAGACTAATTTGCCACTGTGGTGACCCCTTAATCTATAAAAGGAGGCCCATGGCAACCGTAGAAAGGATTCGACCATTTCGAACCCACACACTCATATACGCGTAGCGACTCTCGCCCCAAGGCAACCCTACCGGGCAAGAGCGTTGTGCTCTTTTCCACATTCCACCATCAATCCACCAAAGCAGGAGTAGGGTTTTACGCCTCGCGGCGGCCCGAACGTGGGTAAAAACTGCCCGCGTGATCTCTGTCGTGTTGTGCTACGCTTCTGCGCTCTTTGTGCAACATGCCCATCCCCCCGCCAAACCAAAAGGGGCCCTTTGGTCACATAGGTGGACGTGGTTTCCCGCGACATATTTGGTGCGCCAGGTAGGGGAGTCACTTGCGCGATCCCGAGAGCGTGAGCAGCGCGTCATCTTCATCATCTTCGGCTCCATCGACCGTGGCACTCAAGAAGAAGTCCGGTGTTGTAGCTCACCCATCCACTTCAAGGGCCTCGCTGCCCGCGGTCGCCGACGCCGCAGGGAATGTGGGGACGCATGCGAATGCGTACGGCGTGGCCGGCGCAGGCGGCGTTGTTACCACACCCCCACGAATGAAGCAAGAGCAGAGGGCACCGAAGAAGGACAACACCAAAAGCATCCCAGCGGTGACATCCCGTGAGGTACGAGCAGAGAGATTATTCCTTCTGTACCTCCTCGCCCAACCAAAGAGCACAGCCTTGGCGGTGTCGCTCGTTCTGGGGTGAATCACAACTCTCCGGCCGCTCCCCTTGCGGGCGCAACCGTAGGGCATGCACCACCCCCAGGACGAGCTAACCTAACCACTGTGCCCAATGGAGTTGCTGGCCCTCAAGCGCCTCTGCCTTGTCACCATGCCATCCAAGCGGCTGGCTCCCAGCGACGAGAGCATGGCACGGCCGCCACCGGCACCATCAGGAGTCGGGCGACGCTGCGTTCCACATCATCATCACCTATGCCGAGCACCGCCTCGGAGGTTATGGCGCGGGCCCAACTGCTGCTGAGATTTTCACGAGCGGCCAATCAGATGGATGAATGGTGAGCCATCATCCAAAGTCTGATTGGTTTCGTCGAGGTGGGAGGATCACAGCGAGCTAGCCCGTCACGGCCTCCCCAAGTGACGGCAACGGCCCACGCTGCTGATTGTACTGAAGGGGCCACCCCCATGGTGCAGTCCCCGCCACAAAATCCAGCGCATGAGCCACGCAACTAGGAGCCTGACAACGTCTTGATGGCCTCGTCGGACCCTCAAGCGCATCAAGGCCAACAGCGAGCCCCGAAGGGCAGGCAGAGGGAGCGCGTGCACGTCACCATCGAGCAACGCTGTGGCGACCACTGCCAGCCCGACGGGCGTGATGGCCCCAACATTGATGAGCCTACGCTCGAAGGGGGCGGGTACCTGCCTTTCGAGGCAGGGTGCAATGCCTTCACCCGTGAGCTGCAGCAAGTCCGTTGGCCGTCCGCTCACACGTTCAAGCCAGAGATTTCAGAGAAGTATATATGATGGAAGACTTAACCCGACAGAGTTCTTGAGCATCTACGCGATCGATGTTCAAGCTGTCGGGGGGAGAGATGAGAAGGTATTCGCCAACAACTTCCCTTTGGCACACAAGCCAAATGTGAGGTCTTGGCTGATGCATCCGTCGGAGAACTCCATTTCGACCTGGGCAGACATGTGCCATGAGTTCGTCGGCGCCTTCACGGGCGGCCACCAAGAACCACGGCGGCCCAGCAATTTGCAATTGCTCCCGCGGAAGGAAAGAGAGACTCTGCAGAAGTACATGCAAATATTTAGCCGAGTCCACAGAAATATTCCAAACATCCACCCAGCTGCAGTGATAGCAGCGTTCCAGTCCAACGTGCGCAATCGTCGGATATGTTCCAAGATGAATGTTTGATTGCCCAAGAATGTGAAGGAGCTTTACACCTTGGTGGACAAGTGTGCTCGGGTGGAGGAGGGGAGGAAACTCCCTGGAAAAGAGAATGATGTCGACATTGACTCAGAGGATGATGACGATGCCACCAGTCAGAAGAAGAAGAAGAAGAAGCGCGACAAGAAGCACAAGGATAAGGCAGTGATGATAGTTAAGGGATCGAGCACGCCTAGTACCGGCAAGAAGTCTAGGGCTGAGGCCCCCGGCAAGGAGGTTGCCGCGTGTAACGATTGCCGGGAAGCTGCAGCTACCGAGAAGGCTGGGAAGAGTGATGGCTCATACTGCAAAATCCATTGGACCAAGGGCCACGATCTCCGGGAGTGTCATCGGGTTGAGCAGCTTGTCAAGAAGCACATGGCCGAATACGAGAAGCGAGATAAAGAAAAAGGTCAGAATGGCGCTGGCGGAAAGGGCCGGGGCGGTGAAGCAAATCGCCCTGGCAAGGCTCCTAGGAACAAAGGGAAACCCGCCAGGGGCCGTGAGAAGGAGGATTGCAATGAAGATATTGATGGAGGGGATGAAGAGTAAACCAGTGAGCAGGAGTTCCAAAAGTCCACTGACGCCATGTGCATTGACGGGGGTGTATCTCTGCATTCCTCTCACCGCCAACTTAAACAATGGGCACGTGAGGTCAATGTCGTGGAGCTGGTAGCAGAATTTCGGAAGCCGCGCAAGTGGTCTCGCACACCCATCATTTTTGACAAAGAGGATCACCCTGGCCGCACTACCGCGGTGGGGTACTTGCTGTTGTTGGTCTCACCAACAATCTGCAACCTCAAGGTCACAAAAATGTTGGTTGACGGCGGGGCTAGGTTGAATCTGATTTCCCCATAGGTCATCAGCAGACTCCAGATAGCAGAGGAAGAACTTGAGGTTACCGGCACATTTCAAGGAGTTAATCCTGGCAGGAGCCATCCTAAGGGAAAGATCACGTTGCCGGTAATGTTCAGGGGAGAGTTGAACTACCGTACTAAGAAGGTTGTGTTTGTTGTGGTTGATCTCCCCCTACCGTACAATGGAATCCTTGGGCGTCTAGCTCTCGCCAAATTCGTGGCGGCATCCCACTATGCCTACAACACCTTGAAGATGCCAGGGCCAATGGGGGTCCTTTTCATTCCATCAGATGAGAAGGACACAATCATTTACGTGGATAAGATGTACATGGATGCAGTTATGGCAGAGGCCGCGGAGATCACTAGTCTCGCCAAGGAGAGCAAGAAAAAGAAGAGAGCTGTTAAGAGCCCCGGTGAGGAGCCCGGGAAGCGCACCTCTATGGAATGTGCTATGCCTGTGGATGACTTGCCAGAGAATTCCAACAGCAAGAGATCCAAAGTTGTTGCACCTGCTGTGAAGAAGGTCCCGGCAGGGCTGGATGACACTGATGGTACTTTTACTATCAGTGCCACCCTTGACGACAAATAAGAAAGCGCTCTCGTTGCCTTACTGTGGCCGAATGTCGATGTGCTTGCCTGGCAAACATCTGACATCCCCGGTGTTCCCAGGGAGGTAATCGAGCACCACCTTGCTGTCTGCCCACATGTTTAGCCCGTCAAGTAGAAGGTCCGGAAGCAAGCTTTAGAGAGGCAGCAGTTCGTTGCCGAGGAGATCAAGAAACTTGAGGCAGCTGGTTTGGTCAGAGGAGTACTTCATCCAACATGGTTAGCAAATCCAGTGGTCGTATGCAAGGCTAATGGAAAATGGAGGTTGTGCATAGATTTCACCGATCTGAACAAGGCTTGCCCGAAGGACCCATTTCCCTTGCCGTGCATCAACCAAATCGTGGACTCCACTTCAGGTTGTGACTTGCTCTCTTTCTTGGATGCATATTCTGGGTACCATCAGATTTTTATGTCCAAGGAAGACGAAGAGAAGACCTCATTCATCACCCTATGTGGCACATACTGCTTAGTGTGCATGCCTTTCGGGTTGAAGAGTGTCGGGTCTACTTTTGCAAGGGCAGTCCAGATTGGTTTTGAGTCACAGTTGCACAGGAACATTGAAGCCTATATGGATGATATTGTCGTCAAGACCAAGGACAAATCAACCCTCATCCAGGATTTAGAAAGAGACATTTGCCAATCTGCGCAAGATCAACTTGAAGCTGAATCCGAAGAAGTGAGTGTTTGGCGTTCCCTCCGACAAGCTACTTGGTTTCTTTGTGTCCCACCATGGGATAGAGGCCAACCCCAATAAGATCAAGGATATCAAGGAGATTCTAGCACCAAAGATAGTTAAGGATGTCAGGCATTTGACAGGGTGCATCGCCACGCTTAGAAGATTCATCTCCAAGTCTGTCGAATGTGCCTTGCCGTTCTTTAAGATCTTGAAGAAGGCATGACCCGTGAAGTGGACCCCGGAAGCAGATATGGCACTACAGGATTTGAAGACCTACTTGTCCTCTGTGTCTACCCTGGTTGCTCCCAAACCACAAGAGCCGTTGCTGCTATACCTAGCGGCAGCTAATCAAGTGGTTAGTGCAGCATTGGTGGCGCAACGGGAAGTAGAGGAAGCAACAACCGCAGCTAGTGTCCCTCCCGGGGTGGATAATGAGAACAACTCGGCAAGGTCAGATATGGTTCAGGACAAGGAAGAGCATGGCAGCGGAAACAACCCCAAGGATGTGGCAAGGAAGAAGGTGGTGCAGCGCCTAGTGTACTTCGTCAGCTCCCTATTGCAGGGGGCTAGATCTAGGTACTCTGGCGTGCAAAAATGGATATTTGGCCTAGTCATGGCCTCAAGAAAACTGCGCCACTACTTCCAAGCCCATGAGATCATGGTTGCCACGCGCTTCCCATTGCAAAGGATACTCCGGAACCCAAAGACTACCGACAGGAGTGTGGAGTGGGCATTGGAGTTATCCAGCTTTGGCCTGAAGTTCGAAAGCACATCAATGATACAAAGCAGGCCATTGGCAGAGTTTATTGTGGAATGGACGCCAACCCCTGATGAGGAAATGCTAGAGACAGTTGTTTTCGGCAAGGAATTCCCCTAAGAACGGATCATGTATTTCGATGGCGCCTTTTCCCTACAAAGTACAAGGGCTGGCGTGCTTCTCGTTGCTCCCACCAGGGAGCACTTGAAGTACGTTGTCCAGATGCATTTTACCCGGGAGGAGGCGACCAACAGTACAACAGAGTATGAAGGGCTCCTTGCCGGGCTCAGGACCACCACAGAATTGGGAATCAAGAAGTTGATCATCAGAGGAGATTGACAACTTGTGGTGAGACAAGTCAACAAGGATTACCAAAGCCCATTGATGGAGGCATACGTCAAGGAAGTGAGAAGATTGGAGGAACACTTTGATGGATTGCAAACAAAGCACATGCCCTGTGCAAAAAACAACAGTGCTGATCATGTGTCAAAGTGTGCTGCACAAAAGCTTCCTGTGGGACCAGGAACTTTTGTTCTCCACCTTACTCAACCCTCCGTATGCCCGACAACAATGCCCCGAAAGAGGAGGAAACTGGACTCTGGTAAGCCTCTCACAGTAGAGCCCTCCGGGGCACCTGGTAGGGACCCTGCCGGAAACAACTCCCATTTGCTTGCCAGGTTGCAACCTCGTGCCGGGCCTTAGGTCCCCACGGTTGAGGAACGCGCGGCCCCACGAATGCGGAGGTGCCGCTAGTCCTCGTTGCCAAGCCCCAGGCTCCAACTTGGGAAAGGCACATAGTCCACTTCCTCCAAACCGGAGAACTTCCCAAAGAGCAAGAAGAAGCTGAAAGAGTAGCCCGGAGGGCCAGTATGTACATGTTTGTCTACGACACTCTATACAGAAGAAGGCCCAATGGTGTGAAATTTAAGTGCATTTGCCGGGAAGGAGGAAAGGAACTGCTGGCAGAAATACACAAAGGCATGTCTGGCTCCCACGTTGGATCAAGGGCATTAGTTGGGAAAGCATTCCGGCAAGGATTCTATTGGCTCACAGCCCTCCAAGATGCGGTTGAGCTAGTCACCAAGTGTGAGGCCTGCCAGTTACATTCCAAGAACATCCATCTGCCTGCCTAAGCTCTTCATACAATCCCTTTGTCATGGCCGTTTTCAGTCTGGGGGCTCGATATCTTCATCCCTTTCCCCCGAGCTATTGGGGGATTTGAATTCCTGTTCGTTACCATCGACAAGTTTACAAAGTGGCCAGAAGTAGATGCCATGAGAAAGGTGACTGCTCAGTCAGTTATCAAGTTCTTGAAAGGATTGGTGTGCCGCTTCGGGGTCCCTGCCCAGATCATCACCAATAACGGCACCCAGTTCACGAGCTGCGCCTTCATGCAATATGTTCATGCCCTCTCATTTGCCTCTGTTGCACATCCCAGAAGCAATGTACAAGCTGAGAGGGCGAATGTTGAAGTGTTGTGCGGCCTCAAGACAAGAACATTTGATAAGCTGTAGAAGTGCAACATGTGATGGATCGATGAGCTCCCAGTGGTTCTCCAGTCCCTCGGAACGACACCAAATCGAGCTACCGGGCATACTTCTTTCTCCCTAGTCTATGGGGCAGAAGCAGTTATCCCCACGGAACTCATTTACGGGTCTCCTTGAGTGCTTGCCTATGATGAAGTAGTGCAGGATCAGCACCAGCGTGACGACGTTGTGCTTCCCGAGGAGAACCGTCTCCGGGCTGCTACGTGTGCCACACGCTACCATCAAGCCCCGCGTCGCTATCACAACCACAGGGTTCATGCCTGGTGTTTTGAGGAAGGTGGCCTTGTCCTTAGGCGCGTTCAGTCCGCCAAGGGTGCAACAAACAAATTATCACCAAACTGGGAAGGCCCTTACCGGGTGGTACGAGTCACCAGACCTGGCGCGGTCCGTATGGTGACCGGAGATGGCATTCAGTTGCAAAACTCATGGAACATTGTGCATCTCCGCAAGTACTACCCGTAAGGCGCGGCTGTCAGGCCCTGCCCGGCAGCCACCCTTTTGTACATGCCTTGCCCCAATTGCATGTAACCCCTTGTACAAAGCCAGGCGCAGACCCTGAGAAACAGAGAAATAAACGAAGCGCTG
>LR738715.1:296568819-296581198 GCA_902687465.1 Secale cereale | reverse complement strand
GGGGCGACAAGTTGCATGCATGCACAAGCATATCATGAGAATCTCATGTTCATGTAGATAAGATTGCATTTGCATCATGTTTCATCTGCATAAACCACAGGTTCCTGTCATGGACTTGGTTCCCCAAGGAGATATGAAAAGAGAAGCCAACATTGCAATCTACGACAAGCCAAATAGATAAGTTCTTTCCTTTATGCATACGTGTTCAGTAAGGACTTGTGCATAGGAAACCCCGCTGCCTTTCGAAACTTAGGTGCTCCCATCCTTCGACCCGAGCGCTGCTTCGGTCAGGATGGTCGCAGTGGCCTTTGACAAAAAAGGCTTGGCGGGGGGCTAGTTCCTCTTCATGACTTGTGCCCGATAAGCCTAGCTCCATGGCAACAAGGCTGAGGGTATCGACAGGGTAGCCTGCCGGGGGAAACTTGTTTACTTGGAAGTATAGAGGCATCCCACCTCTGCATGGACATGTTACATGCACGTGTCCTTGACAAGGCTTATATTTTTCATTAATATGCTGATCAACGATTACAAATCTTACAGAACACAAACATGGATAAAAGAGATTACATTATTTGAACCAAAGCTTGGCAATTACCTACAAGTTTAAGATTGAAAAAATATAAGTGCATCATGATGCCCTTTGTCGTTCCGCTCCTCCTAGGCACTATGGCAGGAGGTGAAGAGAGCAAACAGGGGGGCCGGACAGAAGCCCAGCCTGACCCCATTGGGCTCCAGGAGAGATAGCCCGATCGGCGGCGGGAGGGCGCACACGAAGGTGATGGTGAAGAGGTCGGCGGGAACGGCCCGCTAAACACCACCACCAAGGCCAACAGGACACAACAAGGCTAATGGAGCTGCAGCTCGCAAGGAATCCTGCCAGGGTCCAGCTGGAAGACTGCTAGAGGAGCCATAGGGGGTGGGCACCACATCTACCTCTGCATCCAACTCCCTGACAAGTCGCCTCGCCGGGGAGGAGTGCGGGTGCGGATGATGGTGCTGCAGCCTAACCGTGACGGTGCGACTCGTGCTCAGCCGTAGTCAGATTCGTCGCCCTCCCGCTCAACGATGTCATCATCGCCATCACTCTCCTCCTCGTCACTGTCGCTTGAGGAGGAGCCTTCATCGTCAGTCGAGCTCTCCATGCAGCACCCTAAGCGAGCACCTAAGCTCCCAAAGACCTTGACAGAAAGGAAACCGTCTTCCATTAACTTGAAATGGAGATTGTGCCCTTCCAACAAGCTATGGGCACGAACAAAAGTCTTCCAGCCTCGATGGAAGTACATGGCGTGAGGAGCAGGGAAGTCTACGTCCACCCGTATGCTGCCGTTCTCAGAGCCCCTCATGTGCAACCTCAACAATCATGGCTGCTCGAGCTCCATCGCCCTCGCAAGCGGAGTAGGGAGGCGGAGGCGGTCGTGCGGGGGCTTGTACAGCCTGATAACGAACTCCAATGGCTGGTCTTCAACGTGGCCTTCCATCAGGGGAGGAGCGACCGGCGGAGGAGTAACCAGAGTGCCACCTCGTGCCCATCGGCCCCAAGCGCCACGATGACCATGACCTCGCCTCCTTCCACCTCATCTCCCAGCGGGCTCCACCCCCGCACCATCAGGGGAAGGAGGGAGGCGCTGTCGAGCAAAAATTCTCGTTGCCACTGGAACAGGGCCGGAACCTCTGCCCCTCGCCATAATGGGCGAAGACTGCTGCGAAGATAAGAAGAAGGGAAAGGTGTGGGAGAATGCCTCGTCCCTCACCCCTTTTATAGGCGGGCAAAGTGGGGAGGGACAAAATTCTTCCACAGAGATAGCCGCCCCGTTTGGCCAATTCAGCTCCCCTCCCATCATTAACGGCTCGGGGAATCAAGGTTGTCCCTCTGCGCCAATATACAGCGCCTGACTCCCTGCCACAACACTCATTTTTGCGCCCTCCGCAACCGCCACCAACCCTGCGCAATGCATGCGAGACCTATGGCGGGAGCTTTTGGAGCAGGAAGAATAGTGGGGTGTCAGTTACCGCCCCTTGAACGTGGGGAGTGGACGCTCCATGGATAATGGCCTATTATCCCCCACTACGATCGATGTTACGCAATGCGCGGAAGATGCGGAAACTGGCCCAGGCTCAAGATTAATGAAGAAGCAAAGAAGATCTCGAGGGAGACAAGCCGCTCCTGCACCTTTGCCTGTGCACTAGAAAGAGCCTACCCCAATGACACCCAGCGGCGCGTCTGGGCCAGGCTCGCGGGCTCCTATCGATGCAACAAACCCTGGGTCTGTTGCCCCAAACTATGCACAGGACCAAGGGCAAGTTTACAAAACCAAGATCAGACCGAGGCGCAAAGGGATCATCTCTTTGAGGAATCAGAGAGTTGGTAAAGGAGATCAAGACAGTCGAGACTATCCGAACAGGCAAGATATCACCAGAAGAGGGGCCTTCCTTGCCGGGCACACAATCCTGGCGGGGTTGGATCGCCCCGGAAGCAAGCCTCCAACATCACCTCGGCAGGCCTGCCGGGGCTCGCAGAGGCAAACCACCACCTCACAACAACGCCTGTTGTCGATCAGTGTGGTGTCAAGCTCCTAAGTGGCTCATTGGCAGCCCCCTGCCACATGGCAGCCACTTCCTATAGAAAGAACCTCCAAATGACACCCGTCCTGAGACGTGTCAAGCAAGCAGGCGCGAAGCTAGCAAAACAGCCCGGCAGGGCCTGCCGGGCGAGCTGTGATCTGACACTAAGCGGCGCATTTAATGCGCTCGGTTAGCCTGTAGAGTTAGGTATGATAGCACTGTTCGCTATCTAATTAGTATGGAAAGACTGACTTGCCACTGTGGTGACCCCTTAATCTATAAAAGGAGGCCCATGGCAACCGTAGAAAGGATTCGACCATTTCGAACCCACACACCCATACACGCGTAGTGACTCTCGCCTCAAGGCAACCCTGCCGGGCGTGCTCTTTTCCACATTCCACCATCAATCCACCAAAGCAGGAGTAGGGTTTTATGCCTCGCGACGGCCCGAACCTGGGTAAAAATTCCCCGCATGATCTCTGCTGTGCTGCACTACGCTTCTCCGCTCTTTGTGCAACGTTCCCATCCCCCCGCCGAACCAAAAGGGGCCCTTTGGTCCCATAGTTGGCCGTGGTTTCCCACGACAGAGTCACTGACAGGTGGGTCCAATGCTCTATGGGACCCATGTGTGTGACTCAAAGGTAGGCTAGCACACTACGGGGGCAGAACATTTGAGTTATTTGATACATCGAGACTAGGCTTTTTGCTTCTATTTGTGGAGGTGTAATGGATTTCGTCGAACTTTGTTTGTTGGTCCTTCCTTGTTTATTGAAGAGATGAGGCAAAGCTTTTGCCTCTGTTTCAAAACAAAAAAAAATTGCGTCAAGAGGAAGTTTTTTCTAGAGTTTAGAGCCGATAATGGAGTGATGTCCATGTGTTCAACGCCACAAGCTACAGAGTAGTACTAGTATTGTACGTCCAGAGCCATATTGCATAGTTCCCAATGTCGTGCCAGGCTTTTCAAGTTCTTAGGGCTTAATTGGGAGGCGCTAGTTTAAAGATGGTAGCTGACGAGGAAGCAACAAGCGAGGTGGGGCTAGGGCGAGCATGCAAGCGACAAACGTTGTAGTGTGAATTGATATATAGGAGTACTACTACTTTATTTATATACATAGTACTACTACTCTAGTACGCGAGCCACGAGATGATGGTAGGGAAACCCCGTTCACGTGGCTGGGCTATCCAATGCACCCAGATTGTGGTGCGACATGTCCGCTCCACTTCAAAAGTCAAACTACCTGTTTACCAGTGTACTACTCCTACAATATTGGCTCGCAGCAAGGTTAATATTTTTTAAAGGCCGATGTGTATTCAGCCGGGATCGAACCCACAAAACGACCTATACGCTCAACCTAGAATCACCTTTTCTCACTAGTACATTGTTCATTACAAAATACCACTACCCCTACTCCACTGGCCAAACCCCTATTAGAACCGCGGAGAGCCCAGCGTCAGGTACTGTCTATTGTATCAATTTAAAATTTGAACTCCTACATTTCTGCATGTGCCCTACCTTCTCTCTAGTATGAAAACTAATTTCAGATGAATCTCCTTTCTCAAAGGATCATAGGATCTCACAACAATACTGGGCACTGCATTGCTCTTTTTAGTACCTCTTTCCCTTTGTCAGCATACTTACACTCATTATTGTTTGATTATGTAGCATCACTGTAAATGCTCGCTTCCTTATCCTCCCTTTGCTCTAACTTATAAGATCTATATTTACTCTTACATAAATGTAGAATTAACACAATGGTTATGAAGTTATGTATTGCTCATGTAAGTACCTGTTGTCATATACTCCCTCCATATCAATTAATTGTTGCTCAATTGGATGTATTTAGAACTTAATAGTGCTAGATACATCCATTTGAGCGACAAGTAATAAGGGACGGTGGTAGTATTACTGTACTTGCATTGCGAGATAGTTGATTATCTAGCATTACTCTGCATCTTATCTGCTCCGTCCTCCACTTTCTCCAAATTATCAGATCTACATTTACTCTTACCAAAATGTTGAATAAAGTCAATGCCACTTCACATGTTGATGTATGCATTCCTCTTGGCACTACCTTTTGCCTTGTAACACTGTACTTAATTAATAGCTATTTGATTATTTATCATCACTCGCGTCTGAGCTTCATTATCCTCTGTTTCTTCCAATATTATTTGATCTATATTTACTCTTCACAAAATGTAGAATAAAGGCAATGCTTATAAAGAAGTTTCTTTGGGGAATTTCTTGACTTATCCTTTCCATCGACATGGAGAAATGGCTTAGTCCAGCCCATGTTAACATGTAATGTAAGTTCATCCTTCTCAAGCCTTCAAACTTTGTTCTAGTATAGATTTGGATATGCATCATTTCCTTCACTTTTGTTTATGTTGGTGTTTACATCCGATTGGATGTTTGCAACAACCGTCAGTTTTAAATTGTAGTTGTATTTATGTTGGTGTTTACATCAGAATAGATGCATTTATTTGCTTATATATTTGTGAAACATGTTACGTGTCTCCTTGTTTCTCCTTCGGAGTCACATCTCTTATGCCAGGCAGAACTTTAGGGAAGATGGTGAGCCAAACAATCTTTAAGAGAGCGAGATGACCCCAAGGTCATGTCTTGATGAAGACAGTGAGCTGAAGCGACTCACCAGCATCTGTGAGACAACCTCTGTGCAGTTGCTGCCTCAATCAGTTCGACTTCACCAGTGTCAACTTAAAGCAAAAAGGCATTCTTCAGCTCAACTCTGACTTGATGTCAATGATGTAAGGAAGACCTTAGAGGACAGCCACACGCGCTTTCTTGCTACGCAGCTAGGGTTAGAGCATCTATTGTTGAGACAACTGAGGTCTTATCAGCTTGTTTTGCTACTTGTGGTGCACTTCCAGGGCAGGCCTAATGCCTTCTAAAGTGATGTTTGTTTTGTATATTCTTTTGTTGATGCGTTTATATGCACTCGTGGCAACCTTCGATGCCCAGTGTGTGTAATCCGTGGTCTCATTATGCTTTATTATCACTGGTGGCAAACTTTGATGCCTAGTGGATGTAATATGTCAGAATTTATTTACCGTATAATGTAAGTTTATTCTTAGTCGGTATGCTGTAATTTATGTCGGAAGCTTCAACGGATCTCAATGTTGTCGGCCTTCAGGCCGGCGCATAACTTGCTATGTATGGGCCGAAATGTGGGCCTATAATCATCTTGGGGCATTAGCAGGTCTAAACATATAGTAGTTTTCCGCCTTTAACAGGCCGAGTGAAGTTCAGGCCAGCCGGGCCAGAGAATACCATGGGATTTTAACAGGCTAAAAACTAGATTGGGCTAGCGTTGAGCCGAAAAAATCACGGGCCAACACAGGCCGAAACTGTCTTAGGCCCATGTTTGGTCCAAATAGCAAACGAGCTGTTAACATGCCAAAATATATCTCAGGCCCTATTTGGCCCAAAAAAATTAAGGGCTTTAAGCAGGCCGGTATCAACGCATCCGTAGGCCCAACTGCGTCACGGGCCATTAACAGATGGGTTGTAAGCAGGACGGATTCAACGCGGGCTGTAATTAGGCCCAACTGTTACACGTGCCATTAACAGGCCGATAGGCACGTTGGACTGAAATTTATCCACGAAGACTACGGGCCGTTAATTGGCCTAAAGTCATTTCGGATAAGATATAGCCCAGTTTCAGCACAGACCGTTAAATGGCCTAAAGTGAAACTGGTCCGACAACGGCCCAGATGCAACAAGGGTCGCTAACAGGCCGAAATAATTATTGACCAAACTAGTAAATGGGCATTTAACATGCTGAAATACAAACCTGGTTTAGAATGGGGCCAAAAGAACAGTGGCATGTTAATGGGCCTGATCTGATATGGGCCGAAATTTAGCCCAAAACAAGATAGGCTGTGGACAGGCCAAATCTGATATGGGCCTTAATTTGACCCAAAACATGGCATGTTGTTAATGGGCCGGCCCACTAGTGTCTGAAAAAAATATGGTGGGCCTTTAGCTGGGCCGGCCTTTTACCATAAATGGGCCACTGTTGGGCTGTGCCACGTGTCGACATATCATAGTGTCTTCCGTCCATTGTAGGGATGACATCTGTCCCAACGGGGAGCCGACACGTGGTTCCTCCGGTCAATGAGAATTTTACACATGGAAAATCATCATTGGTCGTGGTTGTTAAGGGTTTATCAGATGCAAACCGAACCTGATAGCTTAACGGCGACCCGTTACAGTGGATGCCATGTGTCGGTCACCCTTGACAAAAACACTTCCGTGGTGCGGCATTTATCATCATGGAAGTGGACACTTCCGTGATGATAATTTTGGTATTGTCGTGGAACACTTCTACGACAGCACAGGTATGACTATCTTTATTCTCTCATAAAATCGTCATGGATGTACATGCATGATAGAAATCGTGACCTACTGTGACACACACGTATCATCATGGATGTTTTTTTGTAGTGATAATAGGTAGGTATGGTGGTTGTTTCGAGGAAAGGTATAAGAAGGGTTTAATGCACCGAGAAAAGTTGCGCGATGCTAGAGTGGCTAGCAAAAGTGGAAGGGTGAGAGTGCGTATAATCCATGGACTCAACATTAGTCATAAAGAACTCACATACTTATTGCAAAATGTTTATTGGCCCTCGAAGCAAAGTACTACTACGCATGCTCCTAGGGAGGAGGTCGGTAGGAGTTAAGCATCACGCTTCCCGACTTTCACGCAAAGGCAGACAATCGGGGATAAATTGTGCTCCAACTTCATCACATAACAGGAAGACCATACGTGCATGCTATAGGAATCACAAACCTTAACACAAGTATTCTTACTGATCCACAATTTAATACTAGCATGAATCTGATATCACCATCTTTATGTCTCAAAGCAAATGCAAGGAACCTAACTTCTCATATATCCAATGATCTTCATGAAAGTTTTTATTATATCCCTCTTGAATACCCATCATATTAGCACTAAATTCATAACCCAAGAAAATTGCCATACTATTTATAAGACTCTTAAAATAATATTAGTGAAGAATTAGAGTTCATCAATTTCTTTAAAATAATACCACCATCATGCTCTAAAAGATATAAGTGAAGCACTAGGGCAACTGCCTAGCTCAAAAGATATAAGTGAAGCTCAAAGAGTATTCTAATAAATTCATGATAAATGTGTGTCCCTCTCAAAAGGTGTGTACATCAAGGATGATTGTGTCAAACTAAAAAGCAAATAAAGCGAAGACTCGTATAATACATGACGCTCGAAGCAAAACACATATCATGTAGTGAATAAAAATACAGCCTAAAGTAATTTACCGATGGATTGTAGACAAAAGAAGGGATGCCATCCAGGGCATCCCAAGCCTAGACGCTTGGTTGTCCTTGAATATTACCTTGGAGTGCCTTGGGCATCCCTAATCTTAGGCTCTTGCCACTCCTTATTCCTTAGCCCATTGAAACTTTACCCAATACTTGAAAACTCCACAACATAAAACTCATGAGACCCGTTAGTATAATAAAACCAATCTTTAATTTTAGGTACTGTTATATTCTCATTCCAATTTTATATTTGTATTATATCCATTGTATTCTAACTTCACCATGGCTTATACTCCCCGATATAGTCCATAGATTCATCAAAACAAGCATCAAACACAATTAAAATAGAATATGTCAAAAACAAAACAACTGCAAAGACAAAATTTATAGTTATACTTATGTAACTCTTAAGATTCTGAAAATTACGACAACGTGGGAAATTTGTACATCAATTACTTGTAAAAAATTCAGAAATTCATCATGCTCCATAAATCACAAAGAATTCTGCTGCTGGACGCAAAAGTTTCTATTTTCTCACATAATCAAATCAATAATCTTCCAAATCGTCCCAAAGGTCTTACTTGGCACAAACACTAAGTTAAACACACGAACACCACCATAACATAAGAATAATGGTATATTTTTTGCAAAACAGAAGAAAGAGCAAGAAAAACAAAAATCATTGGGTTGCCTACCAACAAGCGCTATCGTTTTACGCCCCTAGCTAGGCATATTGCATAGATCTAGGTATTATCATCTTTGTTATTCAATCCATAATTGGCCCTCATAATAGATTCATATGGTAACTTAATTTTATTTCTTAGAAAGTGCTCCATGCCCATCTAATGTTTCCTTCTTTCATATCAATAAATGCACCAATCGTTCTAAGGAAAGGTCTAACAAGAATTATAGGGCATGTAGGATTGCAATCAATATCAAGCATAATGAAATCTATGGGCACATAATTCCAATTTTAAATAATAAGGACATCATTAATTCTTCCCATAGGTTTCTTAATAGTGGAATCCTCTAAGTGCAAATTCGAAGAACAATCATCAAGTTGTTGGAAGCCTGGCACATCACATAAAGGTTTTGGAATAGTGGAAACGTTAGCACCCAAATCACATAAAGCATTGCATTCATAATCTTTAATTTTAATCCTAATAATAGGTTCCCATTCATCATATAACTTTCTAGGTATTGAAACTGCCAACTCAAGTTTTTTTTCAAAAGATTTTATCATAGCATCAACGATATGTTCAGTGAAAGCCTTATTCTTATCATAAGCATAAGGGGAATTAAGCATGGATTGCAACAAGGAAATACTCTCAATAAAAGAAAAATTATCATAATTAAACTCCTTGTAATCGAAAAGAGTGGGCACATCACCACTTAAATTTTTGACCTCGCCAAACCCACTTGCATCCAAAAAAAATCATTAAGATCATCACCCTCCAAATTATTGAGGCGCCTTCTAGCTAAAGTTGACTCTTCTCCAGTACATTTTTCACCAAGTTTTACATTATCAAACAATGATTCAATAGGAGTCACACTAATCACTTTAATATATTCATCATGATAATCACAAAAACTAGAAGAACACACCTTTTCTAGCCATTCTCTCTTAGCTCGCATCCTAGCGGTTCTCTCCCTACTTTCATTGATAGAAAATTTGAATAGAGTTCAGAGACTTCTTAATATCAAGCTTGGGTGTCATAGATCTAATCCTAATGGAATCAATCTCATGAGAAATTCTATCAACGTTTCTAGCCACATCATCAAACTTAAGCAATTTTTCCTCGACCATATCATTAAAAATCTTTTGAGAGTTAATGAAATCTCTAATATTGTTCTCAAGATTAGAGGGCACCTTATTATAATTTCCATAAGACTTGTTGTAGGGATTGCCATAATTATTAGAGGATTACTGGGAAACGGCCTAGGATTAAAATTACTTGTATAAGCGTTATTACCAAAACTGTTCCTACCAACAAAATTTACATCCATAAATTCATTATTATTCTCAATCATAGTAGACAAAGGCATACCATTAGGATAAATAGGAGAACTCTTACTAGCAATCAATTTCATAAGTTCATCCATCTTTCCACTCAAAGTATTAATTTCTTCAATAGCATGCATTTTTTATTAGTAGAAGATCTTTCGGTATGCCATTGAGAGTAATTTGCCATAATATTATCAAGGAGTTTGGTAGCTTCTTATAATGTGATTTCCATAAAAGTACCACCCGTGGCAGAATCTAAAAGATTTCTAGATGTAAAATTCAATCACGTATAATTTTTTTGTATGATCATCCATTAACTTAAGCCAAGTAGGGCAATTTCCATTAACTTCAACCACTCCCATGATTCTGCAGCATGTTCATGATCAAGTTGCTTAAAATTCACTATGTCGTTCCCAAGAGTGATGATCTTAGCGGGAGGAAAATACTTGGAAATAAAAGCATCCATACACTTATTCCATGAATCAATACTATTTTTAGGCAAGGATGAAAACCAAGTTTTAGCACGATCTTGTAGTGAGAACGAATATATCTTGAATTTGATATTATTATCCACATCTTTTTTCTTTTGCATATCACACAATTCAACAGAAGTATTAAGATGGGATGCAACATCTTCATTAGGACTACCAAAAAAATATTCTTTCATAACAAGATTCAGCAAAGCGAGATTAATTTCATAAGGTTCCGCACTAGTGGCAGGAGCAATAGGAGTACTAACAAAATCATTATTATTAGTACTGAAAAAATCACATAACTTAGTGTTTTCTTGAGACATTGTGACAAAGCAAGCAATCTAGCACACAAGCAAAACAAAAAGCAAATGAAAAGGCAAACGGAAAGAAGGCAAATAAAAAGGCAAAAAAATTTGTATTTTTTTGAAAAAAAATTAGAAGTTGGGGAGAGGAAAACGAGAGACAAATGAAAATAATGTGAATGCAAGAGATGGGATTTTATGATAGTTACTTGGTAGGCTTGATGTAGATCCTTCCCGACAATAGCACCAGAAAGTCTTCCTGCTACTTCTTGAACTTGCGTTGATTTTTCCCTTGAAGAGGAAAGGGTGATGCAGGAAAGTAGAGGTAAGTATTTCCCTCATTTGAGAACCAAGGTATCAATCCAGTAGGAAGAACACACAAGTCTCCAATAATTTCACCTGCACAAACAAACAAATACTTGCATCCAACGCGATAAAGGGTTGTCAATCCCTTCACGATTACTTGTAAGGATGAGATCTGATAGTGATAGGTATAAAATATAAGTAAAAGTGCAAAATAAAATAAAGGTAAATAAATTGCAGCAAGGCATTTTCGTGTTTTTAATTTTATAGATTGAAAGCAAGATGATAAAAGATAGACCCGGGGCATGGTTTTCACTAGAGGCTTCTCTCTTGAAAGAAAGCATACGGTGTGT
Source organism: Secale cereale (assembly GCA_902687465.1). Lineage (NCBI taxonomy): Eukaryota > Viridiplantae > Streptophyta > Magnoliopsida > Poales > Poaceae > Secale > Secale cereale. Next base: position 296,569,877 of record LR738715.1, on the reverse strand, counting down.
ACACAAATTATTGTTGAGCAATTGAGAGAAAAGCGCATAGTTATGAGGATATCCAAGGCAATGATCATGTATGTAGGCATCACGTCCGAGACAAGTAGACTGACTCCTGTCTGCATCTACTACTATTACTCCACACATCGACCCCTATCCAACATGCATCTCATGTATTAAGTTAACAAGAACGGAGTAACACCTTAAGCAAGTTGACATGATGTGGAGGGATAGATCCAATCAATATGAATAAACCCCGTATTTTTATCCTTAATGGCAACATTAAAAATATGTGTCACGTCCCTTTCTGTCACTGGGATTGACCACCGCAAGATTGAACCCGTTACAAAGCACATTTCCCATTACAAGAAAAATCGATCTAGTTAGCCAAACCAAATCAATAGATCGGAGAGAGATACAAAGCTATATAAATCATTCATAAAAGAGTTCAGATAAGACTTAAATAATACTCATAGATAATATGATCATAAACCCACAATTCATTGGATCTCAACAAACAGACCGCAAAAGAAGATTACATCGAATAGATCTCGAGGAACATCGAGGAGAACATTGTATTGAAGATCAAAGAGAGAGAAGAAGCCATCTAGATACTAGCTATGGACATGTAGGTCTGTGGTAAACTACTCACACATCATCGGAAAGGCAGCAAGGTTGATGTAGAAGCCCTCCGTGATCGAATCCCCCTCCAAAAGAGTATCGAAAAAGGTCTCCAGATGGGATCTCACAAAGACAGAAACTTGCGGCGGCCGAAAAGTATTTTTAGGTTGCCCTCTGATCTTCTGGGAATATTTTAGAATTTATAGAAGAATAATTAGGGTTAGGGGAGCCTCTAGGGGCCCACGAGCTTGGGAGGCGCCCCCTGATCTTGTCGCCGCCTCGTGGCCCCTCTGGCCTCCTCCCAAAGCTTATAGGGTGTCTTGTGGTCCAATAAAAATCTTCCGAAAGTTTTGTTCCATTGGGACTCCGTTTGGTATTGATTTTTTGTAAAGACAAAGACAAGGAAAAAAAACAGCAACTGCCACTGGGCACTAGGTTAATAGGTT
>LR738715.1:296513804-296568809 GCA_902687465.1 Secale cereale | reverse complement strand
GATCGAATCCCCCTCCAAAAGAGTATCGAAAAAGGTCTCCAGATGGGATCTCACAAAGACAGAAACTTGCGGCGGCCGAAAAGTATTTTTAGGTTGCCCTCTGATCTTCTGGGAATATTTTAGAATTTATAGAAGAATAATTAGGGTTAGGGGAGCCTCTAGGGGCCCACGAGCTTGGGAGGCGCCCCCTGGGGCGCGCCCCCCTGGGGCGCGCCCCCTGATCTTGTCGCCGCCTCGTGGCCCCTCTGGCCTCCTCCCAAAGCTTATAGGGTGTCTTGTGGTCCAATAAAAATCTTCCGAAAGTTTTGTTCCATTGGGACTCCGTTTGGTATTGATTTTTTGTAAAGACAAAGACAAGGAAAAAAAACAGCAACTGCCACTGGGCACTAGGTTAATAGGTTAGTCCCAACAAATGATATAAAATAGCATAATAATGCATATAAAACATCCAATATTAATAATATAATAGCATGGAACAATGAAAATTATAGATACGTTGGAGAAGTATCATTGCATCGAAAGGGTGGAGTCATGGTGTGTCTGAATCACTGGTGGCAAAAGGGGGGCTGGAAATTATGGTGGTGCTGGATCATCCCTCTTCGAATGACTTGTTGTCCTTGTTGCTTGTTCTGGATGGGTAGTGTTCTCTTTTGTTATGCATACTCCTTGTAATTTGGTCATCCTCGTCTCTGTCACTCTTACTATGTAATAGTTGTCTCTCTATTAAATGTTACTCTCATTTGGATCACGAGAGTCTGACCGCTACAGATGGGTCCATTTTGGTGGTGTAGCAAGACTTGTTATGAATTTTCATGTCTCACTGTGTATGTCAGTAGTAGTCACTAATCAGTGTTTGCATGTTGTGTATATTGTTGTTTCGACCTATTTATTGTTTCGAACTGCTGATGGGCTAAATGAGGGCATCACCATTCTCTAGTGTTCATTGTAGATATCCATTTTCAAGTTATAATTTGAGCTCAATGACCTTTCTATGATGTACACTTGTTTGGGGTTTGGGGCCAATGTGAGGTGTCATTGAATATGGGTTGAGTAGTAATGCAGTGCCAAATAGGACAATTATAAGAACACTAAGGCTTCTCTCAAAAAAGAAATCAGAGGCCGGGTGCTCAAGAAATAAAAGAAAAAGGACTCTTAGGCCGACATGAGGGCGCCACCAGTGTTATCATGCACTTGCGCGGCGAGGGCGTAATGGTGCGTGTTCGAAACTGATGCTTTCACATTTTTTATGGAAATATGCCCTAGAGGCAATAATGAAATTGTTATTATTATATTTCCTTAATCATGTTAAAGGTTTATTATTCATGCTAGAATTGTATTGACACTGTAACTTAAATACATGTGTGAATGCAAAAACAAATACCATGCACCTAGTGAGCCTCTACTAGACTAGCTCGTTGATCAAAAGATGGTTAAGGTTTCCTAACCATGGACATGAGTTGTCATTTGATAAAGGCATCACATCATTAGGAGAATGATGTGATGGACAAGACCCATTCGTTAGCATAGCATTTGATCGCACAGTTTATTGCTACTGCTTTCTTGTATGTCAAATACATGTTCCTTAAACCATGAGATCATGCAACTCCCGGATGCCGGAGGAATACCTTGTGTGCTATCAAACATCACAACATAACTGGGTGATCATAAAGATGATCTACATGTATCTTTGAAGGTGCTTGTCGAGTTGGCATGGATCGAGATTGGGATTTGTCACTCCGAGTATCGGAGAGGTATCTCTGGGCCCTCTTGATAGTACACATCATAAGAAGCTTTGCAAGCAACTGACTAATGGGTTAGTCACGAGATGATGTATTGCGAAACTAGTAAAGAGACTTGCCGTTAATGGGATTGAACTAGGTATGGAGATACCGACGATCAAACCTCGGGCTATAAACATACCGACAAACAAGGGAATTACGTATGTTGTCATAAAAGTTCAGCCGATAAAGATCTTCGTAGAATATGTAGGAGCCAATATGAGCATCCAGGTTCCGCTATTGGTTATTGACCGAAGAGGTGTCTCGGTCATGTCTACATTGTTCTCGAACCCGTAGGGTCCGGACGCATAACGTTCGTTGACGGTATAGTGTTATATGAGTTATATGATTTGGTGACCGAATGTTGTTCGGAGTGTCGGATGAGATCACGGACATGATGAGGAGTCTCGAAATGGTTGAGAGGTAAATATTGATATATAGGACGATGGTATTCAGACACCGGAAGAGTTTCGGAGCGCACCATAGTCATCGGGTCACCGGAAGGGGTTCTGGACACCCCTGGTAAGTGTATGGGCCTAATGGGCTAAAGGGCGGATAGATCGGCCCCTCGTGCGTCCCTTCCTTGGAAAGCAGGTCCTAGGGGAAGGAAAGGGGAGAGGAGGCCCCTCCTTCCTTTCCCTCCTCAAGTGTGAAAGGAAAGGGGGCACCCTCCCCTGCCTTTTCCCTGCACTTATACAAGGTTGGGGGAGGGCACGACTTGGGAGAGACCCCAAGTAGGATTCCTCCTACTTGGGCGCCCCCTTTGGCTGCTCCTCCCTCCCTCCACCTATATATATGTGCGGAGGGGGTGCTACATAAGGACACACAACATTGTCTTAGTCGTGTGAGGCGCCCTCGTCCACCATTTACTCCCTCGGTCATATTTTCGTAGTGCTTAGGCGAAGCCCTGCAAATATCACATCACCATCGCTGTCACCATGCCATCGTGCTGCCCAAACTCATCTACTACTTCACCCGTCTTGCTGGATCAAGAAGGTGAGGACGTCACCGAGCTAAATGTGTGCAAAATGCGGAGGTGTCATACGTTCAGAACTTGATTGGTTGGATCGCGAAGAAGTTTGACTACATCAACCGTGTTGTCTAATGCTTCCGCTTACGGTCTACGAGGGTACGTAGACACACTCTTCCCCTCGTTGCTATGCATCTCCATGGATAGATCATTGCGTGTGCGTATAATTTTGTTTGTTTTCCATGCAACGTTCCCCAACAGTGGCATCATGAGTCAGGTCTATGCATAGATGATATGCACAAGTAGAACACGAAGAGTTGTGGGCGATGATCGTCATACTGCTTACCACCAACGTCTTATTTTGATTCGGCGGTATTGTAAGTTGAAGCGGACCGGATCAACCTTACATGTCCACGTACATGAGACCGGTTCCATCGACACACATGTAACTTGTTTTGCATAAAGGTGGCTGGCGGGTGTCGGTTTCTCCTACTTTAGTTGAATCAAATTTGACTGCGGCCGATCCTTGTTGAAGGTTAAAACAACAAACTTGATAAATCATCGTTGCGGTTTTGTGCTATAGGTAATAACGGTACTTGCTAGAAGCCTGTAGTAGCCACGTAAAACTTGCAACAACAAAGTAGAGGACGTCTAACTTGTTTTTGCAGGGCATGTTGTGATGTGATATGGTCAAGACGTGAGGAGTTATACGTTATTGTATGAGATGATCATGTTTTGTAATATCGACAACCGACAGGAGCCTTATGGTTGTCTCTTAATTATTGTATGAAATGCAAACGCCATGTAATTGCGTTACTTTATCGCTATGAGTTAGCGATAGTCATAGAAGCAATAGTTGGCGGGATGACCACGACGCAACGATGGAGATCAAGGTGTCGAGCTGGTGACGATGGAGATCATAACGATGCTTTGGAGATGGAGATCAAAAGCACAAGATGATGATGGCCATATCATGTCACATATTTTGTTTGCATGTGATGTTTATCCTTTATGCATGTTAATTTGCGTAGAATGGCAGTAGCATTATAAGATGATCCCTTCTTTAAATTTCAAGATAGTAGTCTTCTCCCCGAGTATGCACCGTTGCTAAAGTTCTTCATTTCGAAGCACCTCGTGATGATCAGGTGTGATAGACTCTACGTTCACATACATTGGGTGTAAGACAGTTTTACACATGCATAATACTTGGGTTAAATTTGACGAGCCTAGCATGTACAGACATGGTCTCGGAACACTGGAGACCGAAAGGTCGAACATGAGTCATATAGTAGATATGATCAACATAGAGATGTTCACCATTGATGACTACCCCATCTTACGTGATGATTGGACATGGGTTAGTTGATTTGGATCATGTATCACTTAGATAACATCAGGGATGTTAATTTAAGTGGGAGTTCATTAGTAATTTATTAGTTGAACTTAAATTTATCACAAACTTAGTCAATATGTTTTTTGCATATCTATGTTGTAGATCAATAGCTCGCGATTTAGCTCCCCTGTTTTTGATACGGTCCTAGACAAAACTAAGTTCAAAGGTGATGGTGGCAATAATGTGGACTAGGTCCGTGATCTGAGGATTATCCTCATTGCTGCGCAGAAGAATTATGTTCTTGATGCACCGTGATACATCTCCAACGTATCTATAATTTTTGATTGTTACATGCTATTATTTATGATGTTTTGGATGTTTAATGGGCTTTGTTATACACTTTTATATTATTTTTGGGACTAACCTACTAACCCACAGGCCGAGTCCAGGTTGTTGTTTTTTGCCTATTTCACGGTTTTACAGAAAAGGGATATCAAACCGAGTCCAAACGGAATTAAACCTTCGGGAGAGATAGTTTTGGAGAAAATCACGCACGGGAGACTTGAGAACCATGGAGTAGGGGCCACATGGTGCCCACGAGGGTGGGGGCGTGCCCCCCTAGGGCGCGCCCCCTACCTCGTGGGTCCCACGTAAGGCCCTCGGTGCCTCCTTCCTCCTATATAAGCCTACGTACCCCGAAACCATCAGATGAACATAGAAAACCCTAGTTCCACTGCCGTAACCTTCTGTTCCCATGAGATCCCATCTTGGGGCATGTTTCGGAGCTCCGCCGGAGGGGGGATCTTCCACGGAGTGCTTCTACATCAACATCATCGCCTCACCATGAGTTGTGAGTAGTTTACCACAGACCTTCGGGTCCATAGCTAGTATCTAGATGGCTTTTTCTCTCTCTTTGGATCTCAACACAAAGTTCTCCTTGGTCTTCGAGGAGATCTATTCGATGTAATCTCTTTTTGTGGTGTGTTTGTCGAGATCCGATGAATTGTGGGTTTATGATCAAGATTATCTATGAGAAATATTTGGTTCTTCTCTGAACTCTTTATGTATGATTATAATATCCTTGCAATTCTCTTCGAATTATTGGTTTGGTTTGGCCTACTAGATCTATAGTTCTTGCAATGGGAGAAGTGCTTGGCTTTGGGTTCAATCTTGCAGTGTCCTTTTCCAGTGATAGTAGGGGCATCAAGGCACGTATTTTATTGTTGCCATCGAGGATAAAAAGATGGGGTTTATATTATATTGCTTGAGTTTATCCCTGTACATCATGTCATCTTGCTTAAGGTGTTACTCTGTTCTTATGAACTCAATACAGTAGATGCATGCTGGATAGCGGTTGATGTGTGGAGTAATAGTAGTAGATGCAGAATCGTTTCGGTCTACTTGTCTCGGACGTGATGCCTATATATAATGATCATGCCTAGATAGTCTCATAATTATTTGCTTTTCTATCAATTGCTCGACAGTAATTTGTTTACCCGCCGTAGAGTATCGCTATCATGAGAGAAGCCACTAGAGAACACTATGGCCCCCGGGTCTATTCTCAACATATCAATCTACACTTACTTTACTTTTTCCGCTTTTACATTCTGTTCTTATAATAAAAAATACCAAAAATATCAAACTATCATCTCTATCAGATCTCACTTTCGTAAGTGACCGTAAAGGGATTGACAACCCCTTATCGTGTTGGCTGCGAAGTTCTTATTTGTTTGTGCAGGTGCGAGGGACTCACGCGTGGTCTCCTAGTGGATTGATGCCTTGGTTCTCAAATAGTGAGGGAAATACTTACGCTACTGTGCTGCATATCCCTTTGCTCTTCGAGGGAATACAATGCGTGCTCGAGAAGTAGCAAGAAGAATTTCCGGCACCGTTGCTGGGGAGGCTTACGCAAAAGTCATATACCAAGTACCTATCACAAACCCTTATCCTTCACATTACATTTTTGCCTCTCGTTTTCCTCTCCCCCACTTCACCCTTGCCGTTTTATTTGCCCTTCTTCTGCTGTGTGTGTTGCTTGCTTGCTTGCCCTCGTGTCTGAGATGGGGGACGATTTTATCGAGAAGGGTAGTAATGTCGAGGGCAATGTCTATGTTGACCCCCCGGATGAAACTACCACTTTACATATTAAGAAGTTACAGGTTGTTAGTGGTAATATCATTGGAAAAGGAGTTCTTCAAGACTTCTTTACTTGTGCCGGTGCTTTGCCCACTATGGGTGGCTCTATTCTTCACAGAACTAGTAGCCTTGTGGATGCTGTATCTATGCTCATAGTAGAAACTGAAAGGCAATTTATCCATATGCATCCCTGTATTCAGAGAATATTTTTGGAGTTTTCCAATATTGAGCATGCTTCTGTTAAGCGTGCAGCTAGTATCTTTTTGGTACATGAATTTAGATTTATCATGAAAGAGGCCAAAGAAATCTTTGCTCATTACGGGGTAGATGCCGGTCGACCTCCCATAGAGGCTATCTTATTTAATCAAGAAGACATAATGCGGTTGCGATCTCCTGATCATGTTGCTTTTAATGAAAACCTTAGAAAAAAGGTTCCTACCAATATCTTGGCTCATAGAAATTTTGAGATGAATGATGATTTTGCTATTCAAAACAATGGGTTAGGCTGCTCCCTTGAGCGAAGGCTTATGACCTTCTGCCAAAAGAACGCCTATAATGATGAATTGGTTGTTCATTACAAAGGGCCAAAAGAGGAACCTATTCCTCCCGAGATTGATGTGGGGGACTTTTGTCCCATTAAATTTAGCCCTTTTGATTACTTTTGCTTGCCACAAAGGAAACTTGCTGCTGAACGTAGGGAATATGAGATGAGTTTTTGCGATATATCGTATCATTATGGCATTCCCTAGATCTATTCTTGTATCGTGCCTAGCTAGGGGCGTAAAACGATAGTGCATGTTGGGAGGCAACCCAATTTTATTTTATTTTAATTTTTGCTGCTGTTAGGGAATAAATATTGCATCTAGCTTCAGTTTAGATGTGGTTTTGTGTTTTGTTTAGTGTTTGTGCCAAGTAGAACCTTTGGGAAGACTTGTGTGAAGTTTATGTGATCTTGCTGTGAAAAACACAATCGTTAGCGCTCGCTAGAATGGTCATCAGATTTTAATAGAGCGTGATATTTAGTTGATTCTTTTTGCAGATGATTAATAGACAAATTCCTCACGTTTACCAATTTAGTTTTAATTTTTTGGAGTTACAAAAGTATGCAAAACCTGCATATTACTACAGACTGTTATGTTTTTGACAGATTCTGTTTTTCGTGTGTTGTTTGCTTATTTCCATGCATCTATGAGTAATATTGGGAAGTATGAACCATAGAGAAGTTCGAATACAGTAGGTTTAACACCAATATAAACAAAGAATGAATTCATTGCAGTACCTTTGAGTAGTGGTTTTCTTTCTTATACTAACGGAGCTCACGAGATTTTTGTCTAAGTTTTGTGTTGTGAAGTTTTCAAGTTTTGAGTATTGCTTTGATGGACTATGGAACAAAGACTAGCAAGGGCCTAAGCTTGGGGATGCCCATGGCACCCCAAGTAAAATTCAAGGAAAACCAAAAGCCTAAGCTTGGGGATGCCCCGGAAAGGCATCCCCTCTTTCGTCTTCATCCATCGGTAACTATACTCGGAGCTATATTTTTATTCACCACATGATATGTGTTTTACTTGGAGCGTCTTGTATAATTTGAGTCTTTGCTTGTTAGTTTGCCACAATTATCCTTGCTGGAAACACCTATTTGAGAGAGTTAAATATGGCCTAGGAATTGTTAGAACACTCTATGTGCTTCACTTATATCTTTTGAGTTGAATAGTTTTTGCTCTAGTGGTTCACTTATATCTTTTAGAGCACGGTGGTGATAATATTTTGAAGAAATTGTTGAACTCTCATGCTTCACTTATATCCATTTGAGAGTCTATTAAAACAGCATGGTAATGTATTTAGGCTATAAAACTAGTCTCCACATGATAGACATCCAATATCAATGTTGTAAAAACTTTCACACTAAGTGCATTGAATATGATGAGAAGTTGGATGCTTGATAATTGTATTGAGATATGAGGATAGTGATATTAGAGTCATGCTAGTGGAGTTATTATGAAATTGAGAAATGGTTGTGTTAAGGTTAGTGATTCCCATAGCATGCACGTATGGTGAACCACTATGTGACGAAGTTAGAGCATGAGGTATTTGTAAAGTGTCAACCTTTGTGTGGAGGTCGGGGGCGCACGATGGTTAACTCCTACCAACCTCCCCCCCTAGGAGCATGCGTTGATTGCTTTGTTTTGATGACTCATAGATTTTTGCAATAAGTATATGAGTTCTTATGACTAATGTTGAGTCCATGGATTATACACACACTCACCCTTCCACCATTGCTAGCCTTGCTTGTATCGCGCAACTTTCGCCGGTACCATACACCCACTACATATCCTTCGTCAAAACAACCACCATATTATTCCTCAAAACAGCCACCATACCTACCTATCATGGCATTTCCATAGCCATTCCGAGATATATTGCCATGCAACTTTCCACCGTTCCGTTCATATGACACGCATCATATTGTCATATTGCCATGCATCATCATGTAGTTGACATCGTATTTGTTGCAAAGTCACCATGCATAATTCTTCATACATGTCACTCTTGATTCATTGCACATACCGGTACACCACCGGAGGCATTCATATAGAGTCATACTTTGTTCTAGTATCGAGTTGTAATATCGAGTTGTAATGAAAGTGTGATGATCATCACTATTAGAGCATTGTCCCATGGGAGGAAAGGCTAAATCAATAAAGCCCCTCCAAAAAAAAAGAAAGGCCAAAGAAAAAAAGAAAGGCCCAAAAAAAGAAAAAAAGGAAAAAAAGAAAAGAAAAAGGGACAACTGCTACTATCTTTTTCCACACTTATGCTTCAAAGTAGCACCATGTTCTTCATGATAGAGAGTCTCATACTTAGTCACTTTCATATACTAGTGGGAATTTTCATTATAGAACTTGGCTTGTATATTCCAATGATGGGCTTCCTCAAATGCCCTAGGTCTTCGTGAGCAAGCAAGTTGGATGCACACCCACTAGTTTCTTTTGTTGAGCTTTCATACATATTTAGCTCTAGTGCATCCGTTGCATGGCAATCCCTACTCACTCACATTGACATCTATTGATGGGCATCTCCATAGCCCGTTTATACGCCTAGTCGATGTGAAACTATCTCCCTCCTTTTTGTCTTCTCCACAACCACCTCTCTATTCCACCTATAGTGCTATGTCCATGGCTCACGCTCATGTATTGTGTGAAAGTTGAAAGGTTTGAAATAATAGAGTATGAAAATAAGTGCTTGGATGAAATCGGGGTTGTGCATGATATGAATATTTTGTGTGATGAAGAGGGAGCATAGCCAGATATATGATTTTGTGGGGATAAATTTCTTTAGCCTTAGTATTTTGAGAAGACATGATTGCTTTGTTAGTATGCTTGAAGTATTATTATTTCTTATGTCAATATAGACTTTTGTCTTGAATCTTTCAGATCTGAACATTCATGCCACAATTAAGAGAATTACATTGAAAAACTATGTTGGTTAGCATTCCACATCAAAAATACTGTTTTTATCATTTACCTACTCGAGGACGAGCATGAATTAAGCTTGGGGATGCTTGATACGTGTCCAACGTATCTATAATTTTTTATTGTTCCATATTTTTTATGATGTTTTGGATGTTTAATGGGCTTTGTTATACACTTTTATATTATTTTTTGGACTAACCTACTAACCCAAAGGCCCAGTCCAGATTGCTGTTTTTTGCCTGTTTCAGGGTTTTACAGAAAAGGGATATCAAACGGAGTCCAAACGGAATGAAACCTTCGGGAGAGATATTTTTGGAGAAAAATCACGCACGGGAGACTTGAGAACCACGGAGTAGGGAATACGTGGTGCCCACGAGGGTGCGGGCGCCCCCCTATAGGGCACACCCCACCTGCCTCGTTGGCCCCATGTTTGTCCCCCGGTGCCCTCCTTCCTCCAGAGTAGGGGCCACGTGGTGCCCACGAGGGTGGGTGGCGCGCCCCCTACCTCGTGGGTCCCATGTAAGGCCCTTGGTGCCCTCCTTCCTCCTATATAAGCCTACGTACCCAGAAACCATCAGATGAACAGTGAAAACCCTAGTTCCACCGCCGTAACCTTCTATTCCCGTGAGATCCCATCTTGGGGCCTATTCCGGAGCTCCGCCGGAGGGGGGATCTTCCACGGAGTGCTTCTACATCATCATCATCGCCTCACCATGAGTTGTGAGTAGTTTACCACAGACCTTCGGGTCCATAGCTAGTATCTAGATGGCTTCTTCTCTCTCTTTGGATCTCAATACAAAGTTCTCCTCGGTCTTCGAGGAGATCTATTCAATGTAATCTCTTTTTGTGGTGTGTTTGTCGAGATCCGATGAATTGTGGGTTTATGATCAAGATTATCGATGAGAAATATTTGGTTCTTCTCTGAAGTCTTTATGTATGATTATAATATCCTTGCAAGTCTCTTCGAATTATTGGTTTGGTTTGGCCTACTAGATCTATAGTTCTTGCAATGGGAGAAGTGCTTGGCTTTGGGTTCAATTTTGCGGTGTCCTTTCCCAGTGACAGTAGGGGCAGCAAGGCATGTATTGTATTGTTGCCATCGAGGATAAAAAGATGGGGTTTATATCATATTTCTTGAGTGTATCCCTCTACATCATGTCATCTTGCTTAAGGCGTTACTCTGTTCTTATGAACTAAATACACTAGATGCATGCTGGATAGCGGTCGATGTATGGAGTAGTAGTAGTATATGCAAAATCGTTTTGGTCTACTTGTCTCGGACGTGATGCCTATATATAATGATCATGCCTAGATAGTCTCATAATTATTCGCTTTTCTATTAATTCCTCGACAGTAATTTGTTTACCCGCCATAGAATATTGCTATCATGAGAGAAGCCACTAAAGAACACAATGGCCCCGGGGTCTATTCTCAACATATCAATCTACACTTACTTTACTTTTTCTGCTTTTACTTTCTGTTCTTATAATCAAAAATACCAAAAATATCAAACTGTCATCTCTATCAGATCTCACTTTCGTAAGTGACCGTAAAGGGATTGACAACCCCTTATCGCGTTGGCTGAGAAGTTCTTATTTGTTTGTGCAGGTACGAGGGACTCGCATGTGGTCTCCTACTGGATTGATACCTTGGTTCTCAAAAATTGAGGGAAATACTTACGCTACTATGTTGCATCTCCCTGTCCTCTTCGAGGGAATACAACGCAAGCTCGAGAAGTAGCACATCGCTAGGTGACAGTCATGCTACAGAAGCTAATGCACACGATATGAATGTTGGGCATGCTCGATCTGATGACTACTTAATAGTTTAGCGCGCCATGCTTTATGGCTTAGAATCGGGGCTCAAAAGATGTTTTGAACGCCACAAAACATATAAGATGTTCCAAGAGCTGAAATTCGTATTTCAGGCTCATGCCCGTGTTGAGAGGTAGAGACCTCTGACAAGTACTTTTCCTACAAGATGGAGGAGAGTGGCTCAACCAGTGAGCATGATCAGAATGTCTGGCTACTACAATCACTTGAATCCAGTGGGACTTAATCTTCCAGATGAGAAAGTGATTGATATATTTCTCCAGTCACTATCACTAAGCTACCAGAGCTTTGTGATGAACTATAAAAATGCAAGGGATGACGAAAACAATTCCCATAGCTCTGCGCGATGTTGAAATCAACGGAGGGAAAAATCAAGAAAGAACATCAAGTGTTGATGGTTAATAAGACCACCACTTTCAAGAAAAGGGAAAGGGAAAGAAAGGGAACTTCGAGAAGAACGACAAGTAAGTTGCTGCTCCTGTGAAGAAGCCCAAAGCTAACCAGATACTTAGTGCTTCTACTGCAAGGGTAATGTTCACTCGAAGCGAAATTTCCCCAACTATTTGACGGATAAGAAGGATGGCAAAGCGAACAAAGGTATATTCGATATACATGTTATTGATGTGTTCCTTACTAGTGCTCGGAGTATCCCCTGGGTATTTGATACCGGTTCAGTTGCTAAGATTAGTAACTCGAAACAGGAGTTGTAGAATAAACGTAGACTAGTTAAGGGCGAGGTAACGAGGTGTGTTGGAAGTAGTTCCAAGATTGATATGATCATCATCGCACACTCCCTATACTTTCGAGATTATTGTTGAACCTAAATACATGTTATTTGGAATTTGCGTTGAGCATGAACAAGATTGGATCGTGTTTAGAGCAAAACGGTTATTCATTTAAGTCAGAAAATAATTGTTGTTCTCTTTACATGAATAAAACCTTCTATGGTCATACAACCAATGTAAATGGTTTATTGAATCTCGATCATAGTGATACACATATTCATAATATTGATGCCAAAAGATGCAAAGTTGATAATGATAGTGCAACCAATGTAAATGGTTTATTGAATCTCGATCGTAGTGATACATATATTCATAATATTGATGCCAAAAGATGCAAAGTTTATAATGATTGTGGAACATACTTGTAGCACTGCCGTTTAGGTCATATTGGTGTAAAGCGCATGAAGAATCTCCATGCGGATGGACTTTTGGAATCACTTGATTATGAATAATTTGATACTTGCGAACCATGCATCATGGGAAGATGACTAAAACTCCGCTCTCCGGAAAAATGGAGTGAGCTAATGACTTATTGGAAATAATACATATGGATGTATGCTATCTGATGAGTTTTGAATCAAGCGGCGGGTATTGTTATTTTCTCACCTTCACAGATGATTTGAGTTGGTATGGGTATATCTACTTGATGAAACACAAGTCTGAAACATTTGAAAAGTTCAAAGAATTTCAGAGTGAAGTTGAGAATCAATGCAAGAAGAAAATAAAGTTTCTACGATCTAATAGCAGAGGCGAATATTTGAGTTACGAGTTTGTCCTTCATTTAAAACAATGTGGAGTAGTTTCACAACTCATGCCACCTGGAACACCATAGCGTAATGGTGTGTCCGAACGTTGTAACCGTACTCTATTGGATATGGTGCGTTCTATGATGTCTCTTACCAATTTGCCTTTATCATTTTGGGGTTATGCATAGAGACAGCTGCATTCACGTCAAATAGGGCACCGTCTAAATCCGTTGAGATGACGCCGTATGAACTGTGGTTTGGCAAGAAACCAAAGCTGTCATTTCTTGAAGTTTGGGGTTGGTACACTTATGTCAAAAGGCTTCAGCCTAATAAGCTCAAACCCAAATAGGAGAAGTGCATCTTCATAGGATACCCTAAAGAAACAATTGGGTACACCTTCTACTACATATCCGAAGGCAAGATATTTGTTACTAAGAATGGGTCCTTTCTAGAGAAGAAGTTTCTCTTGAAAGAAGTGAGTGGGAGGAAAGTAGAACTTGATAAGGTAATTGTACCTTCTCTCGAATTGGAAAGTAGCTCATGAGAGAAAGCCATTCCCGTGATTCCTACACCAACTAGAGAAGATGCTAATGATGATGATCATGAAACTTCAGATCAAGTTACTATGGAACCTCAAAGGTCGACCAGAACAAGTACCGCACCGGAGTGGTACGGTAATCCTGTCCTGGAATTCATGTTGTTAGACAACGACGAACCTTCAAACTAAGCTTAGAACTATGAAGAAGCTATGATGAGCCCATATTCGGAAGGATGGCTTGAGGCCATGAAATCTGAGATAGGATCCATGTATGTGAACGAAGTGTGGACTTTGGTGGACTTGCCTGATGATCGGCAAGCCATAGAGAATAAATGGATCTTCAAGAGGAAGATGGAAGCTGATGGTAATGTTACTATGTACAAAGATTGTGTCATCGCAAAAGGTTTTTGACAAGTTCAAGGAGTTGAGTACAATGAGACTTTCTCACCCGTAGCGATGCTTAAGTCTGTCCAAGTCATGTTAGCAATTGCCGCATTTTATGAAATCTGGAAAATGGATGTCAAAACTGCATTCCTTGATGGATTTATGAAAGAAGAGTTGTATGTGATGCAACCAGAAGGTTTTGTCGATCCTAAAGGTGCCAACAAAGTGTGCAAGCTCCAGCGATCCATCTATGGACTGGTGAAAGCATCTCGGAGTTGGAATATAGGCTTTGATAAGGTGATCAAAGCATATGGTTTTATACACACTTACGGTGAAGCATGTATTTACAAGAAATTTAGTGGGAGCATTGTAGCATTTCTGATATTATATGTGGATGACATATAGGTGATTAGAAATGATATAATTTTTTTGGATAGCATAAAAGGGAACTTGAATAAGAATTTTTCAATGGAAGACCTCGGTGAAGCTACTTATATATTGGGCATCAAGATCTATAAGGATAGATCAAGATGCTTAATAGGATTTTCACAAAACACATACCATGATAAAGTTTTGAAAGAATTCAAAATGGATTAGTCAAAGAAGGAATTCTTGCCTGAGTTTTAAGGTGTGAAGTTGAGTAAGGCTCAAAGCCCGACCACAGCAGAAGATAGAGAAATAGAATGAAAGTCATTCCCTATGCCTCGACCATAGGTTCTATAAAGCATGCCATGTTGTGTACCAGACCTGATGTGTGCCTTGCCATGTGTCTGGAAAGGGGGTACAAGAGTGATCTAGGAGTGGATCACTGGACAACGGTCAAATTTATCCTTAGAGGAATAAGGAAATGTTTTCTCGGTTATGGAAATGATAAAGAGTTCGTCGTAAAGGGTTACGTCGATGCAAGCTTTAACACTAATCCATATGACTTTGGCTATCAATCAGGATGTGTATTAAACGTCGGAGCAATTAGCTAGAGTAGCTCTATGCAGAGCATTGTAGACGGATCTGAATTTTGCAGACCCATTGACTAAAACCTCTCTCACAAGCAAAATGATCATACCTTAGAACTCTTTCAGTGTTAATGACATGGTGATGTGAACTAGATTATTGACTCTAGTAAACTCTTTGGGTCTTAATCACATCACGATGTGAACTATCGGTGTTAATCACATGGCGATGTGAACTAGATTATTGACTAGTGCAAGTGGGAGACTGATGGAAGTATGCGCTAGAGGCAATAATAAAATGGTTATTATTATATGTTCTTAATCATGATAAAGGTATATTATTCATGCTAGAATTGTATTGACCGGTAACTTAAATACATGTGCGAATACATAAATAAATACCATGTCCCTAGTGAGACTCTACTAGACTAGCTTGTTCATCAAAAGATGGTTAAGGTTTCCTAACCATGGACATGAGTTGTCATTTGATAACGGGATCACATTGTTAGGAGAATGGTATGATGGACAAGATCCATCCGTTAGCTTAGCATTTGATCAGACAGTTTATTGCTAATGCTTTCTTCTATGTCAAATACATGTTCCATAGACCATGAGATCATGCAACTCCCGGATACCGAAGGTATACCTTGTGTGCTATCAAATGTCACAACATAACTGGGTGATCATAAAGATGCTCTACGGGTATCTCCAAAGGTGTTTGTTGAGTTGGCATGGATCGAGATTGGGATTTGTCACTCCGAGTATCAGAGAGGTATCTCTAGGCCCTCTCGGTAATACACATCATAAGAAGCCTTGCAAGAAAATGACTAATGAGTTAGTCATGAGATGACGTATTGCGGAACGAGTAAAGATACTTGCTGTTAACGAGATTGAACTAGGTATGGAGATACCGACGATCGAATCTCGGGCAAGAAACCTACCGACAGACAAGGGAATTACGTACGTTGTCATAACGGTTCGACCGATAAATATCTTCATAGAATATGTAGGAGCCACTATGGGCATCTAGGTTTCACTATTGGTTATTGACTGGAGAGGTGTCTCGGTCATGTCTACATAGTTCTCAAACCCGTAGGGTCCGCACGCTTAACGTTCGTTGATGATATAGTGTTATATGAGTTATATGATTTGGTGACCGAATGTTGTTCGGAGTCCCAGATGAGATCATGGACATGACGAGGAGTCTCGAAATGGTCGAGAGGTAAATATTGATATATACAACGATGGTATTCGGACACCGGAAGAGTTTCAGAGTGCATCGGGTAGTCATGGGGTCATCGGAAGGGGTTCCAAACACCCCCAGTAATTGTATGGGCCTAATGGGCCAAGGGGGGGGGCAGATCAGCCCTTGGTGCGCCCCTTCCTTGGACAACAGGCCCTATGGGAAGGAAAAGGGAGGGGAGGCCCCTCCTTCCTTTCCCTCCTCAAGTGGGAAAGGAAAGGGGGGCACCCTCGCGTGCCTTTTCCCCGCACTTATACAAGGCAGCGGGAGGGCGCGGCTTGGGAGAGACCCCAAGTAGGATTCCTTCTACTTGGGCGCCCCGTTTGGCTGCTCCTCCCTCCCTCTCACCTATATATATGTGGGGAGGGGGTGCCACACAAGGACACACAACATTGTCTTACCCGTGTGTGGCGCCCCTATCCACCGTTTACTCCCTCGGTCATATTTTTGTAGTGCTTAGGCGAAGTCCTACGGAGATCGCATCACCATCACCATCATGACGTCTTCGTGCTTCAAGAACTCATCTACTACTTCGCCCATATTGCTAGATTAAGAAAGCGAGGAAGTCACCGAGCTAAACGTGTGCTGAACACGGAGGTGTCGTACGTTCGGTACTTGATCGGTTGGATCGCGAAGAAGTTTGAATACATCAACCATGTTGTCTAACGCTTCCGCTTACGGTCTATGAGGGTACATAGACACACTCTTCCCCTCGTTGCTATGCATCTCCATGGATAGATCATTGCGTGTGCGTAGAATATTTTTGTTTTCCATGCAACATTCCCCAACAGTTTCCATCCCAATCCTCCGCCCCTCCCCCACCTCTGGAATCTCAGTTCCTACTCTAGATCCCCCAAATCCCAAATTCCCATCCTCTACTCCATGTACTAAAGCACACTATCATGTCACCAGTCAACACGTATATCGGAACCGGAGATTCCGAGGTCCGTCCCGCCTTCGGGCGCTGCATGTTGTCGCTCAACAATGGCATGGCGACGCTTGACGACTAGTTTGCCGGCAAAGTACTGATGGTAACCATCAATAGTCTTGTCTCACCGGACGACATTGTCAAAGCTCTTGGCATTGCGCACAGCATCCAAATAAGTGACTTGCTCATCGAAGTCTGTCTGCCATCGGCTGATATCTTCGTTAGGTTCCAAACAACTTTCAACTACAGTCATGTGTTCGAATCTTCCCGGTGTTTGTTCTGCGGTGATGGACTCATGAACTTTGATCGGTTGCACCCAGGATGGGGCTCGGTGCCTTCTGAGCTTGACTTGGTAACATTACCTTCCATGGAATGCCTCGACGGGCTTTGAATAGCAAGTCCATGAATGAGCTTATCAATGACCTAGGAGGTGAGTGCGTAAGTATGTTTGTTCCTCCAAACAGCTGGGCTTTGACAATTACAATAAGGATGAAGAAGCCGTCCACCATACCAAAGGGGATTGGTGTTGAGATACCGGTGCAGGAACATGGGTTGTACTATTCATCACCACAAAGGTCGATGGGGACCACATTAGGGATGTACCTGTATCGATTCTCTGTGCATGTCGAAGAAGTGGTCAATCCATCAATCGAAGTCCTACCACCGCCACTCGTGCCAGGGTCCATCGATGGCGTCCATTACAAGAATCAACGTCAGACATTCCTGGTGTTACTTGGAACGATGGATGGCACAGGGCCTACTCCATGGAGTGGCGGAGGCCACTGTTTCTTTGGGAGTAGAGGCCGGGTTGGCTGCCTGGATGTGCTCTAATTTGAGGTAACAACTGAATCTTCTCACATAGTAGTTAAATCCGACCTATCGGTGTGAAGCACTGATTTTCCAATACATTTGATTGTGACATGTTCTATTTTTGTACCTGGACTGTTTTTAGAAAGGGGTGTACGTCAACTTAATGTGCTAGCAGAACTTACTGTGTTGTCTATCTGTTTTCTTTGCACATCATTTAAGATATTTCCATGTCATTCATAAAGACGATGAACGGTTATCTGTGAGTTTGCTGGTTTCAAGCTATCCCTACCCGTAGCGATCCACTGCTTCCACCCCGATCGTGCCGAAATTTTTGTATACAAGCTCAATGTGTTGTGATGTTGTATATGATTGTGTCAACTATATAAGTGTTTACTGAGCATCAACAATGGATATGGCTAAAAGATGTATTCAAGAGCATCGACCAATTTGTTTCTCCCTCTCTCTAACAAGTGCGACCCATTGAATTATTTCTTCGCTCGTGACAACTTTTAATTAGGTTCCACTTAACTCTAACTTTTTTATTAAGTTATAATTTGAACTCAGTGACCTCAAAATGTTGTACACAAGCCTTGTTTCGGCCATTTTAGGCGTCATTGAATGTGGGCTAAGTAGTTATGTAAATTTGTACTGTACTACACATGCCTTTTCGTTGAACATTAGCAATGCAACTCGGCCAAATGTTGTACACAAGATCCTAAAATAAGCGCAACCTAGCCTATGTTTCTTTTAATAAAATTGACAACTCAGTTCAAATTTTATATAATAATATTACCAAGCCCAACTTAAGGTTTTTAAATAAAATTCCTAGCTCAATATTAATTTTTTATACGAAATGGCTAGTCTAGACCAACATTGTTTTTTCACCCATCCCAGAAAATGGGACCATTTTTACTAAAATCAAATGGGTTGTAAATTACCAGAAATAATAAACGGGCCGCATGTCCACAATATTATTTTTAGACCTAGCCCAGTAAATAGGTGTATTCGAATAAATAATTAAATGCTCTATCAATTCTCATAAATAGGAAATCGGCTATTATTCTTTTTATCCAGCCCAGGAAATAGATTATTCTTTGAGTCAAAGCCCAGGGAATAGATGTATTGGCAAACAAAATAAAATGGGTTGTAAAACCTAAATAAATGAGTTGTATATCTGCCACAGCTTTCGAAGCTGACTTTGTTGGTCCACTAGGACGAAGCCTGCACAAGGTGTTGCCATTCAGTGAACAACAATATTTAATGGTTGAAAACAAAAAAGTCAACAAATTATTCTGATAATCGTAGCCGTTGGATTGACATCCAACGGTGATCCTACTTCTTCAATATCTGATCTACTTGTTCTTGCTCTAGCTCCCAAAACCATTGCCGACTGGAGTGCCTGCATCTGCCTCCCTTGGCCGGCTGTGCTTCCGCGCAAGCCTCACCGCCCCACCCTACACCTAGCGGTGGCCAGGTCATACATGTACTCACCCACACCTTCTGTTATTCTCCGGCGACGGCAGCCTCATGCCGCAGCCGAACCAGTCAACCCTCGTACTCCCCTCCGTGTGGGCATCCACTTTCGCGTCTTCCATGGATCCACGTCGTTCCCTTCCTATGTCTCACTGTCGTCCACCGCCTTGGTACTCTCGGTGTGGCGTGATTAACGTGGTCAACGAATGACAGCTATCGGAAGACGACTGTATGCAGTAATGCTGACAGCTGGACCCACCAGTTACATCTTCGGACGCAAGGAAGTGCCTCCATATTAAGCGCAAAAAAATGAATCCTCCCCTGATAGCTGGGACCCACCAGCTATATCTTCGCACGTAAGGAAGTGCCTCCTTATTAAGTGAAAAATAACGATTGCTCCACATGAGAACTGGGACCCACCCTATTTGGAGGCTGACTAGTGGCCCTAGTCAGTTGACGTGTACGCAGGGCTTTGTCAACTTAGTCAACAAATGATTCTATCAGCAGTAACCATTGGATGTTAATCCAACGGTTGTTCTGCTTCTTCAACCTCTAATTCTCTTGCTGCAGCCGCCCATACCAGCGCGAGTGGGACCGTGTGCTCCTGCCTCCCGTGGCCGGCTGTGCTGCCGCCCAGGCCTTACCGCCCCGTCCTACTCCAAGTGTTGGCCATGCCATCCCTCTACTCGCCCACACCCCCTATTATTATGTGGCCATGGTAGCCTCACACCACGGCCAAACTAGTCAACCCTCGTACTCCCCTCCGCGTGGGCATCCACTGGTGCGTCTTCCCCGGCTCCGTGTCATTACCTTCCTAAGCCTCACTGTCATCCACTACCTGGCTGTTGTCCGTGTGGCGTGGTCAACGTGGTCAATGAATGACAACCATCAGAAGAGGACTGTACGCGGTAAGCCTGATAGCTGGCCCACCAGCAACATCTTCGCACGCAAGGAAGTGACTCCTTATTACGTGCCAAAAACGGAATCCTCCCCATGACAACTCGGACCAACCATCTATATCTTCACACGCTAGGAAGTGCCTCCTTATCCTCCCTGATAGCTAGGACCCACCCGGTCGAAGCGTACTTAGCGTTGTCATTCTGGTCGCAAATGTGTACGTACATACCGGTCGATCGGTCTGTCTGCCATGATGAACTGTGGTTGAGTAAGGAGCGGTAGCAGTTTAGGTAGTCCCATCTAAATCGTGTACACATACGTACATTCACGTTGCAAAAAAGACGGCCACGTACGTACATATGGGTGTGGTATCGAACGGGTACATCGAGGGCGTCATGTTCATCCGCAGCCAACCGGTTGGGTCAGAATGGAGAAACAACGTCATGTTCATCGGGAGGCAACTGACTGGGTTGGAATGTGTCCTATTCTACGGGAGCCAACCGGCTTGGATGGAACATCCGAAGCGGGGTCTAGCGTATCGCAGAATCGGGGAAACAACCATCTGCTCAACCGCGTACGATCGAAACGGGGTCATGTCATCGAGAAGGGTCTGGCATACCGCAAAACGGAGGAAACATCCTTCTATTCAACTGGCTACGATCAAAACATGATCCTGTTCATCAAGAGGGGTCTGGCGTACCGCAAAACGGAGGAAAGGGACTTCTGTTCGAGCGCTATAGTCAAAACGGGGTCCTGTTCATCGGGAGGGGTATGGCGTACTGCAAAACAGGGCTCCACGTGCTACTGTTCATCCACCGTCGACTTCCTCCAGCCTCCACCTGCTACTATTCATCCATCGTCGACTTCCTCTAGCCTCCACAGGCTACTGTTCATCCACGTGCTACTGTTCATCCGGCCTCCACCGGCTATTGTTCAACCATCATCTAGGAGGTCCTATTCATCCACCCCCCCAATCGGCTGGGGAGTGTGGTGGCCTTTCGGGGTCCTGTTCATCTAGTGGTAACCGCCTACTACCACGGGGTTCTGTTCATCCAACGGCAATCGCCTACACATGGCCGGGGTCCAGTTCATCCAACCCCCACCGGGAACTATTCATGCACAAGCAACCAACCGACTGGGCTCACCATGTCGCGACTCATTCTATGTATCACGTGCATGGAAGCAACATGCACTGTTCATCCAGAGGCAACCCAAGCGGCTAGCTAGCTACGTCTCGCACGGGGGTTCGATCGGCTCTAGTAAGCAGCAACAACGATCGATTGGGTTCAGTTAGCAGCGAAGGAATCAATCAATCGGCTTCAGTATGTAGCAGTGTGATCGTTCGGGCTCAGTAATCGAAAGCCTCGCTCGGGTTTAGTTAAAGCGAACAAGGCTCGTACACGCGCGCGTACAAGAGAGAAATGCGCAAACCACACTGCATCGCTCCGACCCGACCACCACCATAATCAGGAACTCCGCATAAATTTCCTCGCCCTCACTTCTACCATGATTTTTTATGTCATGGGTGTCGGTGTCAAAACCGGCAGATCTCGGGTAAGGGGTGCCGAACTATGCGCCTGAGGATCGATGGTAACAGGAGATAGGGGACACGATGTTTACCTAGGTTTGGGCCCTCTCGATCGAGGTAATACCCTACTTCCTACTTGATTGATCTTGATGAATATGATTACAAGAGTTGATCTACCTCAAGATCGTAATGGCTAAACCCTAGAGTCTAGCCTATGAGATGGCTATGATTCTGTTGTTCTTGTCCCTACGGACTAAACCCTCCGGTTTATATATGCACCGGAGGGACCTAGGGTTGTACATGACCATCTTGTAGAGGAAGGAAAGTATTACACCCGGACTCTAAACTTGCTATTTTACACACGCAGAGTCCTATCCGGATACGGGAGACAATCTTCATTGATAATCTTCACGACCCACCAGTCCGGCCCATAGTGAATGATCTGGCCACCTGAGGACCCCCTAATCCAGGACTCCCTCAGTAGCCCTTGAACCAGTCTTCGATGACGATGAGTTCGGCTAACGCACTGTCTTCGGCATTGCAAGGCGGGTTCCTCCTCCCGATCATATTTGGAGAAATATTCCCTACACAAGGTACTGTGTCCGGCTCTGCATGGTTAGTACAACCCTTAGCCTCGAAGTTATGGTATCAAAAAACGGATATTGTGTCTTTATTGACAACCTTTCAGTGTCACGTCTATGCCTTTAACACATATCGAATATTTTTCTTGGCCCTGGTTTCGCGTTTCGAGGCATAGCCACATTGGCACGTCTTATCAAAACAGATATCGTGCCCACTTATTACGGGATCCTTATGAACATGACGTGAGCATCTTAACTGCGCCTTACGCACGACCTCGTTGGGAACCAGTGAGGTTTACAACTGGTGTGGGGGGTGTTTAGTATTCACCGCTTATAAAAGGATCCAAAGTTTTACCTTTTATCCCCACGCTCTCCTCAAGTCCTAGCATCCCAATCTCCTCAGCCTCCAACATCCACATCTCTTGCACCCTCAATCCTCAACTCCTCCACCACTGCCGCCGTATCCAGCAATGGCTGGTTCCGGCTCCAAAGGCAAGTGGGAGGAATCTTCGATCACGGAGAAGACCGTGAAGAGCCTCCGGAGCACGAGCTATCTAGCCGATGATGCGGCACATCGGGACCCTGAAAAGGACTAAGTGATCCCCATCCCTAAGGCGGGTGAGAGGGTTGTATTCCTCTCACACTTCATTCGGGGGCTGGGATTTCCTCTTCACCCCTTTGTACGGGGCTTTCTATTCTTCTACGGGCTAGATTTCCATGATCTAGACCCGAATTCAATCCTTCACATATCCGCTTTTATAGTGGTGTGTGAAGCATTCCTCCGAATTCTCCCACACTTCAGCCTCTGGCTTGAAACCTTCAATCTGAAGCCGAAGGTGGTCGATGGGCAGCATGCTAAGTGCGGAGGTGCTATGATAAGAAAACTCCATAATGCAACCTGGCCAAAGGGGGCGTTCATGGAGATGAACAAGACTTGGCAGCAGGAGTGGTTTTATATCACAAAGCCTCACGACACCAAGTGGGCGGCCGCTCCTGCATTCAGATCTGGGCCCCCGGAGAGGCTAACCTCTTGGACCGATAAGGGTCCGAATTGGGGATCCCAGACGGAGGTGCTATCCCTCCAAAAATGCATCTCCGACATGATCTCCAAGGGTACCCAGCTCACCAATGTGGTCCAGGTGATGCTTGCCCGTCTCGTCCTCCCCTGCCAACACTGGGGCTCCCATCTATGGGAGTTCAATCCGGAGGGGCCCCAGCCTTTGAAGCGCCTCTTCGGCTCTACACACGAAGAGATCTGGAAGCACCTCTTCAAGGCCTAGAAGGGGTGGTCGGTGGAGACTGAAGACAAGGGCTTCAACACTGTGCTCACTGCATTGGAGGTATTTGAGATTTTTGCCAAACATATATCCCTTCTCTGCTTTAATTCTAACAAGAGTTGGAGTTTTTCCATTCAATCTAGGCTTGGACGAAAAAGGCGAAGCAGATCAAGTGTCTGGTTCCCCTACCAGAAGACCCAGAGTCGCCACTGGTGACAGCGATGTTGATTTCGGTGCCGTACAAGGCGCCGAAGAATAAGGCTAAGAAGAATGGCAAGGAGGTCAAGAGCGAGCCCCGCCCTGCTGGCCCTACGGACACAAGGTCCGAGGAAACAGGCTCCCAACTCTCTCTCTCGAAGAAGAGGAGGAGGAGGAAGAAGAAGTCTCCCCCATCCTAGGAAAGGGGAGGAAAAGAGCGACCCCTGCCGATGCAGGCACGACCGCGCCCAGGAAGAAGCTAACTCTTCCTGTTAGTTTGGATTCATCGTCCGAACACAGCTACCGGGTTCAATCCAGGGTCAAGCCCCCGGTCGAATCGTAAGTATTCAAAGCTGGTTATGTTTGGATGTTTTTCCTTTTTCGGCATCTAATATCTAATTTGCCTCTGTATAGCCCTCCGCACGACATCTCCGTGGCTTCACTATCCTCGGGGAATTCCCTGGTGTCCGGAGAGACGGAGAGCGATATGCCTCCGCGGGGCTCGTCGCCCCACGTGGGGGATACCGAGGTATCCTATCTACGAACTCCCCTTGTTCTAGCAGGAGAGAGTAGGGCGAACGAGAGGGTGGCCGAAGTTAATCCTTCGGCCGCTGTCGATCAGGGGGGAGCAATCCCCATGGAGACCAAAGATGGGGGCCCAAACAATCTAGGGCCCCACCGAACACTGTTCCGGAGTCCAGTATGGCTCCGGAATCAAGGGTCCAGCCCCCTATAATGGGGGAGGGAGCGACTGCTCCTGCGGCGGCTACCGTCAACCCGGAGGTGCCGAACACTCTGGAGGGAGCACTGCAAAGTGCTTCCATCATGGAGGAACACCGCACTCTGATGAGTGCGGTCATGGAGAAGATTCAGTCCGTCAAAGGCGGACTGAACGAAGCCTTCAACAGCCTACTAACAGGCTTTGAGGTATGCGATGTAATGTTCTATAAAGAGAACTTTTGTTTTGTTTTAGACACACACACACACACACACACACACACACACACACACACACACACACACACACACACACACACACACACACACACACATATATATATATATATATATATATATATATATAGCCTGTAGCCCCTGATATTTTGTTTGATTCTGAACAAAATCAGACAAAGCATCCATGTTTATAACAAATGATAGAGCTGAACTGTGAATTTGGTGCTTGAGCAGGCTGCGCTAGTTACGGCGTCTGCCCATGCCACACAGGTTTCCGAGCTAAATCGGAAACTTGGACTAGCCAATGAGGATCTCGACTGCGTCTGCAAGCATTTTGACGAAACACAAGGTATGCAGGTTTAGGAAATCTGAATTTTAGTCTAATGTATGTTCAAACATAGGCTAATACAGTTTATATGATTTTTTGTGAAACAGCTAACGCAGCTGAGGTCGAAACTCTAAAGGGCGAAGTTGCCACGGACATGGAGGAGGCCAGAGCGAGTAAGGCAGCCGCTGATAAAGCGGCTGCCGACCTGGAGGCCGAGAAGGCCTCGTGTTAACAGCAAGAGACGCGAGTGACCGAAGTCGAGGCCGAGCTCCAAGATGCAATTCGCAAATGCGACACCTTGGAGAAGGCAAATTCGGAGCAAGCAGCCGAACTCGCAACGGCAGTTAATGCTGCCAAGGAGGCATGAACGACATTGCGCGGTGCTCAAGAGGAGATTAAACAAGCGCGTCAGATAGCAACTGGTAAGGTTTTTCTCTTGCAGAGCATCTTCGGAGGTCAGAGGTATCTTGGGCTCACACGATTGTGGAGTTCTCCAGGCGTGTTTGCGGATCTCCCAAGGAGCATTGCCGATGCCGCCCAATACTTCCGAGCTCAAGAGGGGAACAACACAGAGAAGCTATTTTGGTCGCAGTTCCTTGCGCCCAACCATCCTGTGCCCCTCAACAACCAAATGAAGCAGCTGGTCGAGCTGCACAACATGGCGAGTTTGGCGATGAAGAACTAGATAGTCTGGCTATGGCCCGCTGATCCGAACCCGAGTAGTTACTTCAGATTGGTGAACAGCCTCATCGATGCGAGTCCACGGGTCGACGCTGTCAAGCATTTGGCCTTCATAGAGGGTGCTCGGATGGCCTTTACCCGCGTGAAGGTGCATTGGACGAAGATGAAGGCCGCGGAAATAGCCACTGCTGGCCCTCCAGTAGGCAAGGATCATCGTAGACTGGAAAGGTATTTCGACGAAGTCCTAGAAGGAGCCCGCCTTGTAGAGGGACAATGCTCAAAGGATATAGCCTTTGAGTAATTTGTATTCGGGTTGTAAGGACTAAGCCAATTTGTTGATGTACATAAATTTTGCGCTTTTATATTAATGAGCGACTTTTCCCTCATGTGCGGCTGTCTATGTAAATCTGAAAGTTTGCAGTCACCGGCTTCAGCCCCCATGTAAATATTACAGGGGTGTTCGGTAAAACGCAGAAACACTCTTTATCCAACGTCTTGGTTCGTATAGGAGGTGTTTGCATTGCAAACCAGGCAATCAGACTATGCGGCTTTATTGCTTTCACTTAGCCATATGAGCTTGACTAGTGGGGCTAAGTACTATCCCCTGGTGCATACCAGGCTTTTCAAATTATAGTACCTTTTTTACGTGGCTGGGCGAAGACTAACCCCTCGTATAACACAGAGTGGATCGCTATCGATCGTAGTATAACACTAGGTCACCGAATCGCTTGACCATCATGACATTCAGTTTTCGGCTTTCTCTACTGAGGTACTTGACCGGACGAACCAAAAGTACAATCGCAGTAGTTCTCCCTTTACTACCTTAGCCAAACAATGCAGAACGTAAGGTAGCAAGCACAGGAACCGGGCAACCCAACTATTGACCAAAGACATGAATCGGAGCCGATGCATATAACACAATATCCAGGACGCGAAACAGTTCCCTATAGGTGTTCAGACATTTTGTAGTTGTGCTAGGCTGGATACAGCCCCTGGTATGAAGTCCATGTATTAGGGCATATGTGGCGATCTGTCTTGAGGGTAGAGAATACATGTGGTGGAAATAAAAAATAGCCCAAACAAATTGGGACTGAACTGGCTCTTTTATATCCAGTTTAATACGACGAGCTGTGAGGTTACAGATAACGCCGATAATTGCCTCGGGCATTTAACATGCCAACAAAAATAAAAAATAAAAGAGTAAAAAGGTTTACACATAGCCCTAATCTATGGGAAAGAAATTTCAACCAGTGGCCCTGTTGCACGTATGCGCCTTTTTCTCCATGGTAATTTGTCCTTGAGAAGGAGAGTTGTGATGGCCGCCTGTAAAAAGGAAAAAAGGGAAGGAAAATAGCAGGATTCTGGAAAAGAGTACCTGGTTCAGCCGTAAGCAATGTAGGTTTTCAAATGAACCTAAAAGAAGGTATGTGTTGGAGTCCGAATAGGGTCAAGCCGAACTATGGACTAATGATATGTTGTATGCCCCTATCGTCGCCCAAGGTATTTTAAGGGCATAATTGTGTATGCGAGGTACGTAAGCTGCTACCTTATGGGGAAGTCGACCGGGGCACAACTGCTAATCGAGCTTAGGTTCCTCAATGCTGCCGCATTCTAGTGCGGACCGAGCATGTTTAGCCGTATCCGTAATCTTGACGACTGACGAGCTATTCGGCCTAAATAGGCCGCTTTGGACTTTGGCCACTAGGGCCGCAGTGTCTTCCTCCGTGCGGAGGGAATGCTCCATGTTTCCATTGACCATGATAACACCACGTGGTCCAGGCATTTTTAGCTTGAGGTAGGCATTACGCGGGACTGCGTTGAAGCGGGCGAAGGCCGTTCTTCCAAGTAGTGCATGATAGCCACTGTAGAATCGAGCGATGTCAAAGATTAGCTCTTTGCTTTGGAAGTTATCGGGGGAACCGAATACAACTTCTAATGTTAATGACCATGTGCAGCGGGCTTTGACGCTTGGAATCACTCCTTTAAAGGTAGTGCTGCTAGGCTTAATTCTTGCCGGGTCGATCCCCATCTTGCGGACAGTGTCCCGATATATCAAATTGAAACTGCTGCCGCCGTCCATAAGGACTCGAGTAAGATTGTTTCCGTCTATTATGGGGCCGAGCACTAAGGCCACCGAACCTCCGTGACAGATACTTGTTGGTTGATCCCTACGATCAAAGGTGATCAGGAAAGCCGACCATGGTTTGAACTTGGGGGCGACGGGCTCGATGGAGTATATGTCCCGGAGTGCATGCTTGCGCTCCCTCTTGGGGATGTGGGTGACGTAGATCATGTTCACCATTTTTATCTCTGATGGAAATTTTTTCTGCCCCTTTTGTTCGCCTAGCGAGGTTCGTCCTCGTCTTCACTCTGGGGTCCTTTTCCCTTGTGTTCGGCGTTTAGCTTGCCGGCCTACTTGAAGGCCCAACAACTACCTTTGGTGTGATTTGCAGGTTTGTCAGGGGTGCCATGGATCTAGCAGGACCTGTCCAGTATCTTGTCCAAGCTGGATGGACCATCCCTGTTGCCTTTAAATGGCTTCTTCCGTTGGCCGAGCCTGGAGCCACTGAATCTGGCGTTTACCGGTGTATCTTCTGTGTTTCCAGTGTTGTTTCGGCGCTTGTTTTTATTGCACCGTGGCTTCCCATTGCTGTCCTGACTTCAGATGTGCCAGGATCACTGGTGTTGTTGCTGCTACGAGCGAGCCAGCTATCCTCACCCACGCAAAAGCGGGTCATGAGTGTAGTTAGGGCTGCCATTGTTCTCGGCTTCTCCTGGCTGAGATGTCTAGCCATCCATTCATCCCAGACGCTGTGTTTAAATGCCGCTAAGGCTTCAGCATCCGAACAGTCTACAATCTGGTTCTTTTTAGTTAAGAACCGATTCCAAAGCTTACGGGCTGACTCCCTAGGATGCTAGATTATATGATTTAGATCATCAGCATCCAGGGGGCGGACATAAGTCCCCTGAAAGTTGGCCCGAAAGGCACCCTCAAGTTCTTCCCAGCTTCCTATAGAATTCTCCGGGAGGCTATTTAGTCAGTGCCAAGCTAGTCCTTTCAACTTGAGGGGTAAGTATTTTATAGCATGGAGATCATCTCCCCGAGCCATGTGTATGTGAAGAATAAAGTCTTCTATCCATACGGCTGGATCTGTTGTTCCATCGTACGCCTCGATGTTTACGGGTTTAAACCCTTCTGGAAATTCATGATCCATTACCTCATCGGTGAAGCATAGAGGGTGTGAGGCACCCCTGTATTTTGCGATTTCGTGGCATAGTTCAGATGATATTGGTGTTCGGTGTTGACTCCGAACTAGGATGTGACCGCTATGTTTGGCTTGATAGCCACCGCCCGTGTGTGTACGTTCCCTTAGACCATAGATTGATCTAGTCTAGTCGGCCTTTTTATTCAGGTCCTGGTGTAGGTCGTACTTATGGGCCTGCGCCATTGTATCCTTGCCTTTACGGTGAGGAGGTGCAGGCTTGTGTACGGCGTTACTGGCCGGTTTGTCCCGTCCACAGGGTGGTCAGTCTGGTTGATCGACCTGATCATACTTCGGCGGAATTGGCAGTGGGGCCTCGTCGTCGAATTGGGGCAGCAAATTGCGCTTAGGATGGCTTTTTCTTTGGCCTTTAGAGGCGTATAGTTCTTCAGTCATCTAGCACGTCGTTCCATCTATCATTGAGCATATTCTGTTTGGCTCTAAGCCGTTGCTGCTGCTTCTTCAGGCTTCGTGCGGTAGCAATAAGCTTCTGTTGGAAACGCTTCTGTTCGAGCGGTTCTTCTGGGACGATGTATTCTTTGTCTCCCAGACTGATGTCCTCTTCGAAGACAGGTCGATAACTGATGTCGTCCGCATCGTTTGGACTATGTTCGCCATCCTCCCGTTCGTTCTGCTCTATTGTTGGTTCGATGGTGTCATCGGCTTATTCCGGGTCATCATTGTCTTCAGTGACAGTGTTGCTCTCTTTTCCTTTACGGGATCGAGATCGTCGCTTTTGACGTCGACGCTTGGGAGGTTCATCGACGGGCTTGTCCTGTTCTAGATTGATGTCTCCGTCGCCCTCCTCTTTGTTGGGTGTGTCCACCATGTATACATCATATGTAGAAGTAGCCGTCCACCGCCCGGTTGCGGGCGGGTTTGTACTTAGATCGGCTTAGGCATCGTGGTCCATCCCGTCGATGTCTTCGGAAGCGTAATCTAATAGGTCGGTTAAGTCCTCGATCGTGGCTACCAAGTGGGTGATGGGTGGGAAGCAAACTTCCCTGTCCTCAGCCCAGTTTGATTTGGGCATAATTCGGCTGGGAATCCTCCGCTAGGGAGAGAGGCTTTGGTAGGTCCATCGCTTCATCTAAAGGCGAGTGCTGGGCATGTGTTCGGATATCCGCATGGCTGAGTTCGGCAACAACCGCTCGATCGAGCCAAAAAATATGAAGTTCATGAGAGTTCGGAACTTGTAGATGGAAATGAATCCGGAGATCTGATGAGGGAAGTCCCGCTCAAAGCCGGACTTGTGTGCAGCTCAAGCGCCGCTGAGTTTGCGATCTCCGTTGTAATGCCCAGGATGGGACTATACCTCCTACGTGTCGAGGCACGACTTAAAGGTATAAGCCCATCCTAGAATGATCTCAAGTTTGGTATCTTTGCACAACTCATGTAAAAGAGGGATTAAAATGCAAAAGGAGATAGTTGGCTTACACTCGCCACTTCACACAATACATTACATAAGCAAATCATCATTCAAAACATCACAACCCGACTACGGGTGAAGAACCAAAAGAAAGATACCAAAACAACATAAAACCACAGGTCAGGAACGAGTCCTAGTAGAAACCACTACTGAACGTCGAAACGTCACAAGCAAACGGTCACACTCTTCATCGAGCTCCTGGTGAAGGACTGGAGCCAACTTCTGCATCTTACTCGGATGAACCTGCATCTGGTGTTGTAGTAACTGTGAGCCACGAGGACTCAGCAATCCCATAACCATGGGTAACAAGACGAGCAAAGCTTTATGGGTAGGAAGAGGTAAAGTGGTGAGGCTGCAGCAGCGACTAAGCATAATATGGTGGCTAACTTACGAGTACCAGAATAAGATGAGAAGCTACGCAAACGGTCGCAAAAGAGGTGATCGCTAAAGATCCTAACTACATACGGTCAAACATAACCCCACCGTGTTCTCTTCTCAAAGTGAAAAGAGACAGTCACGGTTACTCACACAGTTGTGTGTTTTACTTCGGATCCTCTGTCAAGTTTTCTACAACCGGACATTAACAAATTCCAATCTGCCACATAACCGCGGGCACGGCTTTCGAAAGATCATAACCCTGCAGGGGTGTCCCAACTTAGCCCATCACAAGCTCTCACGATTAGCTGAAGTGATAAATATAATATCATCACCCCTTATCTTAGGGAAAATCCGATCAGGCTCGTCATCCCGGTAGCACAAGACATTTCGACAATGGTAAAACAAGTCCAGCAAGACCTCCCGGCGTGCCGACACCCTGATAGTAGCCGCGCGTATCTCGTCTCAGGCCACAACCGGATGAGACGTCCTACAGGTTATACCAGATACCTCGGGTTTCCCCAAGGCGGCCCCGCAGTCCGCTCGTTTGGGACCAACACCATCAGCACTGGCCCCCCCTGTTATGTAGAATTAAGAATCCTCGGGTAGCGCTAACTCCCTATGCAATTTAATTATTTAATTAAGTTGTTATTATGAGCAAAATAAAACCAAAGTTGGGCCTTGCTGGAGGAGTTTTATTCAAAGTCGAACTGTC
This sequence comes from Secale cereale, assembly GCA_902687465.1. Lineage (NCBI taxonomy): Eukaryota > Viridiplantae > Streptophyta > Magnoliopsida > Poales > Poaceae > Secale > Secale cereale. The sequence goes on along the minus strand of LR738715.1, from coordinate 296,537,207 downwards.
AAGGGGTCCCCATTACACCCATCGTGTTAGGAACGCAAAAATCAAGGAACATAATGCCGGTTTATCGGCGCCTAAGGTGGCATGAGTGGAACAAAACACCGAGCAAAAGGCCAAGCCTTCCACCCATGCCCAGTATATAAGGTGTGCTAATAAATTATATATATTGTGATATATCCAACAACAAGTTCCCACCTGGAATGGACTTCATCTTCACCTGCAACTAACAACGCTATAAGAGGAACTGAGCAAGCGAGGCTGAGCAAGCGGGTAACATAGCCAAACAGTGGTTTTGCTAGGAAGGTGTCAAGGTTAGAGGTTTCATGGCAACAAGGAGAGGCTGACATAAAAGATGGGTATCGCGACATGTAACGAAAGCATCGAGACAACTAAGCATGGCAATGGTAGTAAAGGTATCCAAGGGTATGATCATCTTGCCTGGGAAAACCACAAGGGAGAAGAACGGAGCCACGAAGAAGACGGAGCAACAGTCGAGCGAAACCTCACAACTTCGGAACGAAACCGAAGCTAACAAGAGAAGCAACCGGAAAGAAGAAAACAACACGGTAAACACATAAGCATAAGCATGGCATATGATGCACAACAAGTATGATGCATGTCCAGTTTAAATATGCATGGCATGGCAAAGTGCACAAACAAAAACTACAAGTTCAGTGGAGATCAATATGCAACGAGTTGCATATTGACGAAACACCACATTTAATTATTTAGTTGACTCTCACTTAATTACAAGACAAGATTAAATGTTTTTAACATGGCAATAGGTGAAGCATAATAAAACTACACTATTAGGCATTTTAAATGAGGCCGGAGAATAACAACAACATATCCGGAAAATCCCCATGAGCATGTTTAATAATTATAAGCAAACAACAATTTAACATATAAGGTTGTTAACATGATGCAGATGACATGATCAAGTTTTATGCAAGTTTTATTAAAAGGTTGACAAGAAGATGAAGCATTTGTCACCGTGGTGGAAAGAAAGAGGGTGCCACGGCAACGATTCCGAAAATGATGCCATGGCAACATATCGGTACCGGTAACTCATTGAGAGTCCGATGCAAAAGGTAAGATGGCATGAGCGAGGCAAACGAGATGAAAGAGGTGGGGCGATCCCGTTACCGGGTTCCCACGAGTCGGTGACGAGGCAACCGAGGAACATGACAAAAGGGACGAAACGGACACGGAGCACACACGGGAAACATTTCATACAACACAACAAGCATCACACGGGTCATCCACGGGGTCGTTTCGGTATACCTTCGAAACACTCGTTTCGGGACGGTTCGAGACGTAGAGGAAGGAGTCCTTCACGTCGTAGAGGAAGTAGCCGTTCACGAGGCGATAGTTGTTCCGTAGAGGTACACGGCACATCCATCGTTTTCCGCGGCGACGGTAGAGGAAGTAGTGGTACACGGGGCGACGGTAGACGTTCGGGCGTCGAGTGTAGTTGTACATGTCGTAGAGGGAAGTAGTGGTTCTCGTTCATCGTGTCGTGGTACTTGGTGAGTTCCTCGTTTCCGGGCGACGGTAGTGGTACACGCCGTAGGGGTACTTGGTCGGGTCGCCGTGTACTCGTTCGTGTAGTCGAACTCGGCTGTAGTTGTACTTGTCACGGAGGGGTACTCGTCGTCGGTCACGTTCACGGTTCTTAGACGTTCTCGTCGGTGGCACTTGCTGCTCCAAGGTTACTTGAGATAACAAAACAGCAACAGTAACCGAAACAACAAAACAAAAAAAACAAAAAGGAAAAAAAAGGGGTTGCACGGCGCTGCGGCGCTGCTCATGGCCGCGGCTGTGCGCCAAGGCGAGGAAGGTGCTGGACGGGACGAAGTGGAGGGGCGCCATCGGGGCTTCGGGCGAGGAGAGGCCACGCGCGGATGGGCTCCTGGCCGCCGGGCTGCTCGGGATCTGACGAGGCAACCGACGGGACGGCCGGAGGCGGCCTGGCCGCGGGAGAGCTCCAAGGCGCTCTGACCTTGGCGAAACCAGGGCGGTGACGCAGGCCGCAGTGCTGTGATGGAGGACGCCGGCTGCGAGATGAGGGACCCTGGCCGCGCGGCCTGGCTGGAGGGCCAGAGACGAGGAGGCGGGGGCCTCGCCGGCCGGAGGAGCGAGCGCGACGCTGAGGCAGCCGACTGGGCGGGCGCCATGGCCGGAGGGATCGGCGAGGACGAGCAACGCAGGGAGTTTCGAGGGCGCGTGGGGAGAGGAGAAGAGGGAAGCGCCGATGGGAACCGCGCTGGGGCGCTCGGGGCGAAGGGGAGATCGAAGGGGAAGGCTCGGGGGTGCGGGGTCGAGGCCAGAGAGCGAGAGAGAGATCGAGGGATAGCGGCGGCGGGCAGGGAAGGACGAGCGAAGGGAGGAAAACGGGTCGGGGATTAGGGTTCGGCCGGCTCGGGCTGGTTGGGCCGGCCTTAGGGATGGTGGAGCTGATGGTGGGCCAGCTGGCCTGGGCCTTAGGGAGGCCTGGGCTGGCTGGGAGGCTCTCTTTAACCTTTAAAACTGCTGTTGTTTTTAAAAAAAAACAGAAAAACAAAAGAGGAAAAAATAAGGAAAGAGGAGTTAGGAAAAGACTTAGGGCAAGGGGTAAAATCCCTGGACTCACGAAAAATGTCAGGGGTTTAAATAAAATAGAAGGAGGTTTTTTGGAAGAACCTCGAAACAACGGAAAAGAATAAAGGGAAGGTTTAGAAGGTGAAACTCGAAGTGAAAGACAATGGGGAAATTATGCAAGTGTGTTATGGTAATTCCGGAGCAATGGAATATTTATTATATAGCTCCCTAAATATTAGGAGGCTTTTATATGTTATAAAGAGAAGTCATCTTCCCTCGATTTAAATGGACCGAAGGTCCACACGAATTATTTAGGTTGAGATGCAAAAAAAAAAATAACATGATGGCATGATGACATGATGCAATGCAAAATAAAAAAAATAAAAAAATAATAAAGCAAGCACAACTGAAACACACGGGCAACCCGGAACATCTGGAATCTTCTGGAACCTTCTGGAATCTTCTGGGACGTCGGTCTCGGGCGTCACAACTCTCCCACACTAACAAAGGATCTCGACCCGAGATCCTAGAGATATCACCGGGTAAAAAACGGAAGAGGAAGAGGTAAAACAAAGTTGCTTCTTTGACAGACGAGTGAAACCAAGGAACCTTGAGAGGTTGAATAAGTTAAAGAAAGAAAGCAACGGAGATGAATGAAGATGAAAATACTCCGTTAGAAAAGAGGAACTAGGAGCATTATGAGAACCTTGAGAGGTTGAAAGACATTAAACAAGAGCTCACGGATGAAAAGAATAAGAAACCGCAAGGGTACAACCAAGGAATAAGAATGACAGAATTTGGACAGCACTCCGTCTGAAAATGGAGGGAATTGAACAAGAACTTGAAGAGATGGAATGATACTTGATGAAATGAACAGCATATAGCTTCTGAAACAATTAAAAGAATGGCACAAGGTGGAAGAAAGATTCAGACAGCACTCCGGTTAAAAGATGGGCAAAACTTGATAAGAAGAGGGAACTAGAATGAAGAATACAACACTCCGGTTAAAAGATCGGCAAGGGAAAGAACATGATCTCGATAAAAACGAGATGATGGTTAAAGAGAGCAATATCACAAAGCCTCCGGAATGAAAGAATAGAATATAGATCAACGAAATAAATGAATGGAGAAAAGACAACTTCCCCCAAAATGAATTAGGAAATCCTCCTTACAAAGAAGGGTTGAATGGAGTTGATGGAAAATCAACAACGAAACGAATAAGCTCGATGTGGGCTTATGGAAAACATCTCAAAGTTATGAGGTGACAACCAGCCACTAACTTAAACAATTGATTTGATTGAGATCAACAAGGAGATGAAAAACTTATTTCACCGGACTGATAAATGAAGAACTTGGGTTATTTATAAGCACCATAATAGCACAATCCTTAGGGAAAGCTTTAGGTGAAATACAACCCAAGGTAACTCCAATGAATAAATTGAAGGGTTGAAAAGATCTCCTCAACAAAGAAAATGATGGGTTTAAATATCCCATTCCTGACAACTTGTGAATCATGAAACATGAAGGAATTGTCAAGAATGACATAACACCAACTGAAAAGATAAGGTAGAAGGATTGCAATTGGAAGCATGATGAAGAATGCTTGAGCTCCAACAAGAATCTTGATGAAGACTTCGAGGATGAATTAAATGATGATGAACCACCATGAGAACTCCGGTAATGAAAGCATGAGAAGTGAAAGATGAAAAGAATAAGATTGAAGGCCTGCGGTGAATTAGATGAAGTTGAAATGATATAATTGAAATAACTTGAAGCTCCGAAAAACAAGATGAACAACTTAGAACCAAGGATATGATATGATGAACAGACTCCAAACAAAAGAATTAAATCACCTGAAGGAACAAGAATAAGAATTATGTTATGCATCTCCTTCACCAATTTAAATTGATGACAACCACAGGATTTGGCATACTACTTATTCTCGTTGCAAAGAATTAAAGAGATCTAGCACAAGCTTGGATAAGTATTCAACAAAGCACCGGTAGGATTGTGAAAAGAACAAATGAATTAAAACGATAACAACGGAAGAGTAAACTTGAAAGAACCACCGTAAGAATAGGGAGACGAACGAAGAGACATCAATGAAGAATATTTGGAGGGCAAAGTTGAAAACTGAGAACGAAGAATCTTCTGAAATGATGGCCTTCGGAGGATCACAAAGAAAAGAATCCATGAAATGCTTCGGATGGGATAAAAGAATACCTCACAATCTGAACAATAATGAGGATGGCATGAAGCTAGAACCACAAATCTTCAAGAGAAGGGCCAAGATTTAGAGAAACACTTCTTCGGTCTTCAATTGTTGAGAATGAAGACGAGAAATGCCATAAGAATTGATGAGCACTCCGGATTGAAGAATTAAAAAGGTTGAAACAATGATGGAAAAGAATTTGAAAGCAATCTTGGAGAAGGCATGTGACTGATGGGGATCATTCTTACGTCACACATTGAAAAGAATTTGAGAATAACTCCGGAAAAATTAAAAGAGTCAGGTAAGATCCTGGGAAAAGACCTGTGGGTTAGGGCCCACTCAAAGAAATCACCGTTGGAAAAGATTGCTTAAGAGATATAGCACCTGTTGAATTAAATGGCTTGAATAAGATAACAATGCTCAAAATAGCTGAACGGATTAAGAATGGAATTATTAATCTTCAGCACTCCGGATATGAATAGCAAGAGGAGAATGATTAATTGGTGCTCCGGAATAAGAAAGCATTGTGAAATGAGGAAAAAGGATAAGATCAACAACGAATTCTTGAATTACATCCACCGGAAGAATTAGAGAAGAGAAGAATGATGAACTTGATGCTCTTGAGCATCTTCACGATAATTCACCGGATAAGAACATTGAAGGAAAAGAATGAAGGAATATCACATGAATAAAATGGATACTTCATTTGAGAATTCCAGCTCCAAGAAGAAGAAGGGTGGGAGGGTGGGGAAAACAAAGACAACTTGGGATGAACAAAAAGGGCACCGGTTGAAAAAGAATTTAACATGACCATCTTGATGGTCAAGAAGAATTAGCACTCCCATAGAAATATGAGAACACCCATTAAGAAAGGTATGGAATCAACATTTGACATCGAAGCAACTCGAATACCAGAATCAAAACAAAACAAAGGATTGAACGAATGAATTCTGCAGGTACATCAACTTGACTTGAAGCCACTCGGAGAACAAAAGTAAATAAAAAGGAACAAGGATCAGATAGAACAAATACAAGATAGAAGTTTCGTTCGACATCTTTGTGCTGAAAGCTCATGGAACGTGTTACAAAAGGGTTTTGCAATCCCCGGATCAGCATAGCCAAGGATCCTTTAAGATGCAACTCCCGATCAGAACAAGTCCATAAAACCACTTCACTCAATGTAAAACCCCAAACTTCATATCGAGCATCCGTTGGAAGAATGCCTAGAACTACTAGATGAACCCACCTATAGATTTCCGAAAGTTTCTAGTTATGCAATCAGGTGTTGGGGATACACGGGAAGCACCGCGCAATCAACTCTAAACCTACATCCAGGTGTATCCATCCTTCAACACATAACCAGTCTTTCTCGGAAACTGTTTACCTCGGACCTTCGAAAAGCATCCACTATAACAAGCTATGGCAATACTCTCGAACTACCTCCCCAGTACTGGGTGATGTCGGGGTTATCTTGCCACTGGCCGTATAGGAGAGATTTTCGATGTCGGCCGTCTTAAGTATTTAGTACTGCCGCGATATGCTTGTTACAATGATACCCCGAAGCTCAACTCCTCGGTAACAGGAGGCATCGAGAACAATATCCTTGTCACAAGAACATCGAAACAATCCCAGAATACTCGCGGGATCCTAAAAAAAATTTTGTGCGATTTTGAAGATAGAAGAGACAAGAGTAATCGTCAGGAGTCCTCACCAGAATGAAAAGAGATGAGGAGCAAACAGAAATCCTACTCTCCGATATAATATAGGACTCAAAAAGTTTTTCAGTGTGTGCCTAGACTCAACCGTCAACGATTCGATCAAACAGTGGGGGCTTCTAGGTCGGAGAAGGCTCTGATACCAACTTGTAATGCCCAGGATGGGACTATACCTCCTACGTGTCGAGGCACGACTTAAAGGTATAAGCCCATCCTAGAATGATCTCAAGTTTGGTATCTTTGCACAACTCATGTAAAAGAGGGATTAAAATGCAAAAGGAGATAGTTGGCTTACACTCGCCACTTCACACAATACATTACATAAGCAAATCATCATTCAAAACATCACAACCCGACTACGGGTGAAGAACCAAAAGAAAGATACCAAAACAACATAAAACCACAGGTCAGGAACGAATCCTAGTAGAAACCACTACTGAACGTCGAAACGTCACAAGCAAACGGTCACACTCTTCATCGAGCTCCTGGTGAAGGACTGGAGCCAACTTCTGCATCTTACTCGGATGAACCTGCATCTGGTGTTGTAGTAACTGTGAGCCACGAGGACTCAGCAATCCCATAACCATGGGTAACAAGACTAGCAAAGCTTTATGGGTAGGAAGAGGTAAAGTGGTGAGGCTGCAGCAGCGACTAAGCATAATATGGTGGCTAACTTACGAGTACCAGAATAAGATGAGAAGCTACGCAAACGGTCGCAAAAGAGGTGATCGCTAAAGATCCTAACTACATACGGTCAAACATAACCCCACCGTGTTCTCTTCTCAAAGTGAAAAGAGACAGTCACGGTTACTCACACAGTTGTGTGTTTTACTTCGGATCCTCTGTCAAGTTTTCTACAACCGGACATTAACAAATTCCAATCTGCCACATAACCGCGGGCACGGCTTTCGAAAGATCATAACCCTGCAGGGGTGTCCCAACTTAGCCCATCACAAGCTCTCATGATTAGCTGAAGTGATAAATATAATATCATCACCCCTTATCTTAGGGAAAATCCGATCAGGCTCGTCATCCCGGTAGCACAAGACATTTCGACAATGGTAAAACAAGTCCAGCAAGACCTCCCGGCGTGCCGACACCCTGATAGTAGCCGCGCGTATCTCGTCTCAGGCCACAACCGGATGAGACGTCCTACAGGTTATACCAGATACCTCGGGTTTCCCCAAGGCGGCCCCGCAGTCCGCTCGTTTGGGACCAACACCATCAGCACTGGCCCCCCTGTTATGTAGAATTAAGAATCCTCGGGTAGCGCTAACTCCCTATGCAATTTAATTATTTAATTAAGTTGTTATTATGAGCAAAATAAAACCAAAGTTGGGCCTTGCTGGAGGAGTTTTATTCAAAGTCGAACTGTCAAGGGGTCCCCATTACACCCATCGTGTTAGGAACGCAAAAATCAAGGAACATAATGCCGGTTTATCGGCGCCTAAGGTGGCATGAGTGGAACAAAACACCGAGCAAAAGGCCAAGCCTTCCACCCATGCCCAGTATATAAGGTGTGTTAATAAATTATATATATTGTGATATATCCAACAACAAGTTCCCACCTGGAACGGACTTCATCTTCACCTGCAACTAACAACGCTATAAGAGGAACTGAGCAAGCGAGGCTGAGCAAGCGGGTAACATAGCCAAACAGTGGTTTTGCTAGGAAGGTGTCAAGGTTAGAGGTTTCATGGCAACAAGGAGAGGCTGACATAAAAGATGGGTATCGCGACATGTAACGAAAGCATCGAGACAACTAAGCATGGCAATGGTAGTAAAGGTATCCAAGGGTATGATCATCTTGCCTGGGAAAACCACAAGGGAGAAGAACGGAGCCACGAAGAAGACGGAGCAACAGTCGAGCGAAACCTCACAACTTCGGAACGAAACCGAAGCTAACAAGAGAAGCAACCGGAAAGAAGAAAACAACACGGTAAACACATAAGCATAAGCATGGCATACGATGCACAACAAGTATGATGCATGTCCAGTTTAAATATGCATGGCATGGCAAAGTGCACAAACAAAAACTACAAGTTCAGTGGAGATCAATATGCAACGAGTTGCATATTGACGAAACACCACATTTAATTATTTAGTTGACTCTCACTTAATTACAAGACAAGATTAAATGTTTTTAACATGGCAATAGGTGAAGCATAATAAAACTACACTATTAGGCATTTTAAATGAGGCCGGAGAATAACAACAACATATCCAGAAAATCCCCATGAGCATGTTTAATAATTATAAGCAAACAACAATTTAACATATAAGGTTGTTAACATGATGCGGATGACATGATCAAGTTTTATGCAAGTTTTATTAAAAGGTTGACAAGAAGATGAAGCATTTGTCACCGTGGTGGAAAGAAAGAGGGTGCCACGGCAACGATTCCGAAAATGATGCCACGGCAACATATCGGTACCGGTAACTCATTGAGAGTCCGATGCAAAAGGTAAGATGGCATGAGCGAGGCAAACGAGATGAAAGAGGTGGGGCGATCCCGTTACCGGGTTCCCACGAGTCGGTGACGAGGCAACCGAGGAACATGACAAAAGGGACGAAACGGACACGGAGCACACACGGGAAACATTTCATACAACACAACAAGCATCACACGGGTCATCCACGGGGTCGTTTCGGTATACCTTCGAAACACTCGTTTCGGGACGGTTCGAGACGTAGAGGAAGGAGTCGTTCACGTCGTAGAGGAAGTAGCCGTTCACGAGGCGATAGTTGTTCCGTAGAGGTACACGGCACATCCATCGTTTTCCGCGGCGACGGTAGAGGAAGTAGTGGTACACGGGGCGACGGTAGACGTTCGGGCGTCGAGTGTAGTTGTACATGTCGTAGAGGGAAGTAGTGGTTCTCGTTCATCGTGTCGTGGTACTTGGCGAGTTCCTCGTTTCCGGGCGACGGTAGTGGTACACGCCGTAGGGGTACTTGGTCGGGTCGCCGTGTACTCGTTCGTGTAGTCGAACTCGGCTGTAGTTGTACTTGTCACGGAGGGGTACTCGTCGTCGGTCACGTTCACGGTTCTTAGACGTTCTCGTCGGTGGCACTTGCTGCTCCAAGGTTACTTGAGATAACAAAACAGCAACAGTAACCGAAACAACAAAACAAAAAAAACAGAAAGGAAAAAAAAAGGGGTTGCACGGCGCTGCGGCGCTGCTCATGGCCGCGGCTGTGCGCCAAGGCGAGGAAGGTGCTGGACGGGACGAAGTGGAGGGGCGCCATCGGGGCTTCGGGCGAGGAGAGGCCACGCGCGGACGGGCTCCTGGCCGCCGGGCTGCTCGGGATCTGACGAGGCAACCGACGGGACGGCCGGAGGCGGCCTGGCCGCGGGAGAGCTCCAAGGCGCTCTGACCTTGGCGAAACCAGGGCGGCGACGCAGGCCGCAGTGCTGGTGATGGAGGACGCCGGCTGCGAGATGAGGGACCCTGGCCGCGCGGCCTGGCTGGAGGGCCAGAGACGAGGAGGCGGGGGCCTCGCCGGCCGGAGGAGCGAGCGCGACGCTGCGGCAGCCGACCGGGCGGGCGCCATGGCCGGAGGGATCGGCGAGGACGAGCAACGCAGGGAGTTTTGAGGACGCGTGGGGAGAGGAGAAGAGGGAAGCGCCGATGGGAACCGCGCTGGGGCGCTCGGGGCGAAGGGGAGATCGAAGGGGAAGGCTCGGGGGTGCGGGGTCGAGGCCAGAGAGCGAGAGAGAGAGATCGAGGGATAGCGGCGGCGGGCAGGGAAGGACGAGCGAAGGGAGGAAAACGGGTCGGGGATTAGGGTTCGGCCGGCTCGGGCTGGTTGGGCCGGCCTTAGGGATGGTGGAGCTGATGGTGGGCCAGCTGGCCTGGGCCTTAGGGAGGCCTGGGCTGGCTGGGAGGCTCTCTTTAACCTTTAAAACTGTTGTTGTTTTTTAAAAAAAAACAGAAAAACAAAAGAGGAAAAAATAAGGAAAGATGAGTTAGGAAAAGACTTAGGGCAAGGGGTAAAATCCCTGGACTCACGAAAAATGTCAGGGGTTTAAATAAAATAGAAGGAGGTTTTTTGGAAGAACCTCGAAACAACGGAAAAGAATAAAGGGAAGGTTTAGAAGGTGAAACTCGAAGTGAAAGACAATGGGGAAATTATGCAAGTGTGTTATGGTAATTCCGGAGCAATGGAATATTTATTATATAGCTCCCTAAATATTAGGAGGCTTTTATATGTTATAAAGAGAAGTCATCTTCCCTCGATTTAAATGGACCGAAGGTCCACACGAATTATTTAGGTTGAGATGCAAAAATAAATAAATAACATGATGGCATGATGACATGATGCAATGCAAAAAAAAAATAAAAATAAAATAAAATAAAGCAAGCACAACTGAAACACACGGGCAACCCGGAACATCTGGAATCTTCTGGAACCTTCTGGAATCTTCTGGGACGTCGGTCTCGGGCGTCACATCCGTGGCGGGGTTAATCTTCCCGTCCTCGGATGAAGTGACCTGCTTCAGGTCTAAGGCCAGAGTTGTTGCGAGTGTTACCCCCTGTACGGGGTCTAGTGACAGATCTAGGTCATGTTCATCATGGTGGCAGAGAGCAGCTGCCATGGGTGCAAAGTCATCGAAGATCAAATCTTCACAGACATCAACAACGTAGTTTAAGCTTCCAAACCTGATCTGATTACCAGGGGCATAGTTGTCAACCTGCTTGAGGTGGCCTTCAGTGTTGGCGCGAAGTACGAAGCCGCCAAACATGAAGAGCTGGCCAGGAAGAAAAACTCCCCTGGTGGTGGCGTCATTGGTTACGAAGCGAGCCATTAATCCTTCCGTCGACGACATAGTGGAACTCTCAATGAAAGCACCAATGTCAGTGACAAAACCGGCAGATCTCGGGTGGGGGGTTCCGAACTATGCGTCTGGAGATCGATGGTAATAGGAGACAGGGGACACGATGTTTACCCAGGTTTGGGCCCTCTCGATCGAGGTAATACCCTACTTCCTGCTTGATTAATCTTGATGAATATGATTACAAGAGTTGATCTACCTCGAGATCGTAATGGCTAAACCCTAGAGTCTAGCCTATGAGATTGCTATGATTCTATTGTTCTTGTCCCTACGAACTAAACCCTCCGTTTAAATATGCACCGGAGGGACCTACGGTTGTACATGACCATCTTGCAGATGAAGGAAAGTATTACACCCGAACTCTAAACTTGCTATTTTACACACAAGGAGTCCTATCCGGATACGGGAGACAGTCTTCATTGATAATCTTCACGCCCCACCAGTCCGTCCCATAGTGAATTATCCGGCCACCTGAGGACCCCCTAATCCAGGACTCCCGCAATGGGCGGCCCAAAGAATGGCATGCAGGTGCGTCCCCGGCCCGCCCAAGTCGAAAACCCCATTTTCTATGATGATTTTTTGTCATAGAAGTAGGAGCCCACCACATCTATGTTGATACCTGTTTTTGTCACAATTATCGTCATAAAATTTTCATAACCATGATAGAAAAAACTGCTCAGGCCATAATGTCACGGATGTCTTTTTTGTTATTGGGTAGCATCAACTACATGATGTAATCAACACTACTAGCAACCCACATGTACCAATCTGAGGTTTCGTTACCAAGATTGAACACAAGAGATGAACTTGGGTTTGAGAGGACATGGTGCTAGCGAAGATGTTGATGAAGATTGGTCCTCCCATGATGAGAGGAATGCTAGTGATGTCGATGGATTCGATTTCCCCCACCCAGACGGAGTATCCCCGGTGGACTCGCTGCACAGGAGAGCAAAAGTGCTCCTGCCCAGATTCTGCCTCGATACGGCGGCGCTTCCTGTTGGGGAACGTTGCATGGAAAACAAAAAAAATTCTATGCACATGCAAGATCTATCCATGGAAGGAGAGTGTGTCTACGTACCCTCGTGGACAGTAAGCGGAAGCATTTAGTAACGTGGTTGATGTAGTCGAACTTCTTCGCGATCCAACCGATCAAGTACCAAACATACGCCACCTCCGCTTCAGCACACGTTCAGCTCAGTGGCGTCCATGAGTTCGGGCAGCACGACGGCGTGGTGACGGTGGTGATGCAACTATCTCCGCAGGGCTTCACCGAGCACTACGAAAATATGCCTGAGGATGAGCTAGAGGGAGAGGGGCACTGCACACGGCTAGGGAGTCGTGGTGTATGTTTCCCATCTCTATCCTCTCATATATATAGTTGGAGGGGGGAGGGGAGGCAGCCCCTAGGGTTCCCCAAGTGGACGGCGGCTTCCCTAGGGTGCCTGCCCTGGCCGAATCCCCCTTCCATATTTGTGCATGGGGGAGGAAAGGGGGTTGCCTGCCTTTGGGGCGCCTCCCCTTTCCTTCCCTCCCCCTTTGGTGTGTGGGAAAGGGTGGAGGGGCGCGCCAGCCCGTTGTGGGCTCGTATGCTTCCGCCCTTTGGCCCATAAGGCACATACACCTACCTAGGGTGTCCGGAACCCTTTCCGGTGACCCGATGACTACCTGGTGCACTTCGAAACTCTTCCAATGTCCAAATATCATCGTCCTATATATCAATATTTACCTTCTGACCATTCCGGAGCTCCTTGTCATGTTCATGATCTTATCCGGGACTCCGAACAACATTCTGTCATAACATTATATAATTCATATAACATTATATTGTCAATGAACGTTAAGTGTGCGGACCCTACGGGTTCGAGAACTATGTAAAAATGACCGAGACTCCTCTCCAGTTAATAACCAATAGTGGAACCTGGATGCCTATATTGGTTCCTACATATTCTACGAAGATCTTTATCGGTCGAACCATTATGACAACATACGTAATTCCCTTTGTCCGTCGGTATGTTACTTGCCCGAGATTCGATCATCGGTATCTCCATACCTAGTTCAATCTTGTTAACAGCAAGTCTATTTACTCATTCCGTTATACATCATCTTATAACTAACTCATTAGTCATTTGCTGCCAAGGCTTCTTATGATGTGTATTACTAAGAGGGCCCAGAGATACCTCTCCGATACTCGAAGTGACAAGTCCTAATCTCGATCCATGCCAACTAAAAAAACACCTTCGGTGATACCTGTAGAACATCTTTATGATCACCCAGTAACGTTGTGATGTCTGATAGCACACAAGGCATTCCTCCGGTATCTGGGAGTTGCATGATCTCACAGTCAAAGGAATATTTATTTGACATCAAGAAAGCAATTGCAATAAACTGTATGATCAAATGCTGAGCTAACAGATGGGTCTTGTCGATCACATCATTCTCGTAATGATGTGACCCCGTTATCAAATCAAAACTCATGTCTATGGTTAGCAAACCTCAACCATCTTTGATCAACGAGCTAGTCTAGTAGAGGCTCACTAGGGACACGGTATTTGTTTAGGTATTCACACGTGTATTTATGTTTCCGGTCAATACAATTCTCACATTAATAATAAACCTTTGTCAACATTAAGGAAATATAATAATAACCATTTTGTTATTGCCTCTTGGCCATATTAGCATCAGTCTCCCACTTGCACTAGAGTCAATATTCTAGTACACATCGCCATGTAATTAACTCCCATAGTTCACATCACCATGTGATTAACACCCAATGAGTTTACTAGAGTCAATAATCTAGGTCACATCGCCATATGATTAACATCCAAAGAGTTACTAGAGTCAATAATATAATTCACATTGCAATGTGGTTAACACTCAAAGAGTTCTAAGGTATGATCATGTTTTTCTTGTGAGAGAGGTTTTAGTCAACGAGTCTGCAATACTTAGATCCGTGTGTACGTTGCAATTTTCTATGTCTACAATGCTCTGCATAGAGATACTCTAGCTAATTGCTCCCATGTTCAATACGTATCCAGAGTGAGACCCGGAGTCATCTGGATTAGTGACAAAGCTTGCATCGACACAACCTTTTATGACGAACTGTTTATCACCTCCATAACCGAAAAACATTTCCTTATTCCTCTAAGAATAATTTTGATCGCCATCCAATAATCCACTCCTGGATAACTCTTGTACCACCTTGCTAGACATGTGTCAAGGCACACATCAGGTCTGGTACATAGCATGTCATGCTTTATAGAACCTATGGCTGAGGCATAGGGAATGGCTTTCATTCTCTTTCTCTATCTTCAGCCGTGGTCAGGCTTTGAGTCTTACTCAACTTCGCACCTTACAACTTGATGACCCACAAGTATAGGGGATCAATTGTAGCTCTTTTCGATAAGTAAGAGTGTCGAACCCAATAAGGAGCAGAAGGAACTGACAAGTGTTTCTCAGTAAGGTAATGTCTGCAAGTCTGAAATTGTAAGTAGCAGAGTAGTTTGATAGCGGGATAATTTTGTAACGAGCAAGTAATGATAATAGTAGCAAGTATGTAGCAAGATAGCACAATCCTTTTGAGGCAAAGGACGGGCCAAAACGGTCTCTTATAATAAGCAAAGCGTTCTTGAGGGTACACGGGAATTTCATCTAGTCACTTTCATCATGTTGGTTTAATTTGTGGTCGCTACTTTGATAATTTGATATGTGGGTGGATTAGTGCTTAGGTGTTGTTCTTACTTGAACAAAGCTCCTACTTGTGATTAACCCTCCGCAAGCATCCACAACTACGAGAAAATTATTAAGAATAAATTCTAACCATAGCATTAGACTTTTGGATCCAGTCGGTCCCTTACGGAATAGTGCATAAACTGGGGTTTAAGCTTCTGTCACTCTCGCGCAACCCACCATCTAATTACTACTCCACAATGCATTACCTTAGTCCCAAATATGGTAAAGTGTCATGTAGTCGACGTTCACATGACACCACTAAGGGAATCACAACATACATACTATCAAAATATCGAACACATATCAAATTCACATGATTACTTGCAACATGATTTCTCCCGTGACCTCAAGAACAAAGGTAACTACTCACAAGTGATGAACATGATGAAGATCATAGGGGTAATGTATAGCATAATGGATCTTAACATATAATCTTCCACCAAATAAACCATATAGTAACCAACTACGAGATGTAATCAACACTACTAGTCACCCACAAGCAACAATCTATAGTTCCGGTAACAAGATTGATCACAAGAGATGAACTAGGGATTGAGATGAGATGGTGCTGGTGAAGATGTTGATGACGATAGCCCTCCCCAAGATGGGAGAGTTGTTGGTGATGATGATGATGATGATTTCCCCCTCAGGGAGGGAAGTACCCCTGGCGGAATCGCTCCGCTGGAGGGCAAAAGTGCTCCTGCCCAAGTTCCACCTCGAGACGGCAGCGTTCCGTCCCGAAAGTCTTCCCCTTAATTTCTCTAGGTCAAAATGACTTTTATACCAGAAGAGCGGCACTGGAGGTGGGCCGGGGTGAGCACAGCCCACCAGGGCACGCCTGGGGGCCTTGGCGTGCCCAGGTGCATTGTGCCCACCTGGTGGGCCCCCCTCTGTTGGTTATCAGCTCCAGTATTTCTTAAATAATCCATAAAAATCTCCGTGAAGTTTCAGCTTGTTTGGAGTTGTGCAGAATAGGTGGCCTGACGTAGCTTTTTCAAGTCCTGATTTCCAGCTACCGGAATTCTCCCTCTTGGTGTATACCTTACAAATTATGAGAGAAAAGGCATTAGAATTACTCCAAAAAGCATTATCATACATAATAACAACATAAATAACAACAAGAAAACATGATGCAAAATGGACGTATCAACTCCCCCAACCTTAGACCTCGCTTGTCCTCAAGCGAAAACCGAAAACGAAAAACATGTCCACATGCTTTGAGAGAGAGGTGTCAATAAAATAAAATACGGACATAGAAGCATCATGTTGATTATTATAACAGCAACAAAATTAAACATAAGACTTTTATCATAGAACTTGTCATAGAATTCTCATGAATAAGTGACAGTTCATCACACAACTGAAGTATAAAGCATAAACTCTATTAGAAACAAACAAACTATGTTTTCAGTCAACTTTTGCAACTACAATTCATCATCTTTTCAGGAAGGGTCATGTATCGAAGCCTTTAGGAAAGTCCACATACTCAACCATCATATAGTCTTCTATGATTGCTAACACTCACCACATACACATGAGCAAAATGTTTCAATCGGACACATAGAAAGATAGAGGCTTATAGTTTCACCTCCCAACATACTCACCTCAAGGGTGATGTCAACAATAATAACTCATGTTACCCATATTCAACTGGACATATGTGACTAGATCTTTCCTCACCACATGATGCTTGACAAAGGATAAAAGTAAAAAGGAATAGAGAAAAAACTTTGACACTTTGCAAAAAAGTAAAAGATAGGCCCTTCGCAGAGGGAAACAGAGGTTGCCATGCACTTAATTGTTTGTATGGTCAATCCCATAGTGCAAAAGAATGTCATGTTACATTGCCCCTTGTGATAGCAACCTTTATTATGCAGCCTTTCGCTTTTATTCTTCACCATCACAAGTTCATGCAACACTCAATTTTCTCTTACACTAAATGATCTCAAATTTTTCGAAGCAATTTTTATTACCTTATTGCACCGATGACAACTTACTTGAAGGATCTTACTCAATCCATAGGTAGGTATGGTGGACTCTCGAAAAAGGTTTGGGTTTAAGGGTTTTTGGATGCACATGTAGTATCTCTACTTAGTGCGGAATTTTTGGCTAGAAAATATATTCGGCAAGCACCACATGTTAAAGAATCTGTGACAATATGATTTCTATGTGAATATGAACAAACATAAATCATTAAGTTGTCTTGCTTGTCCAACATCAACAATTTTGGCATATAATATTCTGATGGGGGCTCATAATCACAAAAGATTTCTAGGATAGTATATGTCGGCATCCTGGGAACGGGGGTACCCAGACTTGCCTGCATGCGGCCCGTGACATGGCTCCATCAGTGGCTTGGTGCGGTCCAACTTCAGCAACCGCAACTCAAGACCCTCGTGAGGGGCAAAGCCTCGCAAGGCGGGCGACAACAAGACCTCCCTGGGGGCAGTCTCTCTAAGCTGGCTCCCGAGGAGCGGAGATATCTATGCAAGGTACACCTCGCGAGGTTCACGTGACGTGAGCCATGACGACCAAGGCCAGGCGGGCGCCAGCGGGCACAATGTACCAGTTTCCTCTCTGGTGCTAAGAGGGCAAGCGCAGGCGCAGAGTCCCAAGGGATCAGGAAAAGTTTTCCATATCGGTGCAACAAGACCAAGGACCGTCAGAGCTGCAGAATGGAGGTCATTGTGGAGCCTGGCGCGGCGTCACCACCAGAGCCTTTGGCTGGTGAAGACTACTTTTGTCAAGATAAGTTGTAATAGATGTTCCCCTTCAAATTTGGCCGTTGTGGGATCCCTTCACGCCGATATTTGGGAAGAGGGCCAAGGCCACTATAAATATGACCTAGCCACCACTATAGAGAGGGATCAGGGGGAGAGACTCATCAGATCTGATCTTAGACACCACAAGCTCATCCGAGCCCAATAACACCTCTCCTCCAGAGGTTGTTCATCCCTTGTACTAGTTCATCCTAAGCCATACAAGGCAATCCACCACTCACACTGGAGTAGGGTATTACATCGCAAGGTGGCCCGAACCAGTATAATCCTTTGTGTCCCTTGTTCTTCGAGTTCGTCGAGCTAGGCTGTGGAATTGTAGGGCAGGCGCACTGGGGAGAGAGTATTCTTCGTGCAGACCCAGAGTTCGAACCTCTCAAGGGTTTCCGGAACCCGAAATCCGACATTTGGCGCGCCAGGTAGGGGTGTGCCGAGGCCTCTCTTCTGTTGGTCGATGGATCACCGCTCCATCACTTTCATGGCCGATGCTCGCCATGCTCGTGCTGAGCGACGGGCCGCCCTTGCCGCCCGCATCGCTCAGACAGCTCCCGTCGGCGGTCCTCCTCGCCGTTCTCCATCACCCGCCGCCAACGCAGCCACCGGCCCGGCGCGGCACGAGCGACAGGCCTCATCGCTGCACCCCTCGGTGCAGCGAGATGGACGCACCGCAACCCCGTTGCTGACCCCCGCTGGCTCGTCATCCCACGGCCATCACGGATCCATGAACATGTAGGCTGCGCTGCTCAGGGCGCGCGAGATCTTGTGTTACCGCCCCGTCGACGACCTCTACAAAGACTGTCTCGACTGCATCGCCGAGCTCGTCAGCACCGCTATGGGCTCTCCTGCCCCGTCCCTTTTACTACCTCGCCCGCCTCCCCTTGCGGGCTACGTGGGCCATGAAGCGCCTCCACCACCTTTGCATCAAGATGTCATCCACGCTCCAAGGCACGCAGCCCTGCGGCACGACCCACCGCGCGGGGTGCCCATGCATGAAGAAGGAAGCTGCCAAGAGATCTAGCAGCTGCAAGGAGGTGTTCACGCGTGCCCTCCACCGCCACGTCGAGACCATGCGCCCCCTATAGTGGCGGTGCACGGAAACCAAGACCAAGTTCCGCCTCCGCGACAAGATCCGATGTCCACAGCAGGCTGCCGAGCCTTCACTCCTGAGCTGCGCAACGTTAACTCGCCCGGGAAGTTCAAGCCCGACCTACCTCCATGCTATGATGGAAGCCCCGACCCTGCTGAGTCCCTGCAACTCTACGAGCTGAGCATTGAGGCATCCAATGGTGACGAGAAGATCATGGCGTACTAGTTCCCCATGGCTCTCAAGGACGGCGAGCGCTCGTGGCTCCTAAACCTGCCCGCGGGATCGATCTCCTCCTGGGGTGAGATGCGCGAGCGTTTCATCGCCAATTTCCAGGGCACCTGCGACCGCCACCAGCCACAGGTGACGTGCAGCGCATCTAGCAGCAACTAGGAGAAACCCTGCAGAAGTTCATCTAGCGCTTCAACAGCGTCCACCTCAAGATCCCCAAGGTAATGGACGAGGCCATCATCTCGGCATTCTTCGATGGTGTCTGCGACGTCAAGATGAAGGAGGAGCTCGCCATCCACAAAGAGCTGCGCACGGCCCTTGAGCTGTTCAACCTCGCGACCAAGTGCGCCAGAGCTGAAGAGGGGCCCCTTTCCCTCGTAGAGCTCCCTACTGTTGACCCCGAAGACAAGAAGGACAAGGCTAAAGACGCGAAGCGCAAGGGGGTGGCCGTGCTCGCAACCGAACCAGAGATGAAGCGTGGCCACGACCACCCAGAGTCATCCAAGAGCAGCCGCCCATTCTGTGCCTTCCACAACATGCACAACCACAACACTAACTGCTAGGAACTCAGGGCAAACCTAGACGGGCCCATCGGCCGACGCCCCGAGCGCAACGACCGGGGCTACGGCCGTGGAGGAAGCCGGAGTGGGGGCGCTAGGACTACCGCGGCCCCTGGCAGGAGTGGCGTGATCAGCCTCATGAGGATCGCTGGCACGATCAGCCTTGCGAGGGCGCCTGGAGGGACCAACCTCGCGAGGGTGCCTGGCGGGACCAGTCTCGTGAGGACCGCCCTCGGGGCAAGGCTGGCATCTCTCCACTGCCACCACCAAGGAGGAACGACGACCAAGACGAGGGGCTGGGGGCTTCCAGGAGCCTCGCGCCATCGCCTGCATCCTGGGTGGTGCGCAGGCTCCGGCCTTTCAGCGCCTTTTCAAGCAGTTCGCCCAAGAGGTGAACGCAACTCTTCCTAGGATAGAAGCCACATGGCCGCTCAAGTGGTCCAAGTGCGCCATCACCTTCTGCCGAGCTGACCATCTCAAGTGCGCGGTGACCGCCGGCGCTCTCCCAATGCTCTGCTCACCCTTCATCGGCAAGGTCCAAGTCACCAAGACCCTCATCGATGGCGGTGCAGGGCTCAACATTCTCTCTGTCAACACATTTGATCATCTCCAAGTGCCATATGACCAAATGCAACCCACCAGGCCTTTCTCAGGAGTGATCGATGGCTCCACCATCCCGATCGGGCAGACTCGGCTCCCCTTCACCTTCGGCACCCGCGACAACTACCACACCGAGCTCATCGACTTCGATGTCGCTCAGATCCGTCTCGCATGCAGCGCCACTCTTGGGTATCCAGCCCTGGCTAAGTTCATGGCCATGACTCACCATGGCTACAACGTCCTCAAGATGCCAGGGAGCCGTGACATCATCACCATCGCTTGCGAAGAAAAGAACGCAGTGTGCTCCCTCGAGCGTGCTTACCAGGCCGTGGCAATCGAGGACGCGGACAACGAAGACACCATCTACCCCCTGAAGCTATCTCGAAGAAGAAGAAGCACCTGTTCACCCTGGAGCCTCATGAAGACGCAACACCCGGCGGTTGTGCCTCAGGATCCACGCCCGCGGACGGGGCGCCTCCCTCCCTCGCATAGGAAGGCGCACCTGGCGCCCCCCTCAGGCTCGGCTCGGGGGCTCTCCTCTGGAAGGCCTCCAGCCTAGCCGACGTTAGGAGGGAGGCTCTCGGGCACCATGTGAAGGCGTGCTTCACCACACGTTTCCCTCAAGAGAACTCAAGGCGTGAGGCGCCAAGCGCTCAGGAGTTCATCAACCAGACCATCGAAGACTTACATGTACCAAGGGAGATGCAGGGCGAGCGCCGCCCTACACCGCGAAATGCAGCTGTCATCCCAGGCTCGGGCGACGGGCTGCGTGTCTGCGTCAATGTCCCAGGACTCAGCAGGATCGCGTCCCAGGAGTGGCGGATCTTGGGTTCTGGCAAAACCCTTGAGGTTCGAACACTAGGGTGCGCACGAAGATCTCTCCTTTCCGCTCTAGCTCGCTCTCGCACCGATGCCTAGGCCTAGCTCGTCGAACCCGAAGAACAAGAGACATGAGGGTTCATACTGGTGCGGGCCACCATTGTGGTGTAATACCCTAATCCAATGTGGTGTGGTGGATTGCCTCGTAGGCTGAGGATGAACTAGTACAAGAGATGAACGACCTCCGGGGGAGAGGTGTTCTTGTGCTCGCAGAGCTTGTGGATGTGTGGGTGGTCTCAATGATCCGATCCCTCGTCCTAGGTTTGGGTCAGCTCAAGATGAGATGCCCCATATGGTGGTGGCCAGTCCTATTTATAGAGGCCCGGGTCCTCTTCCCAAATATTGAGGAGAAGGGATCCCACAACTGCCAAGTTTGAAGGGGGCAGCTAGTACAAGCTATCCTGACAAAAGGTGGTCTTCGCCTGCCAAAGGCTCTGGCGGTGACGCCATGGTGGGCTCCGCGATGACCTCCACTCTGCTGCCCTGCTGGTCTTGGTCTCGTTGCACCGATATGGAAACATTTGCCTCAAGCCTCGGGACTCCTCGCTTGCGCTTGCCCCTTTAGCACCGAATAGGAAACTGGCATCCTGCGCCCGCTGGCGCCCGCCTGGCCTTGGTCGTCATGGCTCACATCATGGGAACCTCGCGAGGTGCCCCTTGCCTTGATATCTCCGCCACTTGGGAGGTAGTCTAACGAGGCCGCCCCACGGGAGGTTTTGCATCGTCCGCCTCACGAGGGTCTTGAGTGGTTGCTGATGAGGTTGGGTCGTACCACGCCGCTGGACGAGCCATGCTCTGGGTCGTGGGCAGGCAAGTCTCGGTACCCCCGTTCCCAGGACACCGACAGTAGCCCCCGGGCCCAAGGCACGTTCAGACTTAGCTTCGCGGCGAATCCAAGGGTCAAGTGCGAAGCGCCGCGAGCCCCAAAAGCCCGTGGCCTTGATTGACGTGTGGCGATTAAAGGGACGTGGGCGCCTTCACTTCCCCACGCAGCCTCGATTTTTGCCCGGCTAGATGGCCACTCTTGGTGACACAACTCCACCTCCTTCGCCGGTAGCGCGCCCGACCGCTTCTTCGTCTTCTCGATCCCCCCCTAGTTCGATTCGATACCAACTCCTTCTGCCACCATGGTCTCCAGCCAAAAGAAGGAAGGAGGGGAGGAGTCTTGTACCTCGACCCCCTCGCCGCCAGCCTTCGGGCCTACCATCGAGCGGTCAGTGGTGATCAACAAAGAGATGATGGACAAGGTGCGCCCGAGGCTCGCTGCCGATTCCAATGAGTGGGAGCGACGGTGGCTTGGCCCGCTTCCTGCATCGAAATCGATAGGACCGCCACCGAGGTCCCCCTCCACCTTCATGCCCTATGGGTAGGCCTGATTCCTCCCTTTTCTGATTTCTTCGATGTGGTGCTCTCGCATTACCAGATCAGCACGCTGCACGCTGCACCTTAATCCTCAATCTCTCATCCTCCTTGTTGTTTTCTCCTTCGTCTGCTAGGCCATGGTGGGCATTGCCCCCTCCGTGGCCTTGCTCCGCCACTTCTTTTCGCTGCACCTGACGGAAGCACTCCAGTGCTCAGGGTGCGTATCCTTCCAGGACACTGCGGCGACAGCCGGCTCGGGGATCGATTTCGACCTTTTGACGGTCGTTGGTGGCTTTAGGAAGCGGTGGGTGTTTGTGGATGTCGATGTGCGCAACCCCCTGCTGCTTCTTCCGCGAAGTCCGGCTGCCCCGAGCTCCGGCTCGAGGCATGAGAAGATCATTGACTAGAAACTAGCTCTCGTTTGGCGCCGGCTGGCCAGGCTGCAGAAGCTTGGGGTGATGGCACCCATGGTGATGAAGGAGTACATCCAGTGCCGCATCGCTCCCCTCCAGCACCACTCTCGGCCGATGTGGACCTTCTCCGGCTACGGGGACCGCATGAGACTCAAAGCAACTGCTCTTCCTCGCGAGGTACATCGCACGGTGCTTGAGCTCCTGACAGGCGACTCAGTGCCGGCCCGCTTGCCGGAAGAAGGATGTCTTCTGTACTGCTGCGCAAACAAGGTGGAGTTCGTGAAGCAGATGCCCTCCTTTGATGAATGGGGGCTTCGTCCGTCCGGCCTTGTCGGGTCTCGCGATAACCCCATCTGCGTGTCTCCCTTGTCCGCCGCTATCATCGCGATCGCCCCAGAAGGGGCGCGGGGGGGGGGGGGGGGGGGGGGGG
>LR738715.1:296424519-296513720 GCA_902687465.1 Secale cereale | reverse complement strand
CTGTTGAGTGCTGGTGGCGCGGTTGCTTCGACGTTGGCGTCTCCTGGGGCTCCTGAAGCGCCGTCCCCTGGGGCTCGAGAAAGCCGCCCAGAGGGGATGGCTAAGGGGTAGGCGCTGCCTGGTGCTCCTGAGGCCAAAGCCCTCGAGGCCCCCTCAAGTAGTTCTGAGGCGGGGGCAGGGGTCCCGTACTGCCTAGCGTTTCTGGGTGCGCTTCCCCTGGAGCTGCCCCGGTCACGCCCGGCGCTGCTGGCCATATCCAGGGCTTTGGCCAGCTCCAACTGAACTTCGAAGTGCTCCGCAAGAGGAAGGGATCTCCAAGATGCAGTGGCGATGCCTTTCGGCCATTGAAGCAGAGGAAGTACATTGCCATAGACGAGTGAGTACCTTATCTTTGTAATTCCTTGAATGTTGCCGTCTCTCCTGACTATGATTCCTCAGGGCCCCTTCTGCCAAGGAGACGAAATCTCCTAAGAAGCAGCCCCCTGCTGCCTCGAGTTCTCCGCCAATCCTGGGCGCCCTCAGCCGATGTGCCGCCTCTAGCGTGAGGCCATCCAAGAGGGTGGATACGCTGGCCTGGCGCCTTGACCCTGCGTTCTAGCTGTTCCTCCTTCGTGGTCCTACCTGGGGTGCGGGAGGCGTGCCGAGGCCCCCCTCCTACGGTCGTCGACTGTAGTTAGGTCATCTCGGCCCTGGTGGCTTCTTCGAGTAGCGAGCCCCGACCCCTCCGGGTCCCAGCCGAGGCCCGAAAGACGACTGGGACAGAGGAGATGCAGGGCCCCCCACCGGGAGGGGACGAGCATCCTCGAGCTTCTTCAATGGCCTCTAGTGCCGAGGAGGGTCCCGGACACGCGTTTGAGTTTGCACGCAAGCGGGGCGCCGCCCGTCATGAGCTTCTTCAGGAGGCGATGAGTGCGCTGAATCGACTTGGGGAAGAGCTAGTGGATGTTGATGCTCATCTCGAGATTGAGGGCCTCTGGCTGATGGACGAATGGCATCGACTGAAGGTGTCCATCAACCTCGGGGGTCTCCACCGCGAGCGTGCCAACGCGGAGGCCGAGGCGTACCTTGTAGCCTCGCGTGAGGCCAGTGCCCAAGCCTTGGAGGAAGCTAGGGAGGTTGACCACCGCTGCGAGGTTGCAGAGAAGCGCATGCATGAGCTTCATGACCTGAATGCCTGCCTGGAACAACAAGCTGAGGCGCGCAGGACTGCCCTGGCGTCGATGAAAGGGAAGCCTTCCGAAGAGGTGGAGATCTTGTGGCATGAGGAAGTGTTGATGTTGGAGGCCACGGAGCACAACCTTGATCTCAAGCGGCTAAGGCGAGGGAGCGCCACGTGACCCTGGCCGAGGATGTTGTCTCCGCTCACGAGGCCAAAGTTCAAAAGGAAATCGACCAGAGGGTGGCGAAGGCCAGCGTAGACCTTGCCAAGGAGTACGGCTTGAAGTTGGAGGTCCAACGGGCGGAAGCTGGTGGGAGAACTGCTGCCCTCAGGATGAAGCTGGAGGAAGTAGAGCAGCGCGAGACGGTCGCTACGACGGCCCAGTCTTCTGCTCATGCCAAGCTGGACTCCGCGCACGATGACCTGGACTTGCTCCATCGACAGGTTAATGATGCCGCGGCTCTTGTGCGGCGAAGCAAGGATGAGGCTTGCCGTCGACTGCTGCTACAAAACGAGAACGCCCCCATGCTCCGGGCTCTCCGGGTGAAGGCTAACCGCGCGCTGGGGGCCATCTGCGAGGAGAACATCCCTCATCCCCACGTGGAGGATTACGCTGGCCATCTTGTCTTCTTCACCGAGATTGTGACACGCCTAGAGAGCCGGGCCATTAGGGTCCGCCAGTGTTTTGAAGAAAAGAGCCGAGGCCTCCTTGGGCGCGCATTCTCCTGGGTCTTCATCCACCTCCAGTACATCGACCCCCACTTTGATTTCGACACCGCCATCGCCCCGGTGCCCGGGGCCATCCGAGACAACCTAGCGTGCTGGGTTGACGACAACATGGATGCTTTGGTCAGGGCCTTTGCTACTAAGGATACCGAGGCCATGGTCGCGGCAGACGAAGGCGGCGCTGTTGACGACGGTGAAGACAAGGCCAGCGACAGCGCCGGCAGTGTGCATGAGAGAGACTCGTACACCGCGGCAAGCGATATGTCAGATTGAGCTTGTACTCCTCCGCCTCGAGCCTGCATGCAAGGACTTGCACACGGCCCCGGAGGGCATGAGAGCATTTTGATGGGGGAGCCCCCTATGTGTGTAAACTGATATTCTACTTTCCTTTTTTGCTGCTTAGACCCGAACCTGGGACGTGTGTCCTCAAGTTTTCTGAGCTGGGTTGTCATTGTAAGTCACCTAGATCTTACCTGGCCTCGTGCAGGTTACGAGGCTGTTGGAACACATCTCTTCTGGGGTAGATCTCTAGGGATCCGTGACCCTGAGCTTCCTGAGCAACACGTGGCCCCGCTCCGGGGAGCAGGGCCAGGGGTGTCCTGTGGGCCGCGACAGGATGCCTACGCGGCAATTTTGCGGCACTTAGGCTCTTGCCCCGAGGAGGTCCTGTCGAGGTTACAGAGGTCCGCCAGGTGGGATCGGCCTTCTGGTCCTCGGGCCGGAGGGGTCCAGGTACGAGCTTTAAAAATGGCCAAAAGGCGACAAAATCCAGCAGAAATCAACGGAAAATCCCCCCCCCCCATTTTTGGCAATGAGCAAGACTTCAAATTCGATCCGAAAAAGCAGTGAATCAAGTTACAAAGAAAAGGGAGAGGAAAGCAAATAGCCGCCTCTGGCACCTATCTAGTCTTTAGGTCTTCCACCAGTGCGGAGCTAAGTGCTACCACTAGGACGTCGGAGGGAGCCCCCGAGGCCCGAGGGCGGCACTCCGAAGACTCTGGGGCGTGTACAACCCCACTCATTATTACGTGAGAGTGTCACGGGCGGAGACCTTCACAGGCGTGAGCCTTACTTCATATCGCTAGACGAGGGCCCCGCCTTGCGCCGCCCCCGACCACTGTTGGGGCGTCCAGAAACCAGGACGAGACCAAGGGGTAAGGGGGACGCCAGCGGCGCCCTCGGCAACCATGGGCCCTCTGCCGGGGGGAAGGGCTTGTCGATGCTCCCCCGGTAGAGGAACTACCTTCGCATGCTACCTTGCTCCACGCGGCGCGGGGGGCGCCGCGGCTCCAGGCCCTCCATGCGCAGCCCCCAGTGTTCTACCCCGGTCGAGGGCGGAATCGCCGCTCTCGGGTCTCCGACAATCGCCGTGGTCGTGTTCACCTGCAGCCCATTGTTAGTGCACGCCTGCTGTTGCGATACCTGCTGCGCCCTGTCGTCGTCGCTGAAGGGGTCGATGGAGCCCCCAGGCGACTCATGGTAACCTCCTACTTCGAGCATCCCGCCGTTCCATCTCGGCCCGAGGAAGGCAGTGAGGCCTTCCTCGAATGCGTACACCAGGTCCACCATGCGGGGCAGGTAGGCTTCGTCGACTGCCCCACCAAGGACACTGCCTGAGTGCCCCGCGCCTTGAACTTCCAGCTGCGGCACCTGGCCTTGGCGGCCGCTGGGTTGTACTCCGGCGCGCCCTCGTAAGGGGCCGTCGGCGCTTGCTCCTGCCTGTGATGAAGTTGCTGCGGTTGTACGGATGGCGCCAGCACCCACTTTGGTGCCGTCAGGCCCCCCCATCACCCCGGGGCGCGCAAGCTTGTTGGTACCTCGTGTGCGCCTCACCCGCGACCTGGGGCATGGGTGAGGAACAGAACAATGGCGTGCCCCTGCAGGCGCAGTCTAGCAGTTCGGTGACGCGTTCCAGAAGCACATCGTGGCCGCCCTCGGCCAGCCTGGATCGTAACTCTCGCGCCACGATGAGCGCAACCCTTATGTTTGCCTGCTCCCGTCGGGTGTGCGGTGCTATTGCCGCGGCGTAGTTCGAAGATCGCGCTGCGGAGCGTGTGTGCCGTGACGCCAAGGCAGAGGTTGCAGGTCCGTGCCACTCGCAGCCAGTGGCATTAGGAGGTGCGGGGGGACGCCTGAAGCGCGGGGTTGAGGCCTTCATGGGCGGACGACGCCGCCCGCGCGGTCTAGGCTGCCTAGCGGTCAGCGTGAACCCCTTGATCGTCGGCCATCGGGACTATGGAGCGGTAACGAACCAAAGATAGAAGAGAAGATTCGGCGCACCCCTACCTGACGCGCCAAATGTTGGATCTTGGGTTCCGGAAAAACCCTTGAGGTTCGAACACTGGGGTGCGCACGAAGATCTCTCCTTTCCGCTCTAGCTCACTCTCGCACTGATTCCTAGGCCTAGCTCATCGAACCCGAAGAACAAGAGACACAAGGGTTTATACTGGTTCGGGCCACCATTGTGGTATAATACCCTAATCCAGTGCGGTGTGGTGGATTGCCTCGTAGGCTGAGAATGAACTAGTACAAGAGAGGAACGGCCTCCTAAGGA
Organism: Secale cereale; assembly: GCA_902687465.1. Classification (NCBI taxonomy): domain Eukaryota; kingdom Viridiplantae; phylum Streptophyta; class Magnoliopsida; order Poales; family Poaceae; genus Secale; species Secale cereale. The sequence continues at coordinate 296,509,281 of LR738715.1, read as the reverse complement.
GAGGCGTTCTTGTGCTCAGAGAGCTTGTGGATGTGTGGGTGGTCTCAATGATTCGATCCCTCATCCTAGGTTTGGGTCAGCTCAAGATGAGATGCCCCATATGGTGGTGTATACTCCTATTTATAGAGGCCCGAGTCCTCTTCCCAAATATTGAGCGGGAAGGGATCCCACAATGGCCAAGTTTGAAGGGGGACAGGTAGTACAAGCTATCCTGACAAAAGGTGGTCTTCGCCTGCCAAAGGCTCTGGCAGTGACGCCGTCATGGGCTCCGCGATGACCTCCGCTCTGCCGTCCTGCTGGTCTTGGTCTCGTTGCACCGATATGGAAACCTTTGCCTGATGCCTCGAGACTCCTCGCCCGCGCTTGCCCCTTTAGCACCGAAGAGGAAACTGGCATCATGCCCCCGCTGGCGCCCGCCTGGCCTTGGTCGGCATGGCTCACGTCACGGGAACCTCGCGAGGTGCCCCTTGCCTTGATATCTCCGCTCCTCGGGAGCTAGCCTAACGAGGCCACCCTTGGGGAGGTCTTGCGTTGTTCGCGTCGCGAGGCTTGGCCCCAGGGTCTTGAGTGGTTGCTGATGAGGTTGGGCTGTACCAGGACGCTGGACGAGCCACACTCTAGGCCGCGGGCAAGCAAGTCTGGTACCCCCGTTCCAGGACGCCGACAAGGAGCTCTACTGGCCATCCCAGGTGGGCCGGTGTGAGGGCCCTCCTCATAACTACCTTCGCATGCCCTTCGGCTTGCCGAACCAGGCAGCCCTGCACCAACGCCACTTGCGGTAAGTCTTGGCGGCTCGCGAGGCCAGGCATCAGGAGGTCCTGGCGAAAATGGAGTCGGTTCTTCGCGAGTTCTCGGAACCTCGGGAACCTCGCGAAGCCCCGGAGTCAGGCGGCTCATGAGGAGCGACATCTGCAACGAGCATCTTCAACTACACCAACATCACTCCAGCATCGGTGCTAGGTGACTTTGTTTCAGTTTGTTCAGTTGGGGGCACCCCTCGGGCTGCATCATCCCCGAATCGCACGGGCTTGCCCCTACAGCATGTATCCTTTTTGCATCTTAGCTTACTCTGTTGGGGGCGCCCTTCGGGCTGCATTATCCCCTGGCCGCAGGGGTCCGCCCCTGTGGCATGTATCACACCAGCATCACCTGAGCCAGTTTACCCCTTTCCATGAATCTGATTCATGCTTATGCCTTCCCGACACTTAATACTTCGAATGTCGCACACCTCGGTGCCCCTCCACCACAGGAGCCAAGCGCCGTTTGCCTTTCTTCATGATTTTTCGCATGAGAATTCTGGGCACGATGTCTGTGCTCGGGTCTGTCCCTGCAACGTCAATAAATCCAATGACTGAGCTCTGTCTGGCGGGCCGGTGTCGGTGTACTAAGATAGGGGTACCTTAGTACCCCAACTTGTGCACGGGCAGTAGCAGCTTCCCGCGGCAGGGCTCGCCACGCGCTTGCCAGAAACCTTTCCAGTCATTATTAAGCCATTCAAAAACAAAGTATACAAGACAGAAGATCAAGGCCCCGGCAAGTGGAGCTTGCCGGGAAGGCCGTCCCAAGATCAAGACTATCACATTTAGCACAAGACCCTGGCAAGAGGAGCTTGCCAGGAAGACCAGAAGACTGCATCCCAGAAGACATGCCTTGGCGCAGCATGCGCCCCGGCAGGGGCCCGGGGAGCGACAAGCTTCAGGGCCCGGCAAGATCAAGACCCCGGCAAGGTGCTTGCCGGGGGGAAGCCTGCGCTGTGTGCCCACGCTCCAGCTCATCTGCCCACGCGTCGCCCTGGGGCCCATCCAGGGACGCGTGGCGGATGGCCGTGCAGCTTGGGGGACACGGTGGCGAGCCACGGTGACGAGGCTACCGCCGTGGCGAACGGAGACGCATGGACGGGTGCTTTTGGGGTCGACGGTGACGGGCATTTAATGCCCTTGTCCCCCACTGTCAAGTTAGGTGAAGACCACTGTTCACGCACTGTTCATGCACTGTTCCCGCACTGTTACAACTACCACCAAAGTTACATTTTTGCCCTTCTTCTACGTTGACACCTGTCGGTGACCCCTTGAGCTATAAAAGGAGGCCCATGCACAACGTAGAAAGGGTTCGGAACCTAGATAGCTTTCTTGCTCGGTGTAGCTAGTTCTTCAAGCTCCCGAGCTCATAAACTCAATACAAACCAAGCAGGAGTAGGGTTTTACGCGTCCGCGCGGCCCGAACCTGGGTAAACTGCCCGCATGTGCTCTTTGATCCGCTCTTTGTGCTCCCTCCGCTCCCTCACCGCAACGTACAAGGGGCTCCGGTCCCATAGGTGCTCGTGGTGGACAGTTTCCCCCGACATCTTTGGCTCGCCAGGTAGGGGGCGTCGAGGTTGTGCGAACCTGATCCGGCGCTCAGGCGGGCGCATTCTTCATCAACCTCTCCAACTTCATCAACTTCATCGGCAACAGCCACATGGCCCCGAAGAAGAAGGCTTCGGAGGTCGCAGGCCCGTCTGCGTCGATTCCCCCGCCACCAGAACCAACGGTGGGTGGAGGAGACACCGGTGGAAGGGTGGTCGCCGGTGAGGAAACTCACGGCACCGCCAAATCCAAGGACAAGGCGGACGACCAGACCAACTCCAAGGCCTCGGTGTCCGTAGACGCGCCACGTCCATCTCAGCAGACGACAGGCCAACAGCGCCGTGGTACAGGAGGTACCATCCGCTTGCTGGGCCAAGGACAAACCGGAGGCTCGCGGGATGCTCTAGGCAATCGTCCTGGCACGAGCAAGGCACGGTCGCCGGGGCGAGAGACTGCTCCTTCTAACCCTGTTAGAAGTCCGAGCATATCTCGCTCCTCGCACCGCTCGCCACCGCTCCCCTCCTCTCCAGCAGAAGCTCTCGCAAGAGCGCAACTGCTCCTCGATTTCCCTCCAGCGGCAGACAAGGCCGAAGACTGGAGGGCAACAATCCAAAGCCTCATCGCCTTCGCCAACCACGACACGCCGCAGCAGCCGGCGACCTCGCGGCCATGGCAAGTCGACCAAGCGAAGGCCGACGGCAACAAGACCGCCGGGGGTGCAACCACCGTGCACTCCCCGCCGCGGAAGCAGAAGACGCCTCCCCGCCGGATTAACGTCGACGACGACTCCACGGCGTCGTCGGATCCGCGGGCTCGTCGGGACCAGCGCCAAGTCCTTGACGATCGGCGACAAGAAGATGCTCGGACAACGATCGAGCGCCGGCGAGAAGCCCGGCGACAATCGGACCAACGTGATGGGACCACTGTCGACACGCACGCGCCCGGTGAACCAGGCGACTTGCCGTACGCGGCAGGTTGCCCTGCGTTTACCCGTGAGCTGCGGCGCGTCCAGTGGCCCAGCATGAAAAACTTCAAGCCCGACGTACCCGAGAAGTACGACGGCAAGACGCACCCCTCGGAGTTCCTCAGCATCTACACCATCGCGGTGCAAGCTGCCGGGGGGCGCGACGAGAAGATACTGGCGAACTACTTCCCGCTGGTGCTTAAGCCAAACGTACGTTCTTGGCTTATGCACTTGCCGGAAGGCTCCATTTCTTCGTGGGCAGATCTGTGCCACCAATTTGTTGGCGCCTTCACGGGCGGCCACAAACCCCACGGCCAGGAGAGTGATCTCCACATCTTGGCCCAGAAGGAAGGAGAATCCCTGCGCAAGTACATTCAACGGTTCAGCCGCGTCCAGCACAACATTCCCGACGTCCACCCCGCCGCGGTTATCAGCGCGTTCCACCAGAACATGCGTAACCGTCGCATGCGGGAAGAGATGGCCATGACCAAGATACGGGATGTCAGCGAGCTCTACGCTCTGGCCGACAAGTGCGCGCGCGCCGAAGAGAGGAGGAGACTCCCCGGAGAGGATGCTGGCGCAGGGGGAAGCGACAGCGAGGATGCCGCCCCGGCAAAGAAGAGCCGGCGGCAGAACAACAGGAAAAAGAAGAGCAAGGAAGTGCTGGTCGTCGAGAAGTTCGGCAAGGAGGCTCCCGCCAAGACAACACAGGCTGGCGGCTCCGGCAAGGAGCCTGCCCCTGTAGCGGCGGCCGACAAGCAGGACGGCTCCGACAAGCAATATTGCAAGATCCACCGCACCAAGGGCCACGACCTTTCCAACTGCAAGCGCGTCGAGTACCTCGTAGAGCAGCAGAAAGCTGAATACGAGCGTCGCGACAAGGAGAAGGCTCAAGGTGGCGGAGGAGATCCAAGCAAGAAGCGGCCATTCAATGGCTGGGGAGGACGCCGCGGCAAGGCTAAGCAGCGGCAAGGTGATCGACCTCCCCGGGGTCGTGACAAGGATGAGGAAGAAGACGATGACGACGACATGGATGAAGGTGATAACAGCGACCAGGAGTTCCAGAAGGCCACAGAAGTGCTGTGTGTCGACGGGGGCGCCTCTCTGCACACTTCCCACCGCCAACTCAAGCAGTGGGTGCGAGAAGTAAACGCAGCAGAGCCGCCCGTTGAGTCGCGCAGGCTGCTGAAGTGGTCCAGCACGCCCATCATTTTTGATCTTGAGGATCACCCTGACCGCACCACGGCGGTCGGGTGCTTGCCGATGTTGGTTTCACCAACCATCCGCAACCTCAAGGTCACCAAAATGTTGGTTGACGGCGGGGCCGGCCTGAACTTGATCTCCTCGGCTGTGATCAAGAAACTTCAGATCCCAGACGGCGATCTCGAAGAAACCGGTTCGTTCCAAGGAATAAACCCGGGAAGGAGCAAGCCGAAGGGCAAGATTACTCTGCCAGTGACCTTTGGCGGGGAACTCAACTTCAGGACGGAGAGGATAACCTTTGACGTGGCCGATATCCCATTGCCATACAATGGGATACTTGGACGTCCTGCCCTCGCCAAGTTCATGGCAGCTTCCCACTATGCTTACAACGTACTCAAGATGCCGGGGCCGATAAGCGTCATCTCTGTCCCTGGCGACAAGAAGGACGCGCTTATCTTCGCCGACAAGATATACCGGGATGCAGCAGCCGCGGTGGAGAGCAACACACTTGCCGCTGAAGCTCCCGGGGGGAAGAAGACCAAGACCAAGTCCGGCAAGTGCTCTGGGGCCGACTCCGGCAAACGCACCTCTTCGGAGTGCTGCGCTGCCGTCGAGGACGTTCCATCGAGCTCCACCGGCAAGTGCAAGAAAGGGATGGCCGCTCCACCGGCAACCAAGAAGGTGTCCGCCAAGGAGGACGGCACTGGTGGTACCTTCACCATCAGTGCTACACTTGATAGCAAATAGGAAAGCGCGCTCGTTGCCTTCCTGCGGGCGAATGTCGATGTGTTTGCGTGGCAACCATCTGACATCCCCGGCGTTCCCAGGAAGGTGATTGAGCACAAGCTTGCTGTTTGTCCTCATGCGCGTCCCGTCAAGCAGAAGGTCAGGAAGCAAGCCGTGGAGCGCCAAGAATTCATTGCCGAAGAGATCAAGAAGCTAGAAGCAGCGGGCCTGGTTAGAGGCGTGATCCATCCGACGTGGTTAGCAAACCCAGTTGTCGTGCGTAAGGCTAACGGGAAGTGGAGGTTGTGTATAGACTTCACTGATGTGAATAAAGCATGTCCCAAGGATCCATTTCCCTTGCCGCGCATTGACCAGATTGTTGACTCCCTGCTGGATGTGAGCTGCTCTCCTTCCTTGATGCATACTCAGGCTACCACCAGATTTTTATGGCCAAGGAAGATGAAGAGAAGACTGCATTCATTACTCCATGTGGCACATATTGCTTCATTCGCATGCCTTTTGGATTGAAGAATGCAGGCTCAACATTTGCAAGGGTGGTGCACACTGCTTTTGAGCCACAGATCCACAGAAATGTAGAAGCTTACATGGATGACATAGTGGTCAAGAGCAAGAGCAAAGATACCCTGATCCAAGACTTGGAGGAAACATTTGCAAATCTGCGCAAGATTCAGCTCAAGTTGAACCCCGAGAAGTGCGTCTTCGGAGTCCCCTCCGGCAAGCTTCTCGGGTTCTTTGTGTCCCTGAGGGGGATTGAAGCTAATCCCGACAAGATAAAAGCCATCAAGCAGATCGAAGCCCCGAAGCGCGTCAAGGACGTAAGGAGACTTGCTGGTTGTGTGGCTGCCCTCAGCAGGTTCATTTCAAAATCTGCAGAACGCGCCCTGCCTTTCTTCAAAATCTTGAAGAAGGCAGGTCCTATGAAATGGACTCCGGAAGCGGAGGCAGCGCTGCAGGATTTGAAAGGATACCTATCCTCCACTCCAATACTTGTCGCACCTAGGCCACAAGAGAAGTTGCTGCTGTACTTAGCGGCAACCAATCAAGTGCTTAGTGCTGCGTTGGTAGTGGAAAGGGAGGCAGAGGAAGAGTCCACACCTCCGGCGAGCGAGTCCAGCGACAAGCAGGGGGCTCCACCGGCAAGCTCTGGCCCCGACAAGGACAACTCTGCGCAGGAGCAAGGAGAAGTGCGGAAGAAGATGGTGCAGCGCCCGGTGTATTTTGTGAGTTCCCTCTTGCAGGGGGCTAGATCAAGATACTCCGGAGTGCAGAAGTTGCTTTTCGGTCTCCTCATGGCCTCGAGAAAGCTGCGCCATTACTTCCAAGCACATGAGATAACAGTGGTCACTCGCTTTCCGTTGAAGAGGATACTGCAAAATCCAGAAGCAACAGGCAGGATCGTCGAGTGGGCACTGGAACTGTCGAGCTTTGGCTTCAAGTTTGAAAGTACTTCAACCATACAGAGCAGAGCCTTGGCAGAATTCATAGCTGAATGGACCCCGACGCCAGATGAAGAAATTCCAGAGACAAGCATACCCGTACAAGAGGCGACAAGCGAATGGATGATGTATTTTGATGGTGCCTTCTCGCTGCAGGGCGCCGGTGCCGGCGTGGTACTCATAGCGCCCACCGGAGAGCACCTCAAGTATGTTATCCAGATGCACTTTCCCAGAGAACAAGCGACAAACAATACTGCTGAATATGAAGGTCTGCTTGCCGGCCTCAGGATTGCAGCTGAACTTGGGATGAAGAAGCTGATTGTGCAGGGAGATTCTCAGTTGGTGGTCCGACAAGTGAATAAAAGTTATCAGAGCCCTTTGATGGAAGCTTATGTAGATGAAGTGAGAAAGCTTGAAGAGCACTTTGAAGGTCTACAAATGGAGCACGTCCCGAGATCTCAGAATGATATAGCAGATGGCCTTTCAAAGTGTGTTGCAATGAAGTTACCTGTGGAACCAGGGACCTTCCTGCTCAAGCTGACTCAGCCATCCGTCACACCATCAATTGGGCAGCCCAAGAAGAGAAAGTTGGTCTCCGGCGACTACTTGCCGGCGGATCTCCCTGAAACCGCCGCCAAGGTCCCCAAGATCAACGATCAGAACGCTGAGGAACAGTTTGCTCCTGCAGATCTAAGGGTCTGTACAGCTGAAGCAAGCGTTCCCGACAAGCCTTGCCCCGGCAGGCTTGCCGGGGGACCATCACCTCCAGCAGAACCAGATGTTCTTGCCGTAGAAGCTGGGGTCCCCGCAGCGGCCCTCATGCCTTTAGTCTTTGCCGTTGAGCCTCGGGCTCCGGCATGGGCACAGCAGATCGTCCGTTTCCTGCAAACTGGAGAACTTCCCGACGACCCAGCAGAGATAGAGAAAATAACCAGGCAGTCAAGTATGTACCAGTTCGTGGACAATGAACTGTACAGAAGAAGGCTCAATGGTGTCAGGTTGAAGTGCATTTCCAAGAAGATGGACAGAAGCTGTTGGCAGAAATACATGGAGGCATATGTGGCCACCACATTGGCGCAAGGGCACTTGCTGGGAAGGCATTCCGGCAAGGGTTCTTTTGGCAAGAAGCCCTCCAAGATGCAACTGCACAAGTAACCAAGTGTGAAGCGTGCCAGTTCCATGCCAAACAAATTCATCAGCCAGCTCAAGCTCTCCAGACGATCCCTTTGTCCTGGCCCTTCTCGGTCTGGGGGCTCGATATCCTCGGCCCCTTCCCCCGAGCTGTCGGGGGCTTTGAGTACTTGTACGTAGCAATCGACAAGTTCACAAAGTGGCCAGAAGTGGAACCGGTGAGAAAGGTGACAACACAGTCAGCGGTCAGGTTCTTCAGAGCAATTGTTTGCCGTTTCGGAATCCCTAACAGGATCATCACCGACAACGGTACACAATTCACTAGTCGCGCCTTCATGCAGTACGTCCAAGACCTTGGCGCCAAGGTCTGTTTCGCTTCTGTTGCTCACCCGAGGAGCAATGGTCAAGCGGAGAGGGCCAATGCTGAAGTGCTGCGCGGACTCAAGACAAGAACCTTCGACAGACTGCGCAAGTGCAGAAAAAACTGGATAGAGGAGTTGCCGGCGGCTCTTTGGTCGATCAGAACGACGCCAAGTCGAGCCACCGAACAGACACCCTTTGCTCTTGTCTATGGAGCAGAGGCAGTTCTCCCCACGGAACTCGTATACGGATCTCCTCGGGTGCTCGCTTATGATGAGCTCGAGCAAGAGCAACTGCGACAAGATGATGCATTGCTCCTCGAGGAGGAACGTCTCCAGGCTGCTGTACGAGCTGCTCGATACCAGCAAGCCTTGCGCCGCTATCATAGCCGCAAGGTCAAGGCCAGGAGTCTCGAGGAAGGCGACCTTGTTCTTCGGCATGTTCAGTCCGCCAAGAATTCCAACAAGTTGACGCCGAAGTGGGAAGGCCCTTATCGGGTGACACAAGTCACAAGGCCCGGCGCTGTCCGCCTTGAGACCGAAGAAGGCTTACCGGTGAGCAATTCCTGGAACATAGAGCATCTTCGCAAGTTTCACCCATAAGGCGCGGTTGCCGTGATCCGCTCCGGCAACCACGTTTTGTACGAGTCTTGCCGCTGTCGCATGTAAACCTTTGTACAAAGCCGGGCGCAGATCCCGTGCATCAGTAAAGCTTTTGTGTTTCGCACTATTTGCCATTTTCATGCTTTTCTTTGTTATTTGCATGCATTGTTTGGCATCTTGTGCAACACACATATCCGGTAAGCATTACCATGCCAAGAAACCCTATACTTGTTCCCTCTTCTCCTTTTCTTTCCCTCTTAAGCAGAAGAAACATTCCTTGCGCACAAGTTTGCTGGGGGGGAAGGAGGTGGAGGACGAACCAAGTGCTGTTCAAGAAAGGGAAGCGTGCCGGAGAACGAACAGATTATGAAAGCTAAGTTACCAGAATTTGAGCAGTTCAAATTTTTAAATTTTAGTTATCTTCCTTGAACAACCACACTTTGTATGGAAAACCTGTGCGCGGAGGAACCTACCCGTGGCTAGCCGCACCCTTATCTTGTTTTCGAGTACGCTCAACGGCTTAAGTGAGCTGCGACAAGTGTCGCGCCCTTACTTCGTTTTCGAGTTCGCTCAGCAAGCTAAGTGCGTTGCGACTAGCTGCGGCAAAGTTGCTTGCCGGTAAGGCCTTTGCCAGCAGGCTGCTCAGAGTCCAGCACTCAGCGCTCGCGGCGAGGGTCCCTTGTCGGCAAGTTCCCTAAAAGCGTAGGGTAAAAAGCATACAAAGTAAAGGACCAAAACAAGGGAGATAACACTGCATCAATTGCTCCGAAATAAGATAATATATTACAGGGATAACTTGTCGCAATGACTAATAGATTCATGTTCATGGCACACTTTGCAGCAACAAAGGAAATAAGAAGAAAGAGGCCTAATCTACGCGATCGCCTTCACGCCTGGAGATCTTGTTCACCTTGGCGATGATGTGGGCGACCTGCGCCTTCAGCGCCTCCTGATCTGCGTCGGCCGGCAAGGTGCGGAGGACGTTGACAAGATTAATACTAGGATTGCGGTAGACGATCTTGGTCAAGACACGCTCCAAGGTACCCGCGCAAAGCTGGCGCGACTCCTCGGCCAGCTGCGCGGGGAGCTTCTCCTGCAGCCGTGCAAGCGCCGGCGCGATTCCCCTGAAGAAAAGACTGAGCTTGGCGCTGTGGGGGAGGTTCGGGTCCGGAGAGTACACGAGGTGCTCCACCCTCAGCGCCATCAGCTCCTTATCGATATTGGCGGCGGAGGTGACTAGGTCCTCCGTCCATTGCTCCACCGCCTGGTTGAAGTTGTTTGCGGAGACGGCGGCGCTCTCCACCAGCTCCCGCTCCTTGCGGAGCTCCTCCTTCAGTTTGGTCTCGCGATCCCGGGCGGCGTCCAGTGAATCTCTCAGCGTGGAGACCTTCAACTCCAGATCAGCAATTGAGTCCTTGGCGGCTTTGAGCTCGTCGCCCTGCTTGGAGAGGCGTACCTGAAGATCCGAGTTGGTGTGGGCGTCTTTCTCGCGCTCTATGTTGAGAGCGGTGACCCTTTCCGTGCTCGCCTTCAGGTACTCCTCCAGTTGCGCCACCTTGGCTTCAAGGTCCTTCTTGGCGGTCTCCGTGGTGGATGCGGCAGCTTTCGCTTCCTTCAACTCTCCGCCAAGGGCCTGCTCCCGGGCGGTAAGGTCGTCCTCGTGAGCGTCGAGGTCGACCTTCCGCTGGTTGAGCGCGCCTTCTCGCTGGGACAGCGCTTCACCGACCAGTCGCTGCTGCTCCTCGGCCTCAGCCTTCTCCAGAAGAAACTCCTGCTGCTCTCCGGCAAGCCTCTCGCGCTCCTCCGCCAAGTCGCGGAGAGCTGCCTGGTTGGCGGCGCGGAGCTCTGCACCACGTTTCTCCATGTCCGCTCCGGCCTTGGCAGTGAGGGCTTCTCGCGACTCCAGTTTCGCCTGCCTGGCCCGGTAAAGGACCAGGAGCTGGCGGAGAAGTTTCTCCTCTTCGGGCTCATCGCTCCCGCCAGGCGCTTCAACGATCTTCAACCCCGCGGAGGCGAGGACCTCTCCATCAAAGGTCTCTCCCTCCACGGGGGCTCGCGACGAGGACCCCCACGGCACTTGTATGAAGACGCCATTGGGGGCCTCAAGGTAGATACCCGACTGCTCCTTGCCGGCGGAGGGGTCGGCGGCCGGCGCAGCGCTTGACGCTCCTGCCGCCTCCGGGCCGGCAGTGTGGTCGCCGTCCCCCTCCCCAGCCGCGGCGTCTGCGGACGGGGCAGTCTCCTCAGCGGCAGGCTCTTCGGCTCCTGCCATGTCTTCAACAACAGTGGCATTGCCGGCGTCGCCTAGCGCGCCCTCCTCCTCGACGATGACCTCCGTTTCCATCCGCTCCGGGGGAGGAGGATCTAGCAAAAGAAAAAGAAAAGAAGAAGTTCAAGCAAATATCCAAAAAGACAAGTCCAAGAAGACGAAGTTACGAGACTTACCTTCGCGGACTTCGTCGACGACAGGCTCCCTCGCCGGGGAGTCCTCCCTTGGCGGGGTGGCCACCCTCGCCGGGCTGCTCGCCCTTGGCGGGGTACTCGCCCTTGGCGGAGTACCCGTCCTTGGCGGAGCGCTCTCCCTCGCCGGGGAGTTCGCCCTTGGCGGGGATGGCGGGACCTATGGCTCCTCGGGAGTAGTCTCCGGGCGCTCCTGCAGCTGCGGCTCCACTTCTGCACAAGACAAATGAAGCAGCAAGATATCAGTACAAGTTAAAACCTCAAGCGCGCCCGAAGAACAAAAAATCTAAAACCCAGACTTACGCTGGGAGCTGCGCTGGGGGCTGCTCCTCGGAGCAGCAGGTTGGTCCGACAAGCCGGTCGCCGGCGTGTCCCCTGTCTCCGCGACGGGCGAGTCGTCCTCGACCTCAACCACGGGGATTTTGGCCCGCTTTGCCGTCCGCTGGGCCAGGGTCCTGGAAGCAAAACAAGAGCAAGATCAGAATCACGAAGAAAGATCAAGTCAGAATTGAAGAAGCTATAAGTTACAGATGCTTACTCCTCTTCCTCGTCGTCGTCGCTAAGGGCAGAGAAATCGAACTCCACCTGAGTTGCTCCGGCGCGAGGAGCAGGAGGAGAAGGCTCCCTCGGGCGCTTGGCGGTCCCCGGGGCTGGGGGCTACGAAGACCCAGCCTCCGTCGACGCCGAGGCCCGAGGAGCAGGCGGAGCGGCCGCTCCGCTCTGGGAAGATCCCCCTCCGCTTGGCACTGGTGCGCGGGGCGCCTCCGCCGCAGCTGGTGCGCGGGGCGCCTCCGTCGCGACTTGGCTCGCTCTGGTGGCGCGCGTCGCCCGGCGAGCAGGCTGTTGTCGGGGCGCCTGCGTCCTTGTCGCTGTAGCCGCCTTACGGAAGCGCTTCAACGGTGTCCGCTTGGGACTTGCCCGAGGCGGGGAGTTCTCCGAGGACGATGAGGCATCGTCGTCAAGCCCCAGAGACCCACCGGAGTCCTCATCGGCCTCGGTGTCCTCCTCCTCCTCCCCGGCGGGCTCGCTGGGTCCAGCATCTTGTCCTGCGGCCCCGCTCTCTCCGGTGGCTCCGCTCCCTCCGGTGGCTCCGCTCCCTCCGGCACCTCTGTTCCCTCCGGCGACCTCGCTTGCCGCGGCCTCGCTCACGACTCCGGGAATCCCGGCGTGCCTCAAGGAAGGGACCCCGGCAAGCTCGTCGGGCGGAAGCTTGAGCAGTCTGCGGATCTCAGCCTCCTCTGCTTGGCACACCTCGTCCGCAGCCTGCGCCTCGTCCATGGTGAATCCGAAGTCTCCTGCTGCTGCAGCTGCGGCAGCCTCTTCCATCCGGGAAGCGATGTAGGCTATGTCCCGCTCTATGGTGGCCCGAGTGAGACCCTTGTTCTCCTCGGTGTTCTTCGGCACCTCGACCAGATTGTCGAAGAAACTCATAATTGCATCCGGCGTGGGCACTATCCAGGTGGGATCGACGCCGTGAGAGTCACATGCGGGCATCATTGCGCGCAAGGCATCCCGGGCAGTGCTGTTGCACAGCGGCACCACTCCCCGGGGAGATCTAAACCACTCCGGATGGGCCGGGTCGTGCTTGAAAAGCTCCCGGACCATCCCCTTCAGTTCCAACGCCGTGAAGTTGAAGTTCAAACCCGGGCGCAGCCTCATAATATCCGCCGCATTGCCGAATTCCCATGCTGGCCTTTTCCTTTCCTGTAAAGGGGCAATGCGGCGGCGGAGGAAATCTGCCCCTACCTCTCCGATGGTCAATTTAGCTACCCGGAGACGAAGTATCCTGACGAGGGCGACGTTGAGCTTGACGTCATCCGGGGCCAACTCACTCCAGTCCCTGCCGCGCACTATGGCTGTTGTGCGCGGCGCTGTGAAAGGCTCCGGCTGGTCCTCCACTATCCAACACCAATCTGCGCGCCACTCTTCCCACTTGCCGCGGAGTTCTCCTTTCAGATATGATTCCTTCTTGTTCAAGCGGAAGATCCAGGAGATACCCCCGGAGAGGGGAGCGCCGGCCTCTACTCTAGGCATGAAGAAATGGCGAAAGAGTGCTACGTTTGGATAGATCCCTATATAGTTTTCGCACAGATGTGCGAAAACCGCCATCGTAAGGATGGCGTTGTGGGTGAAGTCTAAGAGGTGGAGGCCGTATGTATTCATGATGTCGCAGAAAAACTCCGAGAACGGAGGGCACAAGCCGCAGTGAAAGAAGACAGCGAAGAAGAAGTACCCGCCGGGAAGCAGATCTTTGGCGACGGCGGGGTAGACTCTGGTCCGGGGATGAGCTTTGGTCTCCTTGGCCCAGAAGAGGTAATACTTGTTCCAGAGTTCCCTCGCGCTGAGCCTCGGTGCGAAGACTACATTCTTCTTCCGCAGGGCGGCGAGCTTCGCCGCCTGCTCGGATTTCCCCCTCTTGGCCTTCTCCGCTTTCGCCTTCTCGGCCTTCGGTGCCATGGCGGAGGCGGCGGGGGAAGGGGCGAGGAGTTCGATGGCGCCGCGGGTGCGGAAGAGGGCAGAGGAGGTGTGGAGGCAAAGCGCAGCGGGGGATTTCTGGAGGTTGAAGACGAAGTGAAAGCGGAGGAGGGAAACTGCCCCTGTTCCCTCTGCTTTTAAGGAGGGAGTGGGGGACGCTCCGCATTTCCCATTAAAGAACGTGGCCACGATCTCTCCCACGACGCCGCAATCGACGGGTGCCGTTAGGGAGGGACGCGGCGGATGCGGAAGGGAATCTACGGCTCGCCGTGGGCCGCGCGTGCCCGTGCACTATTTTGGGCCTGGCCCAACAGCGCTCGGCACCGTGTGTGGCCCAGGCCCGGGGGCTCCTGTCGGTGTACTAAGATAGGGGTACCTTAGTACCCCAACTTGTGCATGGGCAGTAGCAGCTTCCCGCGGCAGGGCTCGCCACACGCTTGCCGGAAACCTTTCCAGTCATTATTAAGCCATTCAAAAACAAAGTATACAAGACAGAAGATCAAGGCCCCGGCAAGTGGAGCTTGCCGGGAAGGCCGTCCCAGGCTCAAGACTATCACATTTAGCACAAGACCCTGGCAAGAGGAGCTTGCCAGGAAGACCAGAAGACTGCATCCCAGAAGACATGCCTTGGCACAGCATGCGCCCCGGCAGGGGCCCGGGGAGCGACAAGCTTCAGGGCCCGGCAAGATCAAGACCCCGGCAAGGTGCTTGCCGGGGGGAAGCCTACGCTGTGTGCCCACGCTCCAGCTCATCTGCCCACGCGTCGCCCTGGGGCCCATCCAGGGACGCGTGGCGGATGGCTATGCAGCTTGGGGGACACGGTGGCGAGCCACGGTGACGAGGCTACCGCCGTGGCGAACGGAGACGCATGGACGGGTGCTTTTGGGGTCGACGGTGACGGGCATTTAATGCCCTTGTCCCCCACTGTCAAGTTAGGTGAAGACCACTGTTCACCCACTATTCATGCACTGTTCCCGCACTGTTACAACTACCACCAAAGTTACATTTTTGCCCTTCTTCTACGTTGACACCTGTCGGTGACCCCTTGAGCTATAAAAGGAGGCCCATGCACAACGTAGAAAGGGTTCGGAACCTAGATAGCTTTCTTGCTCGGTTTAGCTAGTTCTTCAAGCTCCCGAGCTCATAAACTCAATACAAACCAAGCAGGAGTAGGGTTTTACGCGTCCGCGCGGCCCGAACCTGGGTAAACTGCCCGCGTGTGCTCTTCGATCCGCTCTTTGTGCTCCCTCTGCTCCCTCACCGCAACGTACAAGGGGCTCCGGTCCCATAGGTGCTCGTGGTGGATAGTTTCCCCCGACAGCCGGCCCCGCTCACGTCACCTCCTGGGGACGTTGGTGTCTGGCCTTCTCATGAGATTGCCTCAGGAAATTCACTCGGTGCAGGTCGCGTAACCATCTCGTAGGACCTCCCACAACTACCAAGGATCAAGACCAGGCGCAACCCGCCTTGAGGTAGGGCCTCGTGAGTCCCGCGCTGGCTCACGGGTGCCCATACACACCTCGTTGCCCTGCCGTGCAAGCCACGTGTCAGGGCGGGGCTGTACACGCCCCGGGGGCTGCACTCAGAGGGAGCCCTCACCCACGCACTAGTGGAAGCACCATGCTCCTCGCTGGCGGTTGACACGGTCGAGGAGTGGCTAAGCCCGTGCAAGTGTGGAAGAGCCATGCTCCGCGCTGGTGATAAACAACCAAGGGCGGCCCTTGGCCGTATCAACCTCGGGGAGCTGGTAGGCTCGGTGCCTGGCCTCGTTGCAACGCTTCCCCTCGGGAGAGCCGCGCTATGGGGGCTGGGCACGGGGGCTACGCGCAGGTTACGCCTAGCATACGCCCCACCAAACAGGTATGGAGGTCTGTTCGTACGTCAAGGAGGACTCCTGAGCATCGCATCTCAGGAGCCGAACTAGTCACATAGCCCCTCACTCCCTGGCCTCGTCCTGGTGATCCGGACGAGCCAGTGGTGGCTGAGGTATGCATGCGGCCGGCCTCTGCCGACACAGAACAACAATGCGTGGCTACGTATTCTCATCCAAGGGTCCGTTTGCATGTCAATGTGGACTCCTGAGCATCGCATCTCAGGAGCCTAACTGGCCACGTAGCCCCTCACTTCATGGCCTCGTCCTGGCGATCCGGACGAGCCAGCGGCGGCTAAGGTATGCGCGGGGTCGGGCTCTGCCGATGTAGAACACTAAGGCCTGGTTTCACATCCCCTTCCCGAGGCCTGTTCGCACGTCAAGGAGGACTCCTGGGCATCGCTTCTCAGGAGCCTAACTGGCCACATAGCCCCTCACTCCCTGGCCTCGTCCTGGCGATCCGGACGAGCCAGCGGCGGTTGAGGTATGCACGGGGTCGGGCTCTGCCGACGCGGAACGCTAGGGCAGGCGGGAAGGAGGTCGCGAAATCCTAGTATTTCTTAGAAAACAAATTGTCCTTCAAATACCCAGGAATAAGTCTAAACGCCTCCACGAGGCACGGTGTCTATTGCAGGAAATAAAAGCGGAGGAAAGCGCTACCGGCGGGACTCATCTTCAGCCTTGGGTGTTATCATAACCCGTAAGGAGCGCCCCCTCGACGTCGGCGTCACCGTCGGCCGCCATCACAGGATCGGTGGCGCCACCAGCAGAGAACGCAGGGTCGATGGTGAGGAACTTCTCCAGCAGGGCGTCCATCAGCGGCCTTTCCCTTCTTCTTCTAGCGCGGTGCCATGGCGGCGGTGAGGATTGGCGCTGGGTCAGGCTAGGTGAGGAGGCGGTTGTTTTCTGGAAGACGGAGGACTTGTGGGAGCATGCTACCAGCAAGGGAGGTGGAGCTATGCGAGCAGCAGTGGCCAGCAGGTTGGGCGGATTTCAAGGCGGCGTAGGGAAGTGGAGACGCCCACATCCAATCAAGTTGCCATGCGTCGACCAAGGCCGCAGGCATTAGGGCCCGCGACGCTTCACCCTTGCCCATTTGGCTTCGCCTCGAAGCCAAGTCCGAGCGTGCCTTGGACCCGAGAGCTACTGTCTACGTCCTGGGAATGGGGGTACCCAGACTTGCCTGCCTGTGGCCTATGACGTGGCTCCATCAGTGGCCGGGTGCGGCCCAACTTCAGCAACCGCAACTCAAGACCCTCGCGAGGGGCCAAACCTCGCGAGGCGGGCGACAACAAGACCTCCCTGGGGGTAGTCTCTCTAGGCTGGCTCCCGAGGAGCGGAGATATCTATGCATGGTACACCTCGCGAGGTTCACGTGACGTGAGCCATGACGACCAAGGCTAGGCGGGCGCCAGCGGGCGCAGTGTACCAGTTTCCTCTCTGGTGCTAAGAGGGCAAGCACGGGCGCGGAGTCCCGAGGGATCAGGTAAAGTTTTCCATATCGGTGCAACAAGACCAAGGACCGTCAGAGCTATAGAGTGGAGGTCATTGTGGAGCCTGGCGCGGCGTCACCACCAGAGCCTTTGGCAGGCGAAGATTACTTTTGTCAGGATAACTTGTACTAGTTGTTCCCCTTCAAATTTGGTCGTTGTGGGATTCCTTCCCGCCGATATTCGGGAAGAGGACCAAGGCCACTATAAATAGGACCTAGCCACCACCATAGAGAGGGATCCGGGGGAGAGACTCATCGGATCTGATCTTAGACACCACAAGCTCATCCGAGCCCAAGAACACCTCTCCTCCGGAGGTTGTTGATCCCTTGTACTAGTTCATCCTGAGCTGTACAAGGCAATCCACCACTCACACTGGAGTAGGGTATTACACCGCCAGGTGGACCGAACCAGTATAATCCTTTGTGTCCCTTATTCTTCGAGTTCGTCGAGCTAGGCTGTGGAATCGTAGGGCGGGTGCGCTGGGAAGAGAGTGTTCTTCATCCGCACCCTAGAGTTCGAACCTCTCAAGGGTTTGCGGAACCCGAAATCCGACACTATGTTTATATGTGAATCTTCTCTTCCGTTATTACTTCTTTCATGAGTTGCATCATTGACCAATTCTATGTTTGTCAATCTCTAAGAAATTTTCTACTTATACTTTTCCTTATGTGGTGCCATCACCTACCATAAGATTAGCATATGTTCATCTTAATTTATGTCCTTTCTTTTTATTGCAACAAGAAAGTAAAGAAAGTAAAAACTTAAAACTTAACTTTATTTCATATCTCACACACGATTACATAGATAGATCACTAAGGAAACTCAAAGGTAAAGGATTGAACTAACTTTCATCTATTCTAAAGAAAAAGATCAAACTAAGATAAGTAAATGCTCAAGGATAGTAGGGATGATACGATACCGGGGCACCTCGCCCACGCTTGGCGAAACCCAAGGGGAGTGCCCATACCTGATACTCGGTTTTCTTTTGGTATTGAAGAAGATGGTGGTGGTGGTGAAGTACTCTCCAATATAACCATGATCAAATCCTTCAAACCTTGAATCTCTACAAGGGCTTGATGAAGCAACTCACTGTTTTTCTTTACCTCAGCCATTATGTGTTTGTTTTAAGGGCCCCACGGGTTTATTCCTGTGATGTTTTCCTTTGGATGAGATATATCCCAGTTGGATGGTATGTGCCTACGAGGAGTATTCTCGAACCCATAATTGTGAATTAAATTACGAAAATTGTTACGATATAACCTGTGTAGAGGCCTTTTTGGTGGGGGTTCTTCTCCTTCCTCTTCGGCCAGCAATGCTTGCTCGACTACCGATGCTTGATCACCAACAACCTCCTTGCCTTTGTCACCTTTTGCAGCTTCTACGGGTTCTTCCCTCTTCAACTCGATCTTTGTCAGCCAAGCATCTTCTTCCATCAGGTTGGAGGAGGAGGAAGACATGATGCCTAGCTTGGTAGATTTGACCGAAAACAGCAAGAAAAGAAAACAGAAGATTTCTCCGCGATATGGTAGCCAACAGGTTCAGGGGGTATATAAAGAATGTTTATCTTGGGTAACAATTAAGCGGTAGAAAAACAGAGTCCGGAAGGTACCCGATGTGGGCACAACCCACCTGGGCGCGCCAGGCTTGCCTGGCACGCCCTGGTGTCTTGTGCCCACCAGGGTGCGCTTCACGGTAGTTTATTATTTTCCTATTTTCGTAAATATTCCAAAACTGATAAAAATATATTTTTGCGGATTTTTCGGAATCCGTTTACTTACTGTATCACGTACCTCCTTATTTTGACGATTCTGGAGTGTTCCGGAAGGACTCTTTTATGTGTTCCTCCGGTGTCAAAGTTTGGATAATATTTCTTTCAACATTAATGGGCGTACCTGAGATATAATGCTTTATTCGTTGCCCGTTAACAACCTTTTGATCAGTTCCTTCGGAATTATTTATCTTGATGGCTCCAGACCAATAAACCTCCTCGATAACATAGGGGCCTTCCCATTTAGAGAGGAGTTTGCCTACAAAGAACCTGAAACAAGAGTTGTACAAAAGAACATATTCTCCGACTTTGAACTCACGCTTTTGAATTCTTTTATCGTGCCATCTTTTTACCTTTTCTTTAAATAACTTGGCATTTTCATAAGCTTGGGTTCTCCATTCATCTAATGAGCTAATATCAAATAACCTCTTTTCACCAACAAGTTTCAAACCATAATTGAGTTCCTAGATTGCCCAAAAAGCTGTATGTTCTAACTCAAGAGGCAAATGACAAGCTTTACCATAATTTTTTTATAAGGAGACATACCCATATGAGTTTTATAAGCTGTTCTATAAGCCCAAAGTGCATCATCTAATTTCTTACACCAATTCTTCCTGGACCTATTGATAGTCTTTTGCAAAATTAATTTTATTTCTCTATTACTAAGCTCAACTTGACCACTAGACTGAGGATGATAGAGTGATGCAATTCTATGGTTAACATCATATTTAGCAAGCATTTTACGGAAAGCACCATGAATAAAGTGTGAACCACCATCAGTCATTAAATATCTAGGAACGCCAAACCTTGGGAAAATACCTTACTTAAGCATTTTAATAGAGGTGTTGTGATCAACACTACTGGTTGGAATAGAAGTAACATAATCAACAGCAACAAAAATATGTGTATACCCATTAGAGGAAGGAAAAGGTCCCATGTAATCAAATCCCCAAATATCAAATGGTTCAACAGGAAGTGAATAATTCATAGGTATTTTTGCAACTCCCGTTCTGAATTATTAATCTTAGAAACTGGACGGTATCAAATACCCAGGGGCTACTACGAGCACTAGTAAGGAAAACATCAATAAGATGTATATCAAATATATCTTTGTTCACTTTGCCATCCTTTTTATCCACCAAATATTTTGGGCAGTTCCGCTTCTAGTGACCATGACCCTTGCAGTAGAAGCACTCAGTCTCAGGCTTGGGTCTAGCATTGGGCTTCTTCACGGGAGCAGCAACTTGCTTGCCATTCTTCTTGAAGTTACCTTTCTTTCCCTTGCCCACTGAAACTATGGTCGTATTAACCATCAACACTTGATGTCCTTTCTAGATTTCTACCTCCGTCAATTTCAACATCGCGAAGAGCTTTGGGAATCATTTTTGTCATCCCTTGCATTTTTATAGTTCATCACGAAGCTCTTAGTAGCTTAGTGATAGTGACTGGAGATATCTGTCAATCACTTTCTTATCTAGAAGATTCACTCCCACTTGATTCAAGTGTTTGTAGTACCCCGGACATTCTGAGCACATGCTCACTGGTTGAGCTATTCTCCTCCATCTTGTAGGCAAAGTACTTGTAAGAGGCCTCGTACCTTCTCAACACGGGCATGAGCCTCAAACACCAATTTCAGCTCTTGGAACATCTCATATGTTCCATGGCGTTCAAAACATCTTTGGAGCCCCGATTCTAAGTCGTAAAGCATGGCACACTAAACTATCAAGTAGTCATCAGATCGAGCTTGCCAAACGTTCGTAACGTGTGCATTAGCTTCTGTAGCATGTCTGTCACCTAGTGGTGCATCAAGGACATAATTCTTCTGTGCAACAATGAGGATAATTCTCAAGTTACGGACCCAGTCCGTGTAGATGCTACCATCATCTTTCAACTTAGCTTTCTCTAGGACCGCATTAAAATTCAGGGGAATGGTAGCACTGGCCATTGATCTAAAACATAGATATGCAAAAACTATAAGACTAAGTTCATGATAAATTAAGTTCATTAATCAAATTACTAATGAACTCCCACTTAAATTAGCATCCCTCGGGTTATCTAAGAGATACATTATCCAAATCAACTAACCCATGTCTGATCATCACGTGAAATGGGGTAGTCATCAATGGTGAACATCTCTATGTTGATCATATCTACTATATGACTCATGTTCGACCTTTCGGTCTCCAGTATTCCGAGGCCATGTCTGTACATGCTAGGATCGTCAAGTTTAACCCAAGTATTCCGTGTGTGTAAAAAATGTCTTACACCCGTTGTATGTGAACGTAGAGTCTATCACACCCGATCATCACATGGTGTCTCGAAACGATGAACTGTAGCAATGGTGCATACTCGGGGAGAACACTTTTATCTTGAAATTTAGTGAAGGGATCATCTTATAATGCTACCGTTGTTCAAAGGAAAATAAGATGCATAAACGATAAACATCGCATGCAATCAAAATATGTGACATGATATGGCCATCATCATCTCGTGCTTTTGATCTCCATCTCTAAAGCATCGTCATGATATCCATCATCACCGGCTCGACACCTTGATCTTCATCGTTGCGTTGTGGTCATCTCACCAACTACTGCTTCTACAACTATTTCTAACACATAGAGATAAAGTAAAGCAATTACATGGCGCTTGCATTTCATACAATAATTAAGAGATAACCATACGGCTCCTGTGGATTGTCGATATTACAAAACATGATCATCTCATACAAAAATGTATAACCCATCACGTCTTGACCATATCACATCACAACATGCCCTGCAAAAATAAGTTAGACGTCGTCCACTTTGTTGTTGCAAGTTTTACGTGGCGGCTACGAAATTCTAGCAAGAACCCTTCTTACCTACGGCACAAAACCACAACGGTGATTTATCAAGTTTGCTATTTTAACCTTCTCCAAGGACCGGCCATAGTCAAATTCGATTCAACTAAAGTAGGAGAAACAGACACCCGCTAGCCACCTTTATGAAAAACAAGTTGCATGTCTATCGGTGCAACCGGTCTCATGTACGTGGACATGTAAGGTTGGTTAGACCGCTTCATCTTACAATACCATTGAATCAAAATAAGACGTTGGTGGTAAGCAGTATGACCATCACCGCCCACAACTCTTTGTGTTCTACTCGTGCATATCATCTACGCATAGACCTGTTTCTCATACCATTGTTGGGGAACGTTGCATGGAAAACAAAAAAATTACACAGACACAAGATCTATCCATGGAGAAGCACATCAACGAGGGGGAGAGTGTGTCTACGTACCCCCGTAGACCATACGCAGAAGCATTTAGTAATGCGGTTGATGTAGTCCAACTTCTTTGCGATCCAACCGATCAAGTACCGACGTATGCCACCTCCGCGTTCAGCACACATTCAGCTCGGTGACGTCCACGCCTTCTTGATCCAGCAAGATGGCGAGGTAGTATATGAGTTCGGGCAGCATGACAGCGTGGTGACAGTGGTGATGCAACTATCTCCGCAGGGCTTCGCCGAGCACTACGAAAATATGACCGAGGAGTAACTAGAGGGAGAGGGGCGCCGCACACGGCTAAGGAATCATGGTGTGTGTTGCCCCCCCCTCTCTCTCTCTCTCTATATATATATATATATATATATATATATATATATATATATATACATATGTGTGTGTGTGTGTGTGTGGAGGGGGGGAGGCAGTCCCTAGGGCGCCCCAAGTGGCCGACGACTGCCCTAGGGCGCATGTGATGGCAGAATCCCCCCTTCCATATTTATGCATGGGGGGGGGGAGGGGGCTGCCTGCCTTTGGGGCGGCTCCCCTTTCCTTTCCTCCCCCTCTTTGGTGTGTGGGCAAGGGTGGAGGGGCGTACCAGCCCCCTTGTGGGCTGGTGTGCTTCCCCCCTTTGGCCCTTAAGGCCCATACACCTACCGGGGGTGTCCGGAACCCTTTCCGGTGACCCGATGACTATCTGGTGCACTCCGGAAATCTTTCGGTATCCGAATATCATCGTACTATATATCAATATTTACCTTCGGACCATTCCAGAGCTCCTCGTCATGTCTGTGATCTTATCCAGGACTCCAAACAAGATCCGGTCATCACATCGTATACCTCATAACACTATATCGTCAACGAACGTTAAGCGTGCGGACCCGACGGGTTCAAGAACTATGTAGACATGACCAAGACCCCTCTTCGGTGAATAACCAATAGCGGAACCTGGATGCCCATATTGGTTCCTACATATTCTACGAAGATCTTTATCAGTCGAACCATTATGACAACATACGTAGTTCCCTTTGTCCGTCGGTATGTTACTTGCCCAAGATTCGACCGCCGGTATCTACATACCTTGTTCATTCTCGTTAATGTCAAGTCTGTTTACTCATTCTGTAATACATCATCTTATAACTAACTCATTAGTCATTTGCTTGCAAGGCTTCTTATGATGTGTATTACCGAGAGGACCCAGAGATACCTTTCTGATACTCGGAGTGACAAATCCAAATCTCGATCCATGCAAACTCAAACAAACAGCTTCGGTGATACCTGTAGACCATCTTTATGATCACCTAGTTATGTTGTGATGTTTGGTAGCACACAAGGCTTTTCTCCGATATTCGGGTGTTGCATGATCTCATAGTCAAAGGAATATGTATTTGACATCAAGAAAGCTATAGCAATAAACTATATGATCAAATGCTAAGCTAACCGATGGGTCTTGTCCATCACATCATTCTCATAATGATGTGATCCCGTTATCAAATGACAACTCATGTCTATGGTTAGGAAACCTTAACCATCTTTGATCAACGAGCTAGTCTAGTAGAGGCTCACTAGGGACACGATATTTGTTTATGTATTCACACATGTATTTAAGTTTCCGGTCAATACATTTCTAGCATGAATAATAAACTTTTATCATGATTAAGGAAATATAAAAAAAAATTATTATTGCCTCTAGAGCATATTTCTGTCACTTCGTCCCAAAAGTCTTCTCCTATTTTTCTAGCAAAAGGAGGGCATTGAAGGGATGTTGTGGGCCCCACAAGGCATTAGGGCGCGCCCTGGGGGCTAGACATGCCCTGTTGTCTTGTGAGCAGCAGGTGACTCCCTCAGGTGGTCGTTCGTTCTAGTATTTTTTTTATATATTCAATAAAAAATCTCCATGAAGTTTCATGTCATTTGGAGCTCCGTAGAATAGTTATCCGTGTTGTAGCTCTTTTAGGTCTAAAATTCTAGTTGCTGATAATTTCCCCCTTCATGTAAATCATGCAAATTAAGAGAGAAAATACATTAGAATTGCATAATAAAGTGAAATAACGACCAAAAAATATAAATAATAGTAGGGAAACATGATTCAAAATGGACACACCGATGAGGGACTTGAGCACTTCATGTGTTTTGCCATTGCATTAGTTGCATCGGTTTGAGTTATCAACGGTGATACGTGGAAGTGAAAGTTGAGAAGATTATTACACTAGGGTGTTTGGGAACCCTAGAGCATGTGTCTCTTTGGTGCATTGGCACCCTACATGGTTGGTGGTGTCGTGGAGCTCAATCGTTGTGGTGCAAGGCTCCGGGCAAGTTTCGGGGCCTACACTTAAGGATTGCCCCGAGCAATTTGTACGGGTTCAGTGACCGCCCCAAGGGTTGCCAATTGTACGGGTCTAGTGACCCCCAAGGGTCGCCATTTGTACTGGTTTGGTGACTGCCCTCAAGGGTCCCTTAGTGCAATCACAACATTTTGCATTGTGCGAGGGCGTGAGTAGAATACGATGGCCCTAGTGGCATTTTGGGGAGCATTGTGCCTTCGCACCGCTCTAACGGAGATTATCATCCATAAGGGTGTGATCTTCGGTATATCTTCGTCTCTGCCTATGTCGGTTATCTCTTACATGAGAGTAGGATTGAAAGTATGTCTAGAGGGGTGGGTGATTAGACTACATGACAAAATAAATATATATTTTTTCCCAATTTCAGTTGTAGGCAGATTTTAGCAATTATGACAAGTCAAGTAACACCCTACACATGCAATTCTAATAGTATAGCAGCGGAATGTAGAACATTGCACATGTAAGTAAAGGGAATGGTTTGGAGAAGGCAAACACAATGGGGACACGAAGATTTTTGGCATTGTTCTGAATGGTGGTGATATCGTACGTCCACGTTGATGGGGACTTCAACCCACGAAGGGTAACGACTACGCGAGTCCATGGAGGGCTCCACCCACGAAGGGTCCACAAAGAATCAACCTTGCCTATCCCATCATGCCCATCGTCCACGAAGGACTTGCCTCTCTCGGGTAGATCTTCACGAAGTAGGCGGTATCCTTGCCCTTAGAAACTTCTTGGTTCAACTCCACATCACGTCGGAGGCTCCAAAGCGACACCTAACCAATCTAGAGACACCACACTCTAGAAGGTAATAGACGGTGTGTTGATGATGAAATCCTTGATCTTATGCTTAAAATGATAGTCTCCCCAACACTCAAATTTCTCTCACAGATTTGGCAACCGTGGAGGAAGGATTTGAGTGGAAAGCAACTTGGGGAACGCTAGAAATCAAGGTTCAAATGGTAGGATTGGAATATCTTGATCCCAACACATGAGTAGGCGATTCTCTCTTGGAAAATGAATGGTGGAAGTGTAGGCACGTTTTGATGGATCTCTTCTCTGAGGAAGAAAGGGTGGAGGGGTATATAAACTCCACACAAAATCCATTACACACTTTTGACCCATCTCGGTGGCACCGATTAGAAAACTTGGTGGGACCGATCTGTGTAAAAGATATGAATGTTAGGAATCTCAGTGGGACCAACTGGAACAACTCAGATGAACCAATGTGCCTCATCTCGGTGGCACTAATTGCATCATCTCGGTGGGACCAAAGTGAAGCAATAAGGAAACAGAGAGTTGGCAAGCCATCTCGGTGGTGCCGATTGCAATTCTTTGTGAGACCGAAATAATTGCAACAAGGCAACAGAGAGTTGGGAAGGCCATCTCGGTGGGACCGAGATCCATATCGATGGATCTGATTTGTTAGGATTTGGTTCTGGCTAAGTCCAGATGAACTCAGTGGCTCCGGATAGGAAATTTCGGTGGGGCCGAGTTGGCATTTAGGGTTTGGACATATTTTTTTGAGGGTTTGGACATATTTGGATAGAGAAAGTGGTGACGGTTTCGGAGCAATATCACTAAGCACTTGAGTAACCAGATCATTAAGCAACACCTCATCCCCTTTTAATAGTATTGGCTTTCCTATGGACTCGGTGTGATCTTGGATCACTTACACAAAAATATAGAGTCTTGAGCTTTTTCAAATCCTTATCCTTGCATTTTGAGGGGTCCACATCTCTAGTTCTTTCCATGCCAATCACTGAACATCCTGAAATATTTATCGGTATGTCATCTCCACTGTCTCAGAAGCAACTGCTACTTTGTTCATCATCTATGAGCTTCTCTACTATAGATTGTACCTCAGTAATCTTGACATCAAGATTATATATCTTATCCTCGACTACCGGCCGCTCTAAGCTTTCCTGGTTCTTGGCGAGGTTGGCTAAACTTTGCTCAATCCTCAGGGTGGCTTCCAGCAGATAAGTCATCTTGTCATTCTTGGACTTGAGGGTGGCAATGTGAGCATTGTGAGCAAAGGCCTTATGTGCTTCTTTTGCTAGTGCTCCTGCCCGAATCTTCTCTTGAGCTTGAGCAGACGAAGGATGTGAAGGGTCCATCACTACAACATTGTCGTCAAACTCAGGCTGTAATGGGAGATGCTCATGATCAAGGTGCTCATTCCAACCTTGGAGTTGATGAGCAACTGAATGTGCAGGGCAAATCAACATGATCTCTTTTGGTTAGTGATACGTCTCCAACGTATCTATAATTTTTTGTTGTTCCATGTTGTTATATTATCATTATTGGATGTTTTACAATCATTTTATAGCAACTTTATATCATTTTATGGCACTAACCTATTGACATAGTGCCCAATGCAAGTTGTTGTTTTTTGCTTGTTTTTTACATCGCATAAAATGAATAGCAAACGGAGTCCAAATGCAGCAAAACTTTTTGGAGATTTTTTTGGACCAGAAGACATCCAGTGGGCCAGAGAAGCACCTGGGGGTGCCCCGATGGGGGCAAAACCCACCAAGGCGCGCCTGAGGTTGTGCCCACCTCGGTCAGCTCCCGCTCCGCCTCTTCGCTCTATAAATGCCCAAATATTCCAAAAACCCTAGGGGAGTTGACAAAATTTTGTTCCAGCTGTCGCCAGTTCTAGAACCATGAGATCCAATCTAGAGCCCTTCTCCTCCACTCCGCCGGAGGGGGAAATCATCACTGGTGGCCATCTTCATCATCCCGGCGGCCACCATGATGAGGTGGGATTAGTCCACCCTCGGTGCTGAGGGTTTGTACCAGTAGCTATGTGTTTAATCTCTCTCTCTCTCTCTCTCTCTCTCTCTCTCTATCTCTCTCTCTCTCTCTCGTGTTCTTGAGATGCACAATCTTGATGTATCGCGGGCTTTGTTAATATAGTCGGATCACATGGTGTTTTCCCCTCTCTATCCTGTTGTGATGAATTGAGTTTTCCCTTCGAGATTTCATTGGATTGAAGACTTTTATGGATTTGGGAACAATTGATATATGTCTTGCAATTGAATACTGGTGGTGACAATGGGATATCGTATTGATTCACTTGATATGTGTTTTGGCACTCAACTTGCGGATTCCCAAAGTGACATTGGGGTAATCTATGCATAGGGGTTGATGCACGTTCTTGTCTTTGTTTCTCCGGTAGAAATCTTGGGCCAATCTTTGAGGTTCTTTGTGTTGGTTTGAGTATTATGAATTTGAAATTGTTTGATGCATATCTGTTGGGGGAGTGACCCCGTGTACCCCGAAGACAACGAAACAATGCTTCAAGACACTAGGGCAGCCAACACTCCTTAGTCTAGCTGCTCCGGCCAACTCGCCACCCGGCCGCTCCAGACGGCTCCCTGTCCGACTGCTCCGGCCGGCTCGCCACCCGACTCCCCGTCCGACTGCTCCACCTGGCCTGCTACGCAGAGTCAACTGTAGCTCTGACCCGACACCGACAAGATGCTTGTACCTGTGCAATCATGAGCAATAGTGGCGCAGTATAGCGTGTGTCGGTGTATTGGGAACGACACCTATGGGATCACAAGAATCCCTACTACGGTTAGCGGGGCGCGGGGTTGAGAGAAGAGCGGATCAAACAGATAGCACACGGTTCATTTATCCAGGTTCGGGCCGCGAGGATGCGTAAAACCCTACTCCTGCTTTGGTGGATTGTATATCTGTGTTCTTCAGCTAGCTATGGGGCATGAGGAGCTCCAAAAAGCCGAATCCTCCTCCTGGTCGCCTCAGGCCTCCTTCTATAGAAAAAGGGGTTGCCACAGTGGCACACAGGAGGTGGAAAGGGTAAAGTGATGCGAGTTTATCCCTCGCATTACATGACAAGGCGCATTTAATGTGTCTTGCTCAGGTGTCCTTGCTTTATCAGGGACGGGGGGAGAGATCTGTCTTGTCCGTCGCCGCTCCTTCTTGTATCAACACACGCCCTAGCCAGCGATGCCTGAGATGCCATGTAGGTAGGCAGGCAGCTGAGGTGGCGCAATGGTGGGTCTTCACGAAGATCGGCATGCCGCCACACAGGTGCCTTCCCAGCTGGTTGGGTTGGCAGCTGCATAAGGCAGTGGAAGTTTAGTCGGCATGGGCCTGATGGTAGCCCTGCGGATGTCCTTGGCAAGGGCCTTGGCCGGGCCCCGGCAAGGGTCTTGCCTCGGCGCCTGCTGCCATCCCCGGCAAGGTGCTTGCCGGAGGTCTTGTGGTCTTCCTTGGCTGGGATCCCGCCAAGTGTCGTCGTCTTCTTAGTGCGTATCTGTTCTTGAATGTCTCCATAAAGATCTGCATGCCACTACGGGTATGTCTCCCGAATCCTTGCCCCATGGGGGTAGTGGACTCAAGGGTGATTTGCTCCGTAGGTGTGGGGCGAGTTGCCGCGGCAAGGGTCTTGCCGGGGCTGCTAAAGCCGGCCCCGGCAAGGATCTTGCCGGGGCTGCTAAAACTGGCTCCCGGCAAGGATCTTGCCGGGGGAACCCGCTTCGTCCATTTTCTCTTTGTGGTCGTGTTCTTTGGTGTTGCTCTAGTTCTCTTGAGTTTCGGTCTTACCCTGGCTTACCTCCCTTGCCTTGCTTGGTGCAGCGGTGCCCGTGGCTCAGACTGCCCGTGCACAGTCATAGGGGTACAAAAAGTGTACCCCCCCTTTTTGTACACCGACATGAGCCCCCAGGCCTGGGCCACACATAAGCGCGACGCGGTGTTGGGCTAGGCCCAGAACGGTGCGCGGGCAGGCGGGACGGTTTTTTACCATGCTAAGACTTTTCGTGCGCTGCGCCTCCCAGGATCCGCCCGCGTGGTGCGGTGTGGAGGGGTGTGCGTGACGTGGGCGGCATGCGTGGGGTTGGTTCCCGCAGGCATGCGTCATGTCATAGTAAAGGGGCGGTTCGCACCTTCCCCATAAACGGAGGAAGGCATGGAGGCGCGGCCCATTTACTGAATGGAGCCGAGGCGCGGTCCCCAAGGCGTACACTCCCCACGATCACGGGGTGGGGAGAGGTCGCCTCACCCGTCCCCTCGGTTCTGCACGTCTTCCACGTGTCCCCCATGCGCTTGGGGTGGCAAACGGTGGAGGCGGGAATCCGGGCCGTCGCCGGTTGGGGCGGCGGGTCGGTCCTGGCTCCCTGCGCCTTCCGTGTCTTGATTGGCCAAGCGGGGCGGTCGAGCCCCAACCCCGTTCCTTTATAAAGAGCGGGAGGAGAGGGATGGCGTCCCACATTCTTCCATCTTCTTCCTCCTTCAGCTTCTGCTCCTCTCTTCCATTCAACGGTGGCGGCGAGGGTCGCCGCTCGACAACGCGTCCCTCCTTCTCGTGCGCCTGCGGTGGCAGAGCCGACCGCGAGTGGAAGGGGGAGGGGGCGAGGCCGTGGGCAAGGCCGGGGCGCTCGGGGAAGAGGAGGACGGGGTCGCCCGCCGGCCTCGCCCCCGCCAGCAGCTCCTCCAGCAATGGAGGGCCATGTTGGGGATGACCCTTGTGAGTTCTTCGTCAGGTTGCGCCGGCCGCCGCGCTGTCGCCTTCGTCTCCCGACTCCATTTGCGCGGGAGATGGAGCTGGATCCGCCGGAGTCATTGCGGCTACACATGAGGGGCTACGGGATCAGTGGCACGCGGGTCCGCGTCGACTTCCCTGCTCCTCATGTGATGTATCTTCGCCGGGGATGGAAGACGTTTGCTCATATCCACAGCTTCACGGAGGGGCTCACTCTCCATTTTAAGCTAATGGAGGGTGGCCTTCTCCCCGTAAAGGTCTTCGGGCACTTTGGGACTCGTACAAGGTGCTGCGTGGAGAGCTCTTCTAATAGTGAAGATTCCTCCTCGAGCGAGAGTGACGAGGAGGACAGCGACAGCGACGACGAGGGCGGTAGGCAGCAGGATGACGGGTCTGACTAGGTGTCGGGCGCCGCTCCTTGTGGCACCGGCGACCCCATCATCCGTGTCGCCGGCTCCTTGAACTTCTCGGGGTCGTCCCCTTGGGCAGCTGGTGTTGGGAGGCTGCGGAAGAGGAAGAGGGCGGGCGGCAAGGCCGTCAAGTCGGAGTTTACTGACATCCTGTCGCCTCGTCTTCGAGCTCTGCTTCCGGGGCCGCCATCACCATCCAGCCTTTGGGCGGCCACCAAGATGTTCTCTCAGTGTCTTCTGTCACCTGTAGCTCGCCTAGGCGCTCCTTTTGCCCTTCTCGCCTCCTTGACCTGCCTCCTGAGGAGAGGGACAAGAAAGGGATTACGGGCATCTTATCTCTTTTTAGTTTGTAAGCCTTTGGGCATCTGTTAAATTTAAAACTTGTAATCCCCTTGTTCATGTTTTTCATTCCCTATGGACTGTACCTGGCTGGATGTTTTTTAATGAAAAAGGGAGGTTTGCCGGGTCATTTGTTCGCAGGTAGAACCCATAACAGGGAATAAATCCCTGATATCTCTAAGATAAACATTTTCTTGCCTGGCAACAGGCCTCGCCATCCCCCCACTTCGCTCGACCTTTCTCGCGCCTTTGGCGGAGGCAGGGATGAAGTGGGTTTAGGCTCCTTGTTTCATCCTTTCGCTGCCGCGACTACAACCCAACTCGGTCCCAGGAACGAGCCCTAGGGCCTAGAGTTAGGGGAGCACGGTAGTTTAAGGAAAAAACAAGGTTTCACATACCTCAGTCCATAATGGAATGCATGATAAGGGATGAAGAACTTATCTGAAGCTGCAGCCCCCGGCAACCATGGCTTGTCGTGGGTGAATCTTTGCTCTTGCAGCCCCCGACAATACTGGCTTGCCGGGGCCTAGATGCTGGTATGTTCCTCTTTTTTCTCCCCAAGTGGTTTCGGCAAGGATATCTGTGTGTCCTGTGAACCAAAGAAGATAAAAGAAAGACAACGAGATGCAAACTCGACCTCTAAGCTAGGGGTTAGCCACCGCGAAGCACTATCAACCCTAACCAAGGACGAGACTTGACCTAGCATGCATGCTATAACTTAGGGCGCCAGCACTTCATTTATTTATGCTCAGGGTCTGCGCCTGGCTGTGTACAAAGGGTTACATGCCTTGTCGGCAAGGCTTGTACAAAAGGTGGCTTGTCGGGGGGCCCGGCAAGCCGCGCCTTACGGGTAAAACATGCGAAGATGCTCAATGTTTGTCAGGACCCCGATCCTAAGTCACACCGATCTAGCTGTAACACGTCATATCACTTTGCGGCCTCACGCACGGTAACCCCACGGGTGCCACCTTACCTGGCCCGGGACCGTTTGCGCATTTTGGCACACGTATATGACAGTGTCGCTAGCATCCATATGACGGAGAACCTGGGCCGACATGGCTAGTTATAAACCAAAAGTGGCACTAAATTACAGAGACAGGCATCCATGACCCAGCAACGAACGTGTCGGTCATCAACGTATGAACCCAAGTCGTAGCAAGCTACATGGACTTAAAGGAACAACGCGTGACATTTCCCTTAAGGGACAGACACAGGAACGAAGAAGGACACATGCCGGCCAGCCTACGTGTTCCGAGCAGTAGCAAGCTACCAAGGCTCATTGGAATCACTAGGAGGCATTTCCTTGTAAGATAGGCTACCAAAGGAAAACAACTAGGTGTCGGATCCCACACATACCAAGCATTTCAATCATACACGCAATATGCTCAATATGTGCAAATACAACATTGCATCACAACAGAACTCTATGACTCAAAGTACTTTATTTAAAAGGCTCCAAGAGCCATACATAACATAGTCATACAGGTAGGGGTCACATGACCCAATACTCAAGTCATACAGTCATACAAGCACAAGAGAAAGCAACATGTCTGAGTACAGACAACTTAGAAAATAAAACAGGCTTGGTGTAGCCTGACTATCTACAAGGCCCTTCACAAGCTCCAGATCACCGTCTGGGTGTCAAGCTACTCGTCGACGTCAACGTCTATGTAGAACCCATCAGCAGGGGCAGGGTTCTCCTCTGCAACAGTTATTAAGCAAACATGAGTACAAAGGTACTCAGCAAGTCTTACCACAGAACCTATCATACATGCAACATTATCAAAGGGGGTAGTGGAGTTTATAGCAGAATGCCAGCTTTGACCTTGGCTAACCTATACTACAACTTCCAACAGATTGCAAGATGTTATTACGAACACGAGTCCTCTAGTCACCACATCAATACACTACCACGGATCCTCTTCCGTCATCCTACGGAAGGGCCATCCACGGCACTCACGCTTATCTTGAGGCTTTTAGTAGTATCCATCAACTTGTCTATGAACTGTAAGAGTAACCAAGTAGTTCGTACCGCGAACAACGGCTATTCGAATAGTTTGATAACCCTGCAGGGGTGTACTTCTTCACACACGCTTTCACCGCTTATCGCCGTTTACTCGGCGTGTACTCGGCAACCTTCAAGCGGAAGCCCAGCGAGGGTGTCGGCCACGACCTGACTAACTACACAAGTCTCTCGTCCAGGTTTATCGCCTATTTGGGTTCCATCCATGGGGAGATCCGGTCGGGGTGTCGCTCACGGCCCCAAACGATGTTTACAGGGTTCCCGAGTCACCTAACGGGCAACCGGTACACCGTGCCACGTACCTATCGCATCACAACCCACCCCGAGGGTCAGCGTTGTGCACGACCTCCAGTAAGCTATAAACACCAGAAACTAGTTGCAACTCCTGGACAGAGATCAAGGGTAATTAATAAGTCGAGAGGGTCAATTAAGGATCCCAATGCATGGTAGTAGCTGTAACTTGAACCACACATACAGATCTCGGGTCCTATGGACGATTCCAATGAAACAACCCACCATGTACTCCTACATGGCCTTTCATCGATACCTTTACCAAGCGTATTCCACACTTCCTTCTCTTTATCGAAAGATTGTTTCACTCTGATTCATCACCCAGATGAATCAGACCAGACACAACTCTAAGCATAGCAGGCAACATAAACAAATAGCATGGTGGATCACACATCACATGGCTCAATCAACTCCTACACATGCTAGTGGGTTTCAACTATTTACTGTGGCAATGACAGGTCATGCAAGGGAATAGGGTTCAACTACCGCAGCAAGTAGCAGTTCACACGTTGTTGCCTTAATGCAGTAAAAGAGAGCAGGAGCGAGAAGATTGGGTCGTATCGGAATGATCAATGATTGCTTGCCTGACAAGGTAGCTGTCGGGTACTGCTCTTCAACTGGATACGCGGCAGTATCCTCGGGAGCAGGACCTAACATAGAGAATACCGACGATACAATCATTAACAAACAAATGCAACAATATGATGCATGTTTATGACATGGCAAGATGCATGTGTGTTGGCTAATGCAACTAAGACCAGAGGGGTTTGAACCTATTTGAATCAAGGATTCAAATTGAAATTCAAACTATTATTTAAATAAGTGCATTATCATGTTTTTGATATAAACAGCAAGTTAACTTGTTCAAACATGCATGAAACCAGTGCCATTAGATAGATTGGATTTTTCTGATCATTTTTCATATATAAATCTTTTCCATCTGAGCTATGGTTGATTTTATATGATTTTTAGAAGTTTTGGGTATTTTCTGGAATTTCCTGAATTATTATAAATCTAAAAATCCCAGAAAAACCTTTACTGCGTCAGCATGACATCATGCTGACGTCAGCCAGTCAGCAGGGCCAGTCCAGGTCAAACCTGACCAGTGGGTCCCCCATGTCAGTGTCTTAGGAGTTAATCCCGGTCATAACCAGGGTTGACTGGGTTTGACTAACAGCGGGGCCCCATTGTCAGTGACTGGGGTGTCTAAACTAATTACTGTTAACTCCTAATCATCGAGCCACGTCAGCCCGCCGGAGTTGGCCGGCGGCGACCATTGCGCACGGCGGTGACTCGTCGGAATCCCTATTCCGGCATCCATTTGCCGCGCGGATGGGCTCGGTGTGCTCCTGGTGATGTACCGCATCCAGCGGTGCCACTGGTTGGACGAGGGGTCGCCGGAGTCGTCGGCGACGAGCTCGTCCGCGGCGGTGCTCGCACGGGGTTGGTCGGGATGGTGTTGTAGTGCACGGGAGGAGGAGCTGAAGCTCGCTCTAGCTTGCTGGTGACCTACTGAAGCTAACGGCGTGCTCGGCCGCGAGGTACGGTGCCTATAGCCACGGCGGGGAGTTGGCCGGCGGCGGTGATCGTCGGTGAGCAAAGGGGGCGGCGGCTACAAGGCCTAAACGAGTCCGTGGAGAGGGGGGTTCGAAGCGTGAGCTCACAGCGGTCGCAGAGGGCGTCGAAGTGAGCTCGGGGACGGTCGGACGACGGCGTACGGGCGGCGGCGATCTCCGGTGCCGGAGGTTGAAGACGACGGCAAGGGGGACGTTGCGGAGCTCCTGGCGTCGTGTGCGTCGGTGGGGAGCTTCGGGGCGACGAGGTGGAGCTAGTGGTGCTTCTGGGAGGCGAGGAGGTGGCGTAGGGCGCGGTTTCAGCGGTCGTCGGCGACGAGCTCGCTCGGGGGAGCTCGGCGGAGGGAAGAGAGGAGGGGAGAGACACGGGAGAGAGGGGGAAACGGTCGGGGTGGCTCCGTGGCGTCGTTCCAGCCCGTCCAGAAGGCCGAGGGGCCAGCCAGGCAGGCAGGAGGTGGCCGGCGCATCGGCGGCGCTCGCCACCGAGCTTCTTCGTGCGCTGGCGCGGCGAAGAAGACGGTGGTGCCCCTGGTGGGCTGGGCCGGCTGGGCCAGCAGGTAAGTGGGCTCAGGTAAGATTCTTCCTATTTTCCTTTTCCTATTTTCTTTCTGTTTTATTTCTTTTGCAACTTTGTTCATTTAATAAAAATGCCTAAACATTTTTATAAATCATAACACTTGTCATACATGTTGTATATAATATGAACAGTAGGAAACATTATAGTTTATGATTATTTGAGCATTTAAAATATTTAAAAGTATTTAAATGCCCAAATTCAATTACCATATGAATTAATCCAAAACCCTAGATTGTCCTAGAAAATTGTGCACCATTTTTGGCAGAGGTTTAAGACCAAGGCAGAAATGATGAACATTTTGAAGGGCATTTTGGGTACATTGGAAAATATTTTAGTAAACCCTAGTTGTTAGGGGAGGGGGTGCTGGGGTTTCTGTTAATCCCATTTCAAGTTTCTTTGAAAGTAAACATGATGCACACTCTAGTCAGGTCCTAATGCAAGTGTTAGCTAGGGATGTGACAACTCACCCCCACTTAAAAGAATCGCGTCCCGAGATTCGGGTTCCTCCGGAAAGAGGGTGGGGTACTCAAGTCGAAGACGATCCTCCCTTTCCCAAGTGGCTTCACTCTCGGAATGATGTGACCATTGAACCTTGAGAAACTTGATATTGTGGCGTCGAGTGGTGCGCTCAGTTTGATCAAGAATACGAATGGGGTATTCTCGATATGTGAGATTGTCTTGGATATCAAGCGTTTCGTGGTCCACTCCACGGATAGGATCCGAGAAGCAACGCCTGAGTTGGGAAACGTGGAAAACATCATGAACTCTGGAGAGGTGCGGAGGTAGTTCCAATTGGTAGGCAACTTCTCCTCGTTTGGCAAGAATGCGAAAAGGACCGATAAAACGAGGGGCCAATTTGCCTTTGAATACCGAAGCGATGGGTTCCCTTAAGAGGAGTAACCCGAAGGTAAGCCTTATCGCCGACTTCAAAAGTCACAGCCTTATGATGACTATCATATTGGCTCTTTTGGCGAGACTGGGCTGTTTTCAATCTCTCACGAACGATGCGAACTTGTTCCTCTGCTTCCTGAATCATATCCGGGCCAAAGAATTGTCTTTCGTAGGTTTCCGACCAGTTAAGAGGTGTTCGACACCTTCGTCCATATAGAACTTCGAAGGGAGCTTTACCCAAGCTGGCTTGATAACTATTGTTATAAGCGAATTCGGCAAATGGAAGACACTTTTCCCATTCCATACCGAAAGAAATGACAGAGGCTCGAAGCATGTCTTCCAGAATTTGATTGACTCGTTCCACTTGACCACTTGACTGCGGATGGAAGGCAGTACTGAAAGTGAGATGAGTTCCCATAGCATTCTGGAAACTTTCCCAAAATCGGGAAGTGAAGAGACTTCCACGGTCTGAGTTAATCTCCAACGGTACACCATGTAGTGATACAATTCGAGAGATATATAAGTCTGCTAGCTGGCTAGCGGTAATACTCTCCCGAACAGGCAGGAAGTGAGCTACTTTAGAGAGGCGGTCGATAACGACGAAGATAGCATTATTCCCTTTCCTGGACCTGGGAAACCCGGTAATGAAGTCCATACCGACTTTATCCCATTTCCATTCAGGAATAGCTAGAGGTTGAAGGGTGCCAGCAGGCCGTTGATGCTCTGCTTTAACTCGACGACAAACGTCGCAGTTAGCAATGAACTGAGCGATTTCTCTCTTCATCCTAGTCCACCAGAATCTTTGACGTAGGTCTTGATACATTTTAGTACTACCGGGATGAATCGTGAGAGGAGATTCATGAGCCTCCTTGAGAATCAGTTGTCGTAGTTGTGGTTTCTTGGGCACCACCAAGCGGTTCTCAAAGTACACTACACCTCGATCATCCATAGAGAAACTTCTAGCGAGTCCACTAGCGATGTTCTCCTTGATCCGAGATATGCCTTTATCATACCGCTGGGCAACTATGATTTGATCCAAAAGGGTAGGTTTCGCCACCAAGGTGGAAAGGAATCCTCGAGGAACAATGTGAAGGTTAAGCTTACGAAATTCCTCGTGGAGAAGTGGTTGACTTTGTTGTAACATTAAATTGTTACAATAAGACTTACGACTTAGTGCATCAGCCATGACATTGGCCTTTCCAGGAGTATAAGTGATTCCTAAATCGTAGTCGGTGAGCAACTCAACCCAACGTCTTTGCCTGAGATTCAAATCCGGTTGGGTGAAGATATACTTCAAGCTTTGGTGATCAGTGAAAATTTCACAGCGATTACCAAGAAGGTAATGTCGCCATGTTTTGAGGGCATGGACTACAGCTGCAAGCTCTAGATCATGAGTAGGATAATTATCCTCATGTGGACGCAACTGTCGGGATGCGTATGCAATCACTTGACGATCTTGCATAAGAATGCAACCTAGTCCTTGTCGCGAGGCGTCGCAATAGATGATAAAATCCTTGGAAAAGTCTGGTGGTACCAGTACAGGTGCAGATGTCAGGCGTCTTTTCAGTTCCTGAAAACTGGACTCGCACTGTGGGGTCCACTCAAACTTTTTATCTTTCTTGAGGAGTTCGGTTAGAGGTTAAGCAACCTTGGAGAAGTTCTCGACGAAACGTCGGCAATAGCTCGCTAAGCCAAGAAAACTCCTAACTTGCTTGACCGATTCAGGGGGAGTCCAATCAAGGACGGCTTGAACTCGCTCGGGATTGACAGCAATACCCTTGCCAGAGATTACATGACCTAGATAGGTTACTTCTGGCAACCAAAATTCACATTTAGAGAATTTGGCATAAAGGCGGTGCTCTCGAAGTTTCGTCAATACCAGCCTTAAATGCTCGGCATGATCTTCCTTGTTCTTGGAGAAAATGAGTATATCATCGAGGTATACCACGACGAATTTATCCAGGAACTCCATGAATATAGAATTCATTAACCGAGAAAAGGTAGCTGGGGCATTGGTTAATCCGAAGGACATGACGGTGTACTCGTATTGGCCATAACGAGTAACGAAAGCCGTTTTAGGAATGTCCCCGTTCTTGATTTTGATTTGATGGTAGCCCAACCTCAAATCCATCTTAGAGAAGACTGAGGATCCAGCGAGCTGATCATACAGATCGTTGATCCTGGGAAGCGGATACTTGTTCTTTATGGTGACCAGATTGACAGGTCGGTAATCTACAACCATCCGCTCCGTTCCATCCTTCTTCTTGACGAAGAGGACGGGGCAAGCCCAAGGGGAAGAGCTAGGACGGATGAAACCCTTTTGCAAGGACTCATCGAGTTGTTTCTTTAGCTCAGCTAATTCTAGGGGTGCCATCTTATAAGGTCTCCTAGAGATTGGGACAGTTCCAGGAATAAGATCTATCACGAACTCGACATCTCTGTCAGGTGGAACTCCTGGCAGTTCTTCTGGAAAAACATCCGGAAAGTCACGGACTACCGGGATATCTTCGAGTTCTGGTAGAGGGCTGGCATTAAGAGAGTAGAGCTGACGTTCAGCCATTCGAGTCAAGACATTGACTATCTTGCCGGATGGATGTGTAAGTTGAACGGTCCTAGTAAAGCAGTCAATTTTGGCGTAATGGGTTGTCATCCAATCCATACCCAGAATGATATTTATGTCCGAGGACTTGAGAGCGATTAGGGATGCAAGGAAAACAAGTCTATCGACAAGGATTTCATTTCCATGGCTTACCCTAGAGGTTTGCCACTTTGAACCAGGAGTTTGAATAACCATGGAAGTAGGCATGTCACAAAAGTCATGTTGTGCAATCGAGCATAGCTTTCAGATATGAACGAATGGGATGCTCCAGTATCGAAAAGAACAGATGCCGGATGGCAGTTTACGAGAAGCGTACCAAGGACGACGTTAGGATCCTCATAAGCTTCTTCGGCAGAAACATAGTTGACATGACCACGAGCAGTGGGGATTGGTTTGACATAGTTCACCTTGCCGGTTGGCTTACCACGGCCAACGGGTTTTCCTGGCTGATTCTGGGGACAATCACGCATGTAGTGTCCCGGTTCTCCACACTTGAAACATGTCACAGTGGTGGTGCGTGGAGCAAAGTTGGAGGGTGGACCTCCATAGGTCTTAGCAGGTGCAAACTGTTGAGTTGGACGAGGCGCCTCATAGGATGGCCTCGGTGTATACTTGGGTGGCAGAGCAGTGTTAGGAACCCATACACGGCGCTTGTGAGAACCAGAGCCGGATGAGGAACCAAGGTCTCGAGTATGCTTGCGGGTGGCCTCGAAGTCGGTCTGGCCTGTCTCAGCACTGATAGCCTTGTTAACCAACTTCTGGAAAGAGGTACACTCGTGCAGACGTAGATCACGACGAAGTTCAGGGCTGAATCCCTTGCGGAACCTCGCCTGTTTCTTGGCATCGGTGGATACTTCCTCAGGTGCATAGCGTGCCAGATTACCAAACTCACGACTGTAGCCATCCACAGTCAGACGGCCCTGGGTGAAATTGCAGAATTCCTCCCGCTTGCGATCCATGAGACCTTCCGGAATGTGATGTTCACGGAATGCCTCACTGAACTCAACCCAGGTAGTGACTTGGCCAGCAGGACGCATAGCTTCAAAATTTTCCCACCAAAGACTGGCAGGGCCCTCAAGATGGTAGGCGGCGTAGATAACCTTGTCAGCTTCGGCCACACGGGCAGAGTGTAGCTTGTGGGTGATACTACGTAGCCAGTCATCAGCATCCAGAGGTTCAGTGGAGTGATGGAACTTCGGTGGACACATCTTGATAAAATCGTGGATTGACACCACGTCATTCCTCTGACGGAATCCAGTGTTTTGCTCTATGCGTTCCAGCAGACGGTTGGTCTCTCTCTTGTTCCGTTCTGCTTCAAGCATAACTTCCGCCAAGGAGGGTGGCTGGGGCAGATTTCCATCTCTAGCCCCACTAGCCTCACCCTGCTCCTGAGCAGCAGGAGTGTTGCGAGTGTTGACCATCCTAGGAAAAAACAAATCAACGGTTTAGACAAGGATGGCAAAATTTGACATAGAAGTGCAGAATGTAATGGATGACACAGAATGCAGAGATGTTCATCCGTACGACATGGTAATATAGGAACTGCTATATATACACCAGTGGTCATACACACCATACAAAGTTTAGTACAAGCCAAGGCTAAAGTACAACTGCGGTGAAAGACGATACATCCCATCAGAGGCATTCCAGGCTCCTATACATTATTTAACTACACCTCCGGAATTCAGTACACACTAGTCATATTCCACAAGACACGCAGGACGGTGGAAATACAACTATTACAATACTACTACTACCACGGACTAGCTCAGACATTCGTGTAGTAATCCTCGTAAAGATTACCACCGTAGCCTGGAAGTGGTACAGACGGATCTTGGAACTCGCGAGCACTCGAAGGTTGTGGACCATAAGGGCATGGGTGTGGTCTCGGTCCTGTTGCTGGTGGTAACCGACGCCCACGTGGAGGTGTAATACCCCCAACGTCACGCCAATCCATGCGATCAGGCAGACGAGTCCGCACAGGATACAAATCCCGCATGTCGAGATATCCGGCGTGCACAGCAGGTGCAAGCCGTGTCAAAGTAGTCTAATGAGCAGCTCGGGTGTTATACAGCTCCATTCGGAGGGCACGGACCTCACGGTCCCTATCCTCCAACATCTGAACAGTAGTCTGAAGCAGTGGCTCTTCATGAGCAGCATCAGTATACAGACCAGTGTAGTAGCCTTCTTCTCCGGGGAGTGAAGCTGGCATGTAACAGAACTCAGTGTTCAGCAACAGGGCATGCCTAGCACGGAGAATGGTCATCATCGAATAAGCGGCATCCTGTACTGCCATCTCGATGGTAATCCCGAGTCCATAAGACCAATGGATGGGATCATTTGCTCCGGGATATGAGGGGTATATCCGGACTGTGCATAAATACTGACTTTGATTAAAATCCCGATACTGTTCCTCCACAGTGTATTCAGGATACCAGCGATAACCGGTCTCAGTCATCACACGGACTAGCATGGCCGTGTGACCAGGCACATTAATGCACCGAGTCAAACGAACCACTTGGTGAGGAATGCGGCCAGACATCTGAAACACGAAATAATGCAAATGCATTAGTGTTCCTGGAAGAAATCGGGCAGCATAACAACTGTAAATGCTCAAACAGAGATTTGAGACATCATACAAATGATAGCATAGCCACTCAACAATTCCATATCAAGGTTCCGGTTCAATAATCATCATACTCAAAAGGATAGAAACTGAACTGAGGCTTAAAACCAAAAATCCTAAGGGTCTACGGATTAGTAACACGTGAACCTAGTAAGGATAAGAGGCCTAGTCCTAAATCCCCGTAGAAAGAATAGACAGACTCAGATCAGAAGGGCATAAGGTAAAGGAGTAAAAAGAGCCTTACATTCCCTTCCACAATCAATTCCCCTACATATAACTAAGAATTTTTCTAGACTCAACATCGACCAGTTTGGCTTGAGAAACCTACAGGCAGTCCAGCTCTGATGCCAACGCTGTTAGGACCCCGATCCTAAGTCACACCGATCTAGCTGTAACACGTCATATCACTTTGCGGCCTCACGCACGGTAACCCCACGGGTGCCACCTTACCTGGCCCGGGACCGTTTGCGCATTTTGGCACACGTATATGACAGTGTCGCTAGCATCCATATGACGGAGAACCTGGGCCGACATGGCTAGTTATAAACCAAAAGTGGCACTAAATTACAGAGACAGGCATCCATGACCCAGCAACGAACGTGTCGGTCATCAACGTATGAACCCAAGTCGTAGCAAGCTACATGGACTTAAAGGAACAACGCGTGACATTTCCCCTAAGGGACAGACACAGGAACGAAGAAGGACACATGCCGGCCAGCCTACGTGTTCCGAGCAGTAGCAAGCTACCAAGGCTCATTGGAATCACTAGGAGGCATTTCCCTGTAAGATAGGCTACCAAAGGAAAACAACTAGGTGTCGGATCCCACACATACCAAGCATTTCAATCATACACGCAATATGCTCAATATGTGCAAATACAACATTGCATCACAACAGAACTCTATGACTCAAAGTACTTTATTTAAAAGGCTCAGAGAGCCATACATAACATAGTCATACAGGTAGGGGTCACATGACCCAACACTCAGGTCATACAGTCATACAAGCACAAGCGGAAGCTACATGTCTGAGTACAGACAACTTAGAAAATAAAACAGGCTTGGTGTAGCCTGACTATCTACAAGGCCCTTCACAAGCTCCAGATCACCGTCTGGGTGTCAAGCTACTCGTCGACGTCAACGTCTATGTAGAACCCATCAGCAGGGGCAGGGTTCTCCTCTGCAACAGTTATTAAGCAAACATGAGTACAAAGGTACTCAGCAAGTCTTACCACAGAACCTATCATACATGCAACATTATCAAAGGGGGTAGTGGAGTT
The DNA here is from genome assembly GCA_902687465.1 of Secale cereale. Classification (NCBI taxonomy): domain Eukaryota; kingdom Viridiplantae; phylum Streptophyta; class Magnoliopsida; order Poales; family Poaceae; genus Secale; species Secale cereale. The sequence continues at coordinate 296,466,694 of LR738715.1, read as the reverse complement.
TATAGCAGAATGCCAGCTTTGACCTTGGCTAACCTATACTACAACTTCCAACAGATTGCAAGATGTTATTACGAACACGAGTCCTCTAGTCACCACATCAATACACTACCACGGATCCTCTTCCGTCATCCTACGGAAGGGCCATCCACGGCACTCACGCTTATCTTGAGGCTTTTAGTAGTATCCATCAACTTGTCTATGAACTGTAAGAGTAACCAAGTAGTTCGTACCGCGAACAACGGCTATTCGAATAGTTTGATAACCCTGCAGGGGTGTACTTCTTCACACACGCTTTCACCGCTTATCGCCGTTTACTCGGCGTGTACTCGGCAACCTTCAAGCGGAAGCCCAGCGAGGGTGTCGGCCACGACCTGACTAACTACACAAGTCTCTCGTCCAGGTTTATCGCCTATTTGGGTTCCATCCGTGGGGAGATCCGGCCGGGGTGTCGCTCACGGCCCCAAACGATGTGTACAGGGTTCCCGAGTCACCTAACGGGCAACCGGTACACCGTGCCACGTACCTGTCGCATCACAACCCACCCCGAGGGTCAGCGTTGTGCACGACCTCCAGTAAGCTATAAACACCAGAAACTAGTTGCAACTCCTGGACAGAGATCAAGGGTAATTAATAAGTCGAGAGGGTCAATTAAGGATCCCAATGCATGGTAGTAGCTATAACTTGAACCACACATACAGATCTCGGGTCCTATGGACGATTCCAATGAAACAACCCACCATGTACTCCTACATGGCCTTTCATCGATACCTTTACCAAGCGTATTCCACACTTCCTTCTCTTTATCGAAAGATTGTTTCACTCTGATTCATCACCCAGATGAATCAGACCAGACACAACTCTAAGCATAGCAGGCAACATAACCAAATAGCATGGTGGATCACACATCACATGGCTCAATCAACTCCTACACATGCTAGTGGGTTTCAACTATTTACTGTGGCAATGACAGGTCATGCAAGGGAATAGGGTTCAACTACCGCAGCAAGTAGCAGTTCACACGTTGTTGCCTTAATGCAGTAAAAGAGAGCAGGAGCGAGAAGATTGGGTCGTATCGGAATGATCAATGATTGCTTGCCTGACAAGGTAGCTGTCGGGTACTGCTCTTCAACTGGATACGCGGCAGTATCCTCGGGAGCAGGACCTAACATAGAGAATACCGACGATACAATCATTAACAAACAAATGCAACAATATGATGCATGTTTATGACATGGCAAGATGCATGTGTGTTGGCTAACGCAACTAAGACCAGAGGGGTTTGAACCTATTTGAATCAAGGATTCAAATTGAAATTCAAACTATTATTTAAATAAGTGCATTATCATGTTTTTGATATAAACAGCAAGTTAACTTGTTCAAACATGCATGAAACCAGTGCCATTAGATAGATTGGATTTTTCTGATCATTTTTCATATATAAATCTTTTCCATCTGAGCTATGGTTGATTTTATATGATTTTTAGAAGTTTTGGGTATTTTTTGGAATTTCCTGAATTATTATAAATCTAAAAATCCCAGAAAAACCTTTACTGCGTCAGCATGACATCATGCTGACGTCAGCCAGTCAACAGGGCCAGTCCAGGTCAAACCTGACCAGTGGGTCCCCCATGTCAGTGTCTTAGGAGTTAATCCTGGTCATAACCAGGGTTGACTGGGTTTGACTAACAGCGGGGCCCCACTGTCAGTGACTGGGGTGTCTAAACTAATTACTGTTAACTCCTAATCATCGAGCCACGTCAGCCCGCCGGAGTTGGTCGGCGGTGACCATTGCGCACGGCGGTGACTCGTCGGAATCCCTATTCCGGCATCCATTTGCCGCGCGGATGGGCTCGGTGTGCTCCTGGTGATGTACCGCATCCAGCGGTGCCACTGGTTGGACGAGGGGTCGCCGGAGTCGTCGGCGACGAGCTCGTCCGCGGCGGTGCTCGCACGGGGTTGGTCGGGATGGTGTTGTAGTGCACGGGAGGAGGAGCTGAAGCTCGCTCTAGCTTGCTGGTGACCTACTGAAGCTAACGGCGTGCTCGGCCGCGAGGTACGGTGCCTATAGCCACGGCGGGGAGTTGGCCGGCGGCGGTGATCGTCGGTGAGCAAAGGGGGCGGCGGCTACAAGGCCTAAACGAGTCCGTGGAGAGGGGGGTTCGAAGCGTGAGCTCACAGCGGTCGCAGAGGGCGTCGAAGTGAGCTCGGGGACGGTCGGACGACGGCGTACGGGCGGCGGCGATCTCCGGTGCCGGAGGTTGAAGACGACGGCGAGGGGGACGTTGCGGAGCTCCTGGCGTCGTGTGCGTCGGTGGGGAGCTTCGGGGCGACGAGGCGGAGCTAGTGGTGCTTCTGGGAGGCGAGGAGGTGGCGTAGGGCGCGGTTTCAGCGGTCGTCGGCGACGAGCTCGCTCGGGGGAGCTCGGCGGAGGGAAGAGAGGAGGGGAGAGACACGGGAGAGAGGGGGAAACGGTCGGGGTGGCTCCGTGGCGTCGTTCCAGCCCGTCCAGAAGGCCGAGGGGCCAGCCAGGCAGGCAGGAGGTGGCCGGCGCATCGGCGGCGCTCGCCACCGAGCTGCTTCGTGCGCTGGCGCGGCGAAGAAGACGGTGGTGCCCCTGGTGGGCTGGGCCGGCTGGGCCAGCAGGTAAGTGGGCTCAGGTAAGATTCTTCCTATTTTCCTTTTCCTATTTTCTTTCTGTTTTATTTCTTTTGCAACTTTGTTCATTTAATAAAAATGCCTAAACATTTTTATAAATCATAACACTTGTCATACATGCTGTATATAATATGAACAGTAGGAAACATTATAGTTTATGATTATTTGAGCATTTAAAATATTTAAAAGTATTTAAATGCCCAAATTCAATTACCATATGAATTAATCCAAAACCCTAGATTGTCCTAGAAAATTGTGCACCATTTTTGGTAGAGGTTTAAGACCAAGGCAGAAATGATGAACATTTTGAAGGGCATTTTGGGTACATTGGAAAATATTTTAGTAAACCCTAGTTGTTAGGGGAGGGGGTGCTGGGGTTTCTGTTAATCCCATTTCAAGTTTCTTTGAAAGTAAACATGATGCACACTCTAGTCAGGTCCTAATGCAAGTGTTAGCTAGGGATGTGACAATGTTCCAGGAGTTGCTCACCGGAACAGTATTTTTGGTCTCCAGGCGGACTGCGCCAGGCCTGGTGACTCGTATTACCCGATAAGGGCCTTCCCTCTTCGGCATCAACTTGTTGGTATTCTTGGCCGATTGAACGCGCTGAAGAACAAGGCCGCCTTCCTCAAAGCTTCGGGCATGGACCTTGCGGCTATGGTAGCGGCACAAGGCTTGCTGGCAGCGTGCTGCTCTCACAGCCGCCCGAAGACGATCTTCCTCAAGGAGCGTTGCGTCATCTTGCCGCAGTTGCTCTTGCTCAAGCTTATCATAAGCGAGCACTTGAGGTGACCCGTATATGAGTTCAGTGAGGAGAACTGGTTCTGCCCCATATACTAGGGCAAAGGGTGTCTGGCCGGTGGCTTGATTAGGCGTCGTTCTGATCGACCAAAGAACCGTCGGCAACTCATCAATCCAGCGCCTTCTACTCTTGCGCAGCCTGTCAAAGGTCTTTGTCCTTAAGCCTCGCAGGACTTCAGCGTTTGCTCTCTCAGCTTGACCATTGCTTCGTGGGTGAGCAACGGAAGCGAAACAGACTTTGCTGCCGAGGTCTTGGGTATATTGCATGAAGGTGCGGCTTGTGAACTGTGTGCCGTTGTCGGTGATGACCCTGTTGGGTACACCAAAACGGCACACTAGTCCCTTGAAGAATTTGACGGCTGACAGAGCTGTGACCTTCCTCACTACCTCCACCTCTGGCCACTTTGCGAACTTGTTGATTGCGACGTACAAGTACTCAAAGACCCCGACAGCACGGGAGGAAAGGGCCTAGTATGTCGAGCCCCCAGACCGAGAAGGGCCAGGAGAGAGGAATGGTTTGAAGGGCTTGAGCCGGCTGATGAAGTTTCTTTGAATGGAACAGACACGCTTCACACCTGGTGACCAGTCCCATCGCATCCTGGAGGGCTGTGGGCCAGAAGAAGCCTTGCTGAAATGCCTTGCCAGCAAGGGCTCTTCACCCTATGTGGGATCCACATATGCCTCCATGTATCTTTGCCAACAGCCCCAGTCCTTCCTCTCGAGGGATACACTTCGATTTCACATCGTTCAGTCTCTTTCTGTACAGGACGTCATCGACGAACTGGTACATAGCAGATCGACGGGCTACTTTTTCCGCTTCTTCCTGCTTCTCAGGAAGTTCCCCAGTTTGGAGGAATCCGACGGTATGCTGTGCCCACACTGGAGCCTGGGGCTCAACGGCGAGGACTAAAGGCATTTCTTCTGCTATAGGAGCGGCTGTCTCGACGGCAAGAGCTTGATGCTCTGCCGGAGCTAGCCGTCCCGTGGCGGGCTTAGTGTCCCCGGCAACATCCTTGCCGGCGGCTCCGGGGAGCTCGGCGGGAAAGTACTTGCTGGGCCCTGATTTCCTCCTCTTGTTTTGCTCTGTTGATGGATCAACAGATGGCTGAGAAAGCTGAAGCACAAAGGGACCTGGTTCCACAGGTAACTTGAGGGCAGCGCGCTTTGACAGGTAATCGGCGATGTCGTTCTCTGCTCGGGGAAGTTGCTCCGCCTGTACACCATCAAAGCGCTCTTCCAGCTTTCTCACTTCATCGACGTAGGCCTTCATCAACGGGCTCTGGTAATCTTTGTTGACTTGTTTGATGACAAGTTGCGAATCGCCCCTGACAATGAGTTTCTTGATTCTGAGGTCTGCCGCGATCCTAATACCAGCAAGCAGCCCTTCATATTCGGCAGTATTGTTCGTTGGTACCTCCCTGGGGAAGTGCATCTGGACCACGTACTTGAGGTGCTCTCCAATGGGCGCGACAAGCAGTATGCCAGCCCCGGCGCCCTATAAGGAGAAAGCTCCATCAAAGTACATGATCCAGTCGTAACTCACCTCTTTGCCTAGGAGAGCAGTTTCCTGGGCTTCTTCATCAGGCGTGGCGGTCCATTCTGCAATGAACTCCGCCAGGACTCGGCTTTGAATCGTCGAGGTACTTTTAAACTTGAGGCCAAAGCTGGACAGCTCCAGTGCCCACTCTACAATTCTTCCCGTTGCATCTGGATTGTGCAATATCCGTTGTAGAGGGAGGCGAGTGACGACAGTGATCTCGTGTGCCTGGAAGTAGTGACGCAGCTTCCTCGAGGCCATAAGAAGGCCGAAGAGCAATTTCTGCACACCGGAGTGCCTTGATCTAGCCCCCTGCAAGAGGGAGCTAACAAAGTAGACCAGGTGCTGCATCATTTTCTTCCTTGGCGGCACTCCAACCGGCCGTGTCGTCTCTGCACCAATGGCATCAGACTCTGTCACTGCTATCACCTCGTCATCAATTTCTCTCTGTGCCACTAGTGCGGCGCTGACCACCTGGTTCGTTGCCGCCAGGTATAGCAGCAACGGTTCTTGTGGCCTTGGCGCAACTAGTACTGGCGTGGAGGAAAGATACCTCTTCAAATCTTGCAATGCTGCTTCGGCTTCTGGCGTCCACTCCATTGGGCCCGCCTTTTTCAAAATCTTGAAAAAGGGGAGGGCGCGCTCGGCAGACTTGGAAATGAATCTGCTCATGGAGGCAATGCAGCCAGCAAGCCGACGCACATCCTTGACCCGTTTGGGTGCTTCAATCTGTTCTATAGCTTTGATCTTGTCCGGATTGGCCTCTATCCCACGCTGTGACACAAAGAACCCGAGAAGCTTGCCGGACGGGACGCCGAAGACGCACTTCTCAGGGTTCAGCTTGAGACTGATCTTGTGTAGGTTTGCAAACGTCTCTTGTAGATCCGGTATGAGGGTTGCCCTATTCTCGGTTTTGACCACTATATCATCCATATAAGCCTCCATATTTCTATGGAGCTGGGGTTCAAAACCAATCTGGACTGCCCTTGCAAACGTCGAGCCAGCACTCTTCAACCCGAAAGGCATTCGTACGAAACAATACGTACCACATGGGGTGATGAATGCTGTCTTCTCTTCGTCTTCTCTTGTCATGAAGATCTGGTGGTAGCCGGAGTAGGCATCGAGAAATGACAACAGGTCACACCCAGCTGTGGAGTCAACAATCTGGTCGATGCGCGGCAACAGGAAGGGGTCTTTGGGACAAGCCTTATTGATATCTGTGTAATCAATACACAGCCTCCACTTCCCATTATCCTTGTGCACTACCACTGGATTGGCCAACCACGTTGGATGGAGCACTCCTCATACCAAACCCGCTGCTTCCAGTTTCCGGATCTCCTCTGTGATGAACTCTTGTCGTTCCAAAGCTTGCTTCCTGACCTTCTGATTGACGGGCCACGCATGAGGACAAATAGCAAGGTGGTGCTCAATCACCTCCCTGGGAACGCCGGGGATGTCGGATGCTTGCCATGCAAACACATCAACATTTGACCGCAGGAAGGTGACGAGCGTGTCTTCCTATTTGTCGTCAAGGGTGGAGCTTATGGTGAAAGCCCCTCCTGTGTCGTCCTCCTTGACAGAAACCTTCTTGGTTCCCGGCGGTGTGGCCCTGGACTTCTTGTTTCCGCCGGTGGAGCTCTCCGCCACGTCCTCGACAGGAGCACTACACTTCGAAGAGGGTGCGCTGGCCGGAGTGGGTGTCCGAGGTCTCACCGGTCTTCTTCTTCTTCTTCCCGTCCGGGGATCCAGTGGCAGGATCAAGTGCCCTGGTGGCGGCAGCTGCTGCAACTGCTTGTTGGTATAGTTGGTCAGCGCAAATCAGCACATCTTTCTTGTTGGAGGGGATGGTGATGACCGTCACAGGTCCTGACATCTTTAGGGTGTTGTAGGCGTAGTGTGACGCCGCCATGAACTTGGCCAGCGCTGGGCGGCCAAGGATCGCGTTGTAGGGCAAGGGGATCTTGGCGACATCGAACACGATCCTTTCTGTCCTGTAGTTCAGATCACTTCCAAAAGTCACGGGCGGCGTGACCTTCCCCTTTGGTTGACTTCTTCCCGGGTTGACCCCCTGAAATGTGCCCGTTTCCTCGAGGTCTCCGTCAGGAATGTGCAGCTTCTCGATCATGGTAGGTGAGATTAAGTTAAGACCGGCCCCGCCATCGACTAGCATCTTTGTCACCTTTAGGTTGCGTATTGTTGGTGAAACCAACAATGGCAAGCACCCGACCGCAGTAGTGCGGTCGGGGTGATCCTCAGTGTCAAAAATGATAGGCGTGCTGGACCACTTCAGCGGCTTTTGGGCACCAGACGACGGCTCCGCCGCTGTAATCTCACGCGCCCACTGTTTAAGCTGGCGGTGAGAAGTATGCAGCGAGGTGCCGCCATCGACGCACATGGCCTCCGTGGCTTTCTGAAACTCTTGGTCGCCGGACTCGTCGTCCTCTTCGTGATCGTCGTCTTCTGGCTTTCTGTCACGGCCCCGGGCGGGCCTCTCCTGCTGTTTATCCTTGCCGCGACGGCCTGCTTGGCCGTCACGCTTCTTGCCGGACCCCTCAGCACCATCCTAGCCCTTCTCCTTGTCCCGCCTCTCATATTCAGCCCTCTGCTTCTCAGCAAGGAGCTCAACCTATCGGCACTTCTGGAGATCATGGCCTTTGGTGCGATGGATCTTGAAGTATTGCTTGTCGGAGTTTCCTGGCTTCTTGGCAGCCGCCAAGGCCCGGCAGGCGACACATCCGGCAATTTCCTTGCCGGGATCATCTGCCTTGGTTTTCTTGGCGGAGCCGGCGTCATCAGATCCCTGGACGACAAGCTCGGCTTTACCCTTGCGCTTCCTATTGCGGCGCCGGCCTTTCTTCGCCAGGGCGGCAGCATCTTCATCTGAAGAGTCGGTTTCCACGCTGGCATCTTCGCCGGGGTACTTCCTTCCCTCATCAGCCTGGGCACATCTGTCAGCAAGAACATAGAGTTCTGCCACATCTTTCACCTTGTTCATTGCCAGTTCTTCACGCATCTTGCAGTTACGCACGTTCTGATGGAACGCGCTGATGATGGCGGCAGGGTGAACATCAGGGATATTGTACTGTACCCTGCTGAACCTCTGTATATACTTGCGCAGACTCTCGCCTCCCTTCTGGGGAATGACGTGCAGGTCGCTCGCTTGGCCATGGGCTTGGTGACCTCCAGTAAAGGCGCCAACAAACTCATGGCACAAATCCGACCACGAGGAAATAGAGTCTACCGGCAAGTGCATCAACCACGACATGGCGTTGGGTTTAAGAGCCAATGGAAAGTAATTCGCAAGCACCTTATCATCGCGGGATCCGGTAGCTTGCATCGCGATGGTGTAGATGCTGAGGAACTCCGACGGGTGGGTCTTGCCGTTGTACTTCTCGCCAACGTCAGGCTTGAAGGTGCGGTGAGTGGGCCACTGGAACTGCCGCAGCTCACGGGTAAAAGCCGGACAGCCTACCTCATAAGGTAGACCTCCAGGGCTCTCCGGTGCTGGGCAGTTCACAGCAGGCCCTGCTCGCCTGTGTGACTGATGGCGCGCTCCGCGCCGGCACTCGATGGTGGTTCGAGCGTCTTCATGAGCTCGCTCCTGAAGAACTTGACGCTGGTCGCCGTGGGCCCGTGGGTCGGACGATGCTATGGAGATGTCGTCACCCGCGGCGTCTCGATGAGTCGACACACGCGGTACTGGGCGAGAAGGAGGCGAATGCACCATGGCCACGGTGCTGCCGGTCCTCCCGCCACCGGTGCGTGGGACCCCATAGGAGCGTCGACCCGGGGGCTTCACTGGACTTGGTTCATCCTTGTTAGCGACCACGACAAGGCTTTGGATGGTGGCTCTCCATTCGTCGAGTTTCCCCGTAACGGGAGGAAAGTCGAGGAGCAACTGCGCGCACGCCAGGGCTTCTGCTGGGGTTAGCGGTAGCGAAACCTGCATGGACCGCGATGCACTTTGACTCCCGACCATGTCAGGAGGAGCTCCATCATGATCCCGCGGTCGCATGCCGTTTCCACCAGTGCGTCGGCGGGCGGGCAGGTCTTCTACGTCTCGGGAGTGGCGCTCGAGGCTCTTCCCGCGGCGACGCCCGGGATCTTCGACATGATGACGCCGTTCATCGCGCGCTGCTTGGGAGGAGCGTGCTGTTGGCACCGGCGTGGGAGTCCTGGAGGCCCTTGCGTCGCCTTCGGGTGATGCGGCAGCGATCCTGGAGGGCCCCGCGCCACCCGCGGAGGGCCTGGCCCCGTCTTTGGATTTGGCGGTGCGTGGCCCGTTACCAGGCGCACAAACATCGCCACCTCCCAAACTCCGGCTATTGGGACGGTGTTGGTGCTCGCAAGCAGCGCCCCTGGTCCTTTCCGCGACTGGTCCGCTGCTCGCCCGCGTCGGGACGGGCTGTCCGGCCTCCGACTGGCCAACCACCACTGTCGTCTTCTTCTTGGGTGCCATGAATGATGAAGAAGCATCGAACTAACTGCTAAAGCCGATTCTCACAACTGCACCCCCTACCTGGCGCGCCAAAGATGTCGGTGTATTGGGAACGACACCTATGGGATCACAAGAATCCCTACTACGGTTAGCGGGGCGCGGGGTTGAGAGAAGAGCTGATCAAACAGATAGCACATGGTTCGTTTATCCAGGTTCGGGCCGCGAGGATGCGTAAAACCCTACTCCTGCTTTGGTGGATTGTGTATCTGTGTTCTTCAGCTAGCTATGGGGCGTGAGGAGCTCCAAAAAGCCGAATCCTCCTCCTGGTCGCCTCGGGCCTCCTTTTATAGAAAAAGGGGTTGCCACAGTGGCACATAGGAGGTGGAAAGGGTACAGTGATGTGAGTTTATCCCTCGCATTACATGACAAGGCGCATTTAATGCATCTTGCTTAGGTGTCCTTGATTTATCGGGGACGGGGGAGAGATCTGTCTTGTCCGTCGCCGCTCCTTCTTGTGTCAACACGCGCCCTGGCCAGCGATGCCTGAGATGCCATGTAGGTAGGCAGGAAGCTGAGGTGGCGCAATGGTGGGTCTTCACGAAGATCTGCATGCCTCCACGCAGGTGCCTGCCCAGCTGGTTGGGTCGGCAGTTGCATAAGGCGGTGGAAGTTTAGTCGGCGTGGACCTGATGGTCTCCCTGCGGATGTCCTTGGCAAGGGTCTTGCCGCGGCGCCTGCTGCCATCCCTGGCAAGGTGCTTGCCGGAGGTCTTGTGGTCTTCCTTGGCTGGGATCCCGCCAAGGGTCATCGTCTTCTTAGTGCGTATCTGATCTTGAATGTCTTCACAAAGATCTGCATGCCACTACGGGGATGTCTCCCGAATCCTTGCCCCATGGGGGCAGTGGACTCAAGGGTGATTTGCTCCGTAGGCGTGGGGCGAGTTGCCGGGGCTGCTAAAGCCGGCCCCGGCAAGGATCTTGTTGGGGCTGCTAAAACTAGCTCCCGGGAAGGATCTTGCTGGCGGAACCCGCTTCGTCCCTTTGCTCTTTGTGGGTCTTGTTCTTTGGTGTTGCTCCAGTTCTCTTGAGCTTCGGTCTTACCTTGGCTTACCTCCCTTGCCTTGCTTGGTGCGGCGGTGCCCGTGGCTCAGACTGCCCGTGCACAGTCATAGGGTTACAAAAAGTGTACCCCCCTTTTTGTACAGCGACAGCGTGCGTCACGGGTCACCTCGCATGACATATCGAATAGTGTAGTTGGTGGGTGGACCACCACCCACCATGCCCATGCCCACCTAGCTTACATGCTAAGCTAGCCCACACTATATAAGCAAGCACCAAGCCATCCATCCATCCCACTCTCTCACGCATGCAGACATGCTCACGGGTACACACCCATAAATGCTACCACAAGCCATTCGACCACTAGAGCTTGCATGCTCACCCGGCCACCCGCATATATACGAGATCAGGTGCCCATGGCACTGATCTAAGATATAGCTCCAGGAGCAACTTTGTACTGCTATGTACATTCCACATATATATTCAGACATGCAGGAGTAGGGGTATTATCTCTCCGAAGAGCCCCGAACCTGGGTAAACCACCGTGTGCTACTCGCATACCCGTCCTGAATATTCCACTGTAGTCTTGCCCTCACCTCAAGCCACCCCGTGGTATCTATCATCATGCAGTACCCCTTGCTAACTGAGGCGAGAATACTACAACAGTTGGCGCCCACCGTGGGGCAAGCTGCCACTGGAACCGCGGTCCGGGCGGGACCATTTTTCGTCATCGTCACTGTGGCGTCGTCGTCGTCTCTCCGGTAGTGCTCGGGGGCTCGACATCGATGTGCCCCTAGGGCGACCGCGCGAGGCGGCGCACCCTCGTCATCGTCCTCTCCATCTTAATCGTCTCCGCCGTGGCATCGCGTCGTCTCTCTGGGAGCGCTCAGGGGCCCGACATCGGCCCGCCCCTGAGGCAACCGCGTGGGACGGCGCCTCCTCGTCATCGGCCTTGGCCTCTTCGTCACCACCGCTACGACGTCGGCCATTCGTCCGCACGCGCTGTGCCCCCTCGTTTCGGTCGACCGCATCCATCTGCATGCCGCTCGCATCCTCTCCCCTCCATTTTGCATCTGGCTCCGGCCGAAACGTGTGTTTGCTCCTCCATACGCCAGTCATCAAGCCAAACACTGCCTATACCCCACTATAATGGCTAGACACTACTCATCTATAATCCAGATGCGAGTCAGACCATAGTCAAAAACTTCCTAGACAACACATTTACATGGGCGATCATATGCAAGTTTGGGACAATGCCTGTACACCGGTCAGATATGGCCTTCCCATTATCTGTCTGGAACATGAGAATGGGACGACCAAACTACGTGAAAACATAGGAGTAAAAGGCGACGAGAGTGGATATAACATCCGACCTACGACGCAACAGGAAGGTCCACACATAGTGCAAAAAATTATCAAGGATGACAAGATAATAAAGCTAGCCCATATTGCTTGCAACAGGAGAGGTCCAAACATCACTATGAACTAACTCAAACGTGTACGATGCAACATGAGAAGATGCCCTAAACAGAAGAGGAGCATGTTTGCCGAGGCGACATGCATGACACGAGTGATCCTCGTTCTAATTACATGTGAAAGAAAAACTCCGAAGTATGTGACAAAGGGCGGTGGGGTTGGGATGACCCAAGCGAGCGTGCCAGATGTCCACTCCGGTGGCGAGAGCGACAGGGGTGGCAGAGGTAGCGGAGGTAGTGGAGTGAGCCAGGTAGAGCTCGTCATGGATGTCACATCGATGGAGCACCATCCGGGTACGGGCGTCCTTAACAGAAAAACCACAGTCATCAAACTCAACGCTAACAGGATTTTCACGTGTAAAAGAACGAACAAAAACAGGATTTTTAATGAGATCAGGAGAAATTAAGATTTTAGATAATGACAATGGTGTATAATTAGAAGGAAAAGATGCATGTCCTATGTGGGTGCCGGGAAGGGAGGAACCGTCACTGACGGTGATGCGAGTGGAAGTGTGGACGGGATAAGAGGTGTGGAGGTTACCAGGATGCACGGCCATGTGCGCGGTAGCTACAGTGTCCATGTCCCAGTCGCCGCTGCCGGTGTACGTGGACGGTGAGGGAGCAGAGTTTAGCGCCGCCAAGAGAGCTGGGTCCCACAGCACCGATGGGAGGGCGGGCTGCTGAGGCGGAGCCATCAGGGGTAGCGGCCCGTAGGGCGCCGCGTAGGGCTAAAGCGCCTGATGAGACGGAGGTCGCGCGCCGAGGTTACCCGGAGCAGGGGCGTGGGGAACTTGCATGGTGTAGGCATGCACAACGTTGGTCCAGGGGGTATGGCCGGCGTACCATGGAGCCGGCTGGTACTGCTGCAACGGGGGACAGGCTGCTCCTCCCTGAGCGCCCGCGCCCTGATGCTGCTTGCGCCCTCCACGGCAACCGCCGTGGCGACCCCCATTGGCGGCTGGCTGAAGCAGCGGCGGGAAGGGGGTGACCGACGCTGGCGGAAAGGGTGGCGTCGGCAGGAGAGCCGACGCGGGACGCGGCGGCGGCGGTGTCTGGCCGCCACAGGTGCCAGCGACGAGGGCGGTGTGAGTTTCCCAGGTCCGGGCCATCCTCATCCGGCGCTCCTCCAGCTTAAGGTATGCCACCACCTTAGCAAAGGTACGATCCGGGATGAGCGTGAGGTTGGAGGCGGTGTTCCCAAAGTCCTCGTTAAGACCGGCGGTGAGGGTGCTGATGAGGAGCTCGTCGCCGACCGTCTCATCGAGGTCGCGAAGCTCGTCGGCAAGCTTTTTGAGGCACATGCAGAAATCGTCAATGGTCCAGTCAAGCTGTTGGCACCCGTAAAACTCGCCGTGGAGGAGAACCTTGCGCTGCAGCTTGTTATCGATTAAGAGGCCATTGAGCTTGGTCCAGACGGCGCAGGCGTCATCGTCACCAGCCACCACGGTGTGGAAGAGGTCGTCGGAGATGGTGAGGTAGAACCAGCGGATGATGGTGACGTCGATGATCATCCACTCCTCGACATGAATCGTGAGGCTCGAGTCCACGGTGCCATCGACGTGGCCATGGAGAAGGTACTTGCAAAACACCAAGGAGAAGTACCGCTTCGAAGTGGAGTAGGTGGCGGTATACTGGTCAAGCTTCACCGATACACGCTCATGGATGTTGAGGTCGCGGATGAGGGTGACATCGGGACCGGCGAACGGGTTGCTGCCGCAAGAGACGGAGGAGCTCATGGTGTAGGGTTAGGGTTGGGGAGTGGGAGGCAGCGCGGGTGTAGGAGGGGAAGTGATGGCGCAGTGCGGGAAGAAGATGGGTTGTTTCGGCGCGGGTGGGAGCGGGGTTAGGGGCGGCGGCGCTGGTGGGGTGCGGGTTAGGGAGGAGAAGGAGTTGGTGCGGAAGCGGGGCAGCGGCGACCAGCGGCGGGCAGTGGCGACACAGGAGGTACGCGGTGGCGGCGGCGGCGGGTGGCGGCTGCAGGAGGTGGGTGAGGCGGCGGCGACCTGCGGCGGCGCGGGAGGCACGCGGAAGCGACGACGCGGAGGGCAGCGGCGGATGCGCGGAGGGCGCGCGGCGGCGACTAGGGTTAGGCGGAACGACGTGCGATAGATACCATGTGGAAAGAAAAGTTTGGGATGTGCAATCGCTATGTATTGATCGGTGCACCAGGCACGTATATATGAGTACAAAGGGGGGCCACAACCTCAACTATACAGATGATCTATGAGGTGGACCGAAGACACAATATACACGTACACAATATATTCAACAATGGCCATACACTTGTCCACCTCGGTCTCCGCCTGCGTTGGTCATGCCTTTACTTCGCCGTGGTCGGCTCTGGCTCGGTCGTCCAGCCTACGACCCCGTCCCTGCGTGCAGGCATCGCCCCGCAACGAGCTCCTGGTCGCTCCGCCCTCGGCCGCACTCGGTGCCGCCTAGGCCATCCGTCACTGCTCCCGTGATGCGCCCCTGCGCCAGGCCGCGTCACGGATCCTCTGCTACCACGCCATGCCCGACTGCTTCGTCCGCACGCCCGCGTCGACCCAGCCTCCGGCTCTCCGCGCCGGGCCTGCACCCGCATACTGATCAACCATCGCGCGCACCGACCGGCCCGCCGGCTCCAGTTTCCTGCACCGCCCCGCCAAGCCTCTCCCCGCGTGCCCGCACTGCCAACTCGTTGACCCGGCTGTGCGCCCCCGAGCTGCTCCCGCCTCGCCGCGCCGCCCGAGCGATTCCGCCCCGGCCGTGTGCTCCCCTGACCCGCACCGTCTGCTCCTCGCGTTGTCCTCGCACTTTGGCTGGCTGCTCCCCGTGCCGTCCTCTCGTTTCGCGCCGCCTGCTCCGCATTGCCGCACCTCAGCCGCCGCGGACGCCCGCCCTTCTGCTCGTGCGCGGCCGCACCTCTCCCTGCCCGTGTACAAGCATGCGCCTGCATTGGCCAGCTGCAACTCCAGCCGCCTTGCCCCTGCTGGGTGCGCGCGCGCCGGCCCTGCTGGTCCGGCTCTGCGTCAGGCCTCCGCCCAACGTGGCTGCCCCGCCGGGTGTGCCTCGGGCCGCCGCGCACCCGCTCCAACTTCGGGTCGCCCGCGCGCCGCTTTTGCTCCGTCCCCAGCAACCGGTCGGCCTGGCGTCCACGCTCTCCTCCACCACCGGGCCGCGTCTGCCTGACCACCTGCTCAGCCTCCATGTCGACCCGGCCCTCGCTCCGGGCTGCCTGCGCATGACCTCCGGCTGCGCTGCTCCCGTCAATAGCCGGCTCCGCCCCATGGCGCTCAGCTCCGCACCGCTTGCCCCCCCTGCGCTAGCTGCCGCCCTGCCATCGGCTACTTGCTCTGCCGGCTCCCGGTCTACACGCCGCTCGCGTCGTCCTACCGACTGCTCCATGCAGAGAAGCAGAGGCCAGCTGCGTGCCGAAAGAAAATTAAAATAGAAAAAGGGTTCGGCTGCCCCATGCAAAAATTCGGGTCGGCTGCTACTAAAAAAAGAGAGAGAAAATAGACTGCGCCCGGCTGCCCACAGCCGGCCAAAAAGAAGAGAAAGTAAGAGACGTCCGGTCTCCTGTCCGCCTGCTTCGCCACTCGGACGGCCAGCCATGACCCCGTTGTCCGCGTCACCGCACTGCCGGCTGTGCCAAGTCGGCTCGACCGCCTGCTGTTCCGATGCCCGGCCGAAAGGCAAGCCGACCCGGATGCCCATCCGCCTCGATGCCCATTCAGTCAGACCCGACCGGCTGGGATCCCCCTTCGAGCACCCGGAGGCTCGAAAGCTACACCCAGCGGGTGTGCCGCCGTGCTCCGCAAGCAGCTAGCTGCACCGGCTGTCTTCGGCACCCTCCGCCTCGTCCGCGTCAAAGCAATGTGAGCTCCTCACCCGCATATTTTTGCACCACGCAAACACGGATAACCCCAAGCGATGCTCGAGGCTATCTCCGCATTTTATTACAGTTGCACCATAGTTCCCTCGGCGTCAGCCAGAGTTGGCCCGGAGGCTGGCCGCTTGGCCTGAGACGTTCATTCCCACAAACAGCTTAGTAGCGTGGACGGTACCAAAGCTTCACTCTTCGGCTCAGCTACAGACCGCAGCGCGACTGTCTGGCTAGCAAGAGCAAACACTGGAGGCCACCCACGTGAAAAACGTCCGGGGAGAAAAATGGTTCGGGCGACCTGGCTGTTTGCTTTATGTGTATCTGCTCGGTCGAATCTGCTCCCAGAGTCTGAGTACTGTGCACTCCACTCCGTGGCCCACTCCCGGCCACAGACCGCTGCACGACTGTCCGGCTAGCGAGAGCATAAGCCAAATAGCGAAGGGAACATAAAAAGATTGAAGGGGGCTCAGACGAAACCGAGTCGGCACCCTCCGCATATAACTTGCAATGCTAAAAGCAAACATTTGATATATCTATGCGGACTAACTTTGTCTTTTGCATGATCATTTCTGTGGTGAACCCCCCTCCTCGCTCGGAGGCTCGGAGGCTACACCAAGTGGGTGCGCTGGCGCGCCCCCGCTGGAAACAAGCCGCATCAGCCGCAGCTCGTAGCCGACTTTCAGCAACAACTTCAGTCGGCGGACCCCGCGTCCGCGCCCGACAGCATCAGTCGACGGACCCCGATTCCTCGCCCGATAGCAGCAGTCAGCGAACCCCGCGTCCGTGCCCGACAACTTCAGTCGGCGGACCTCGCGTCTGTGCTTGACAGCATCAGTCGGCGGACCGTACGTCCACGCCCAAGAGCTTCATTCGGCAGACCCGGCATCCACGCCCGACATCATCAGTCGGCGGACCCCGCGTCCACGCCCGACAGCTTCAGTCGGTGGACCCCGTGTCTGCGCCCGATAGCATTAGTCGGCAGACCCTGCGTCCGCGCCCGACAGCTTCATTCGGCGGACACGGCATCCGCGCCCGATAGCATCAGTTGGCGGACCCGACGTCCACTCCCGACAGCATCAGTCGGCGGACCTCGCATTCGCGCCCGACAGCTCCAGCCAGCGGACTCTGCGTCCATACCCGGTAGCACGCCATGCCCAGCTGCTGTGGAACCCGTGCCAGTGCCCGGCAGGGCCCCGCACCCACTAGCGGGCATCCATGCCCGGCGGTTTTCCACGACCGCCAGGCGGCATAGACCTCTTGAGAAAAGACAAAGCAGCAAAAACCCTCCGCCCGACTCTTCGAGTCGCCCGGAGGCTCGGAGGCTACACCCAGCGGGTGCGCTGGCGCGCCCCCGCTGGAAGCAAGCTGCTCCGGCTGCACGCCCACAGCCGGCTCTCATTGACCACTTCTTTAACAACAGGACCCTCCGCCCAACTTATCTAAGTTGCCTGGAGGCTCGAAGGTTACACCCAGCGGGTGTGCTTGCGCGCCCCCGCTCGAAGCATGCCGCACCTGTTCCACGCCCGCCGCCGGCTTCAACCGGCGCCCTCGATGCCATCGTCTGCACCAACAAGCGCGAAAAACCTCCGCTCAACTTTTTCAAGTTGCCCGGAGGCTCGGAGGCTACTGTCAGGGGAATGACCCCCGGGTACCCCAAAGATGGAGAAACAAAGCTTCAAGACATCGGGGCGGGCAACGCCCCTCAGTCCGGATGCTCCGGCCGGCTCGCCACCCAGCCGCTCCAGACGGCTACCTATTTGACTGCTCCGGCAGGCTCACCACCCGGCTCCCCGTCCGCCTACTCCAGCCAGCTTGCTATGCAGAGTCAACTATAGCTCCGACCCGACATCGACAAGATGGCTATACCTGTGCACTCATGAGCAATAGTGGTGCACTTTAGCCTGCGTCACGGGTCATCTCGCATGACATGTCAAATAGTGTAGTTGGTGGGTGGGCCACCACCCACCATGCCCATGCCCACCTAGCTTACATGCTAAGCTAGGCCACACTATATAAGCAAGCACCAAGCCATCCATACATCCCACTCTCTCACGCATGCATACATGCTCACGGGCACACACCCATTCATGCGGCCACAAGCCATTCGGCCACTAGAGTTTGCATGCTCACCCGGCCACCCGCATATATACGAGATCAGGTGCCCATGGCACTGATCTCAGATACAACTCCAGGAGCAACTTTGTACTGCTACGTATATTCCACATATATATTCACACATGCATGAGTAGGGGTATTATCTCTCTGGAGAGCCCCTAACCTGTGTAAACCACCACATGCTACTCACATACCCGTCCCGGATATTCCACTATAGTCTTTCCCTCACCTCAAGCCACCCTGTGGCATCTGTTGTCTCGCGGTACCCCCTGTCGACTAACACGAGAATACTAAGACAATATCATAAAATTAACTCACGGATACTCGCGGTGACATTGGAGTATCTAGGTGACATTGTAGTTGGTTTATGTGTATCATATGGTGTTATTTTAGTACGAGCTCTTGACAGATCGATCGGAAAGGATAACTTGATGTTATGTTAGTACAAACTCTTGATAGATCGATCAGAAAGATTAACTTTGAGGTGGTTTCGTACCCTCAAACAATTTCTTCTTATGTTCTCTGCTAGATAGGAACTTTGGAGTGATTCTTCATCCCACGTTGGTTATGTGATCCAATTATATTAGCATTGTTGAGAGATTGCACTAGCGAAAGTACGGACCCTAGGCCTTGTTTTTAAGCATCGCAATACCGTTTGTGCTTGTTTTATCACTTGTGACCTTGTTGTTTTTTATTGTTCATATTACAAAAATCAATATCTACTATCCATATTACACTTGGATCACCATCTCTTTGTCGAACTAGTGCACCTATACAATTTACCATTGTATTTGGTGTGTTGGGGACACAAGAGACTCTTTGTTATTTGGTTGCAGGGTTGTTTGAGAGAGACCATCTTCATCCTACACCTCCCACAGATTGATAAATCTTAGGTCATCCACTTGAGGGAAAATTTCTACTGTCCTACAAAACTCTGTGCTTGAAGGCCCAACATGAGTCTACAAGAATAAAGTTGTGTAGTAGACATCAAGCTCTTTTCTAGCGCCGTTGCCGGGGAGGTGAGTGCTTGAAGGTATATCTTTAGATCTTACAATCGAATATTTTAGTTTCCTGTTTTATCACTAGTTTGGTTTATACAAATAAAACTACAAAAAATATGGAATTGAGGTTGCATAATGTTATTCATCATTATAATGTCTTTCGCGAAAATGCTGGAAAAGAAAATTGTGCTCAATTGATAGAAGAAGAATTCGATAGAATGTTTTGCATAAATGATGAGCATGATTGCAATGTTGTTAGTATGAATTCTTCGAATATCCATGATGCTAATGATATGCAAAGCTACAAGCTTGGGGATGCTTTGTTTGATGAAGATGATATTTTTAGTCCCCCATGTCTTGATGAGAAACTTTATTATGATGAAAGCTTGCCTCATATTTATGATTATTATATTGATGGAAGTGGATTCGGAGAGGTCGTGACTTTATTTAATGCTGATTCCACTATTTTGGAAGAGGTTCCAATTGACTATGACAACAAAGTTCCTATCTATGATGATTATGGTGATGAGGTATATGCTATAGAGAATAATTATAAGCATGAAATTTGTCATCATGATTTAATTTTCAATCCCATGATAGTTATTTTGTTGACTTTGCTCCCACTACTATTCATGAGAATAAATTTGCTTATCTAGAGAGTAATAATATCTCTATGCTTGTGGATCATGAAAATAATGCTTTATGTGATAGCTACATTGTTGAATTCATTCATTATGCTACTGAAAATTATTATGAGAGAGGAACATATTCTTGTAGGTATTGCAATAATATCATGTTTCCTCTCTATGTGTTGAAAATCTTGAAGTTTTGCTTGTTTTGCCTTCCTATGCTAGTTGATTCTTGCTCCCAAAATTTATTTGATCACAAAATCCCTATGCATAGGAAGTGGGTTAGACTTAAATGTGCTTGCCATGTGATTCATGATGCTCCCGTTATGTTTCAATTCTTTACTTTTATGTCAGCATCATTGAAACCATCATGCCTAGCTAAAAGGCATTAAAGAAAAGCGCTTTGTTGGAGACAACCCAACATCTACCCCTACGGTTTTTGTGTGTTCACTTGATTAGGATACCGTAATAATCATGGTTTATAGCTTTTGTTTCAATAAAGTGCCAAGTAAAGCCATTGGGATTGTGTGGATGATAGTTGACTTGATTATGTGCAAAAATAGAAACTTTTCCGTCTAATGCTGGAATTTCTGTGCTTCACTGGAACGTGATAAAATTCTCATTTTTTTAAAGATGATTGATATACAAATTTTATATGTTGTCCTAATTTTTCGGAATATTGGGAGTTGCATACGTATGAGATGAATTCAGATCTTTACAGGTTGTTCTGTTTTTTGACAGATTCTGTTTTCAATACACAGTTTGCCTGTTTTCTAGTTTCTATGGCTTATATTGGTCAATATAAGTTGTAGAAATGATATGGTACAGTAGGCATTGTGTGAGAACAATTATGAATCTTTTCTTTGACAGTACCCAAATTTAATGATTTGTTTTATCATACTAACCCATCTCAATAAGTTCTGTTAAGTTTTGTGTGATTGAAGTTCTCAAGTTTTGGGTGAGAAGTTGATATGAGGAGAATAAGGAGTAGCGAGATGATAATCTTGGAGATGAACAAGGCACCCCAAGGTAATATTCAAGGAACAACCAAGCAACTAAGCTTGGGGATGCCCCGGAAGGCATCCCCTCTTTCGTCTCCAACATTATCGGTAACCTCACATGGAGCTATATTTTATTAGTCATATGATATGAATTTTGTTTGGAGCGTCATTTTGTTTTGTTTTTATTTTCTTAATGGTATTTAGAATAATGTTTTGCATATTTTATTTTAATAAAAGTGTCAACGATAGCCTTTACCATGCTTATTTTGCAACACTATAGGTTGCTGTTCGAAAACAAAAAGTTTTCTATCATTGTGTGAATTCTTCTGGATAGTCAGAACGTGATAAAATCTTGAAATTTTTACACAGTGAGCATTAATAAGTTCTATGTAAGGTGGTAATTTTTCAGAGTTTTTTGAGCTAGGGAATTGTGAGCAAAATTGCACTCGTTACAGACTGTCCTGTTTAGACATATTGCTGTTATGTTTGCATTGTTTGCATATGGTTGCATGTTTAATAATTCTATTTGAGGATAGGAGTATTAAATATCCAGAGGCATCCAGTATGCAATGTTAAATAATAATTTTGGTGATTTGCTATAGTAGAGAATGATAAAGTTTTGCATTGATTTATATTAACTTACCTCACGAGTTCTTGTTTTTTAAGCGAAGCCGTAAACAATCATTCTATGGAAATTTCATTAAAAATAGTGTAAAATATATACAAAGACATCCCATAGAAATGTTCAACCGACTCCCTATTTAGTAAATCATGAGGCTATCATGTTTATTAGTGCAAATTCTGCTCAATCCAACTAGAAAACTGATCCCTGGATTTAGTTTTGACTCTGTGAAGTAGCAGAAGCAGATCTGCCTTGAGGTTTATCTTCCATGCTTGGATTGTTGCCTCTTGTGCCTTAAATATTTTTACATTTATTTGCATTCAGATATTCCAGCAGCACATAATCATGATTTCCATGTCAATGGGGATAGACAGTGCCTAAATGGCAATTGAGACTTCATGAAAAATTGATATACCTCTATGTCTAGGACCTAGGATGGACTACCAACAATTGAATGCAAAGTCACAATCCCAAAAGAGATGTTGAGAGATTTCATCTGTGTTCATCTGATAGAGTGCACATTTATAGGAAGGGAAGTAAAATGTCCTTTGTAGCATATTTTTGGTATTGACTCTGTCATGGAGTAAGAGCTAGAAGAAGATCTTATATCTTAGCATAGTTGCATTTTTCCAGAGCTTTTTGAAGATCAATGCGACTGGTTCTCCTTTTGGCAACTCCTTGTACATATTGATAGAATAATAATACCTTCCCATGAATATGTCCATCTATCTGCCTGAGTGGTGATCTGAAGTTGTTGAGTGATGTCTTGCAATTCAAGGAATTGTTGATGAGCTTGAGCTGAGAGTGGGAGGAGGAAATTTTCACTCATGCCTGGTGCTTGTAGAAACTCTTTAATGGTCAAGTTATCATTAGTGGCAAAGGAGAAAAGTTCTAAAAATTTGTCTCTTGCAATTCCATGCCCCCAATTGTCTATCCAGAAATCAATAGTGTTACCTGCTCCAAGTTGTCCTTTGGTAACTGATTTGAATACAGATAACAGCTTTAAGATACTTTTCCACCAGAATGAACCAAAAGGTATCAGTAATCACTCCTTCAGGATAATAGGATTCCCAAATTAGATTAACCCATGGAAGATTCTCCTTGTGGATGAATTTATGCATATGCTTCATGAGGAGACATTTGTTGTGCAATTCAGTGCTGAGGACTCCCAATCCCTCTTGGTCCTTGGGCAAACAGACCTTGTCCCATGACATAAGTGTTGTACCTCTATCTTCCATGCCATACTTTCTCTAGAAGAAGTGTCTCAAAGCCTTGTTAATTTGCTCAATGATTACCTTGGGCAGCTCAAGTGTGCACATGAAAAAAATTGGAAGATGTGCAAAGACAGATTTGATCAAAGTAAGTTTGTCTCCATATGATAAAAAGGTTGAACAGCCATCCAATCTCTTGTAAATCCTTTTTATGACAGGAAAAAAGTCTTCCATATTAGGTTTGGAGAGGGATAATGGCAGTCCTAGATACATGAAAGGGAAACTCCCAATAGAACATTCCAGTCTTGCAGCTAGGATTTGCATGACATCATTTCCTGTGTTGATAGGCACCATGGCAGATTTGTCGAAGTTGACTCTCAAGCCAGTAAATAATGTGAAATGTAGGATAAGGTTCTTGGGTTGTTCCACTTCTGTTTCAGATGCTGGCATAATTAGCACATTGTCATCAGCATATTGAATGACACGGAAATCAGGGCAATGATGAGTTTGAAGTGACCTATGATACGTCTCCAACGTATCTATACTTTTTTATTGTTCCATGCTATTATTTATGATGTTTTGGATGTTTAATGGGCTTTGTTATACACTTTTATATTATTTTGGGACTAACCTACTAACCCAAAGACCCAGTACAGATTGATGTTTTTTGCCTGTTTCAGGGTTTTACAGAAAAGGAATAACAACGGAGTCCAAACGGAATGAAACCTTCCGGAGAGATATTTTGGAGCAAAATACGCACGGGAGACTTGAGAACCACGGAGTAGGGCTGGCATGGCGTCCACGAGGGTGGGGGGAGCCCCCCCTATAGGGCGCGCCCCCTGCCTCGTGGGCACCCCGTCTGGCCCCCGGTGCCCTTCTTCCTCCTATATATACCTACGTACCCCGAAACTATCAGAACAACAGAGAAAACCCTAGTTCCACCGCCGCAACCTTCTGTTCCCGTGAGATCCCATCTTGGGGCCTATTCCGGAGCTCCGTCGGAGGGGCGGATCTAGCACGGAGTGCTTCTACATCATCATCATCGCCTCACCATGAGTTGTGAGTAGTTTACCATAGACCTTCGGGTCCATAGCTAGTATCTAGATGGATTCTTCTCTCTCTTTGGATCTCAATACCAAGTTCTCCTCGGTCTTCGAGGAGATATATTCGATGTAATCTCTTTTTGCGGTGTGTTTGTCGAGATCCGATGAATTGTGGGTTTATGATCAAGATTATCTATGAGAAATATTTGGTTCTTTTCTGAACTCTTTATGTATGATTATAATATCCTTGCAAGTCTCTTCGAAATATTGGTTAGGTTTGTCCTACTAGATCTATAGTTCTTGCAATGGGAGAAGTGCTTGGCTTTGGGTTCAATCTTGCGGTGTCCTTTCCCAGTGACAGTAGGGGCAGCAAGGCACGTATTGTATTGTTGCCATCAAGGATAAAAAGATGGGGTTTATATCACTATGTTTGAGTTTATCCCTCTACATCATGCCATCTTACTTAAGGCGTTACTCCGTTCTTATGAACTTAATACTCTAGATGCATGCTGGATAGAGGTCGATGTGTGGAGTAATAGTAGTAGATGCAGAATCGTTTCGGTCTACTTGTCTCGGACGTGATGCCTATATATAATGATCATGCCTAGATAGTGTCATAATTATTCGCTTTTCTATCAATTGCTCAACGGTAATTTGTTTACCCGCCGTAGAATATCGCTATCATGAGAGAAGCCACTAGAGAACACTATGGCCCCCGGGTCTATTCTCAACATATCAATCTACAATATACTTTTACTTTTCCGCTTTTACTTTCTGTTCTTATATCCAAAAATACCAAAACTATCAAACTATCATCTCTATCAGATCTCACTTTCGTAAGTGACCGTAAAGGGATTGACAACCCCTTATCGCATTGGCTGCGAAGTTCTTATTTGTTTGTGTAGGTGCGAGGGACTCGCGCGTGTTCTCCTACTGGATTGATACCTTGGTTCTCAAAAACTTAGGGAAATACTTACACTACTGTGCTGCACCACCCTTTCCACTTCGATGGAATACAACGCAAGCTCGAGAAGTAGCAAGAAGAATTTCTGGCGCCGTTGCTTGGGAGGCTTACGCAAAAGTCATATACCAAGTACCTATCACAAACCCTTATCCTTCGCATTACATTTATTTGCCTCTCGTTTTCCTCTCCCCCACTTCACCCTTGTCGTTTTACTTCTGCCGTGTGTTTATCGTTCGCTTGCCCTCATGTCTGAGATGGGGGAAGATTGTATCGAGAAGGGTAGTAATGTTGTGTCACATCCCTAGCTTCTGTGACTGTCTAGTGCTAGCTTCTAGTGCTGCATCATGTTTACTTTCACAGAAAATAGAAATGGGGATGTTCAAACCCTAGCACCAAATGATTTCAACTAGGGTCAAATTAAAATCTTTTTCAATGAACCCAAAATGCCCTTGGGAAAAGTTCATCATTTTTGGATTGATTAAAAACCTCTGCCAAAAATGTTGCACATATTTCTAAGACCATTCTGGATTTTTGAATTAAATCATACTTTATTTGCATTGGGCAATTAAATAATATATATTATTTTAAATGCTCAAATAATCATAAACTAAAATGTTTACTGTTGGATTTATTCTAAACAGTAGCCATGCTTGGTTTCATGATTTTTGGAAATGCCCTGGCATTTTAAATAAAGCCCTAAAGTTTACAAAGAAAGAAAATAGAAAACAGAAACAATTTAAGAGCGAGCGAGAGAGAGAGAGCACCTACCTGGGCCTCACCAGCAGAACCAGCCCAGCCCACCAGGGGCATACTTGTCTTCAACCTCTGCCTACTGGCAGAGGCGAGAGCGAGCACGGCGCCCGCGCGCGCCGGCATGCAGCTGCCTGCCTGGCTCCCCTCGACGCGCCTAGACGACGTCACGGAGACGCCAGAACCCCCCTGCACCTCTCCCTCTCTCCCTTGAATGCTCTCCCCCTCCTCTGTTCTCCTCACCGAATGCGCCCGCCGCCGCCGGCGAGAACCACCGCGCTCCCCGTCCCTCTCCTGCCTCCCCGGTGTGTCCAGAAGGACTGCCGCGACGCCCTCTTCCTCCTCGCTGAGCCACGCTTCGCCGGAAGCCCTGCACCGCCTCCATCTGGTCCTCTTCAACCTCGGGAACCGCCGGATGTCGCCGGTCGATTCACACCATCGAGGACGCCCCCGAGCACGCTGGCCTTCCCTAAGGAACAGCTGTGAGCTCCACTGCGTTTCCCCTCCCTCCTTTTCGCTTGCCCCCTTGCCATAGCGTCGTTTCCACCATGACCGGTGCTCCTCGCCGCCGAACATGACGCCGCTGTGGACAGAGCTAGCAAAGCTCGCGTCCGAGCCTTCCGTCATGCTCAGCATGCTCCTAGGAGTCCGTAGAGCCCCTTAGCTCACCTCCCCGTGCCCCGTAGCACCTAACCCATCGGTGCCCGAACTCCGGCGCCGCAGCGAGCTCGTTTCCGACGAGCTCCGACCACCCCAGCTCCTCCCACTTGCGTGGATGGATGCGGGCGAACAAGGGCTACGCCCTGGTACCCTCAGTAAGCCAAAATGTCGCCTGTAGCGTGTTCCCGAGCCGCGCCGTCGTCGATTTGGTCACCGCCGGCGAGGTTCCGGTGGCGCTGACGTGGCACCATTAGTTTAGGGACTAATCTTGTTTAGTTAGTGCCCCTGTCAATGACATACAGGCCCCACTTTCTAACTAACCACGGCTTTATTCTTGTTTTGTCTAAGTTAACCACAGTGGCCCCACACGTCAGTTTTGACCGTGCCGACGTGGGCATTGACTAGGCCCACATGTCAGCGACCCTAACCAGAACTGAGTCACTGACACGCGGGCCCCACTAGCAGTTTTGACCTGGACCAGCCCGTTGACCTGCTAACGTCATGATGACGCAATGCTGATGCAGTAAGTATTTTCTGGAATTTTAAATAAATCAGAAATGATTTATTTATTTCAGAAAATATCCAAAACTTCTAAAAATCATAGAAAATAATCTATAACTCCAATGAAAATATTTTATATATGAAAAATGATCAGAAAAATTCAAGGAATCTGTTTATGGCATTTTCATGCATGTTTGAACTAGTTAAACCTGCTGATCAGGTCAAATCAATTAAATGGCATTTAAATAATTACTCCCTCCGTTCGGAATTACTTGTCGCACAAATGGATGTATTTAGATGTATTTTAGTTCTAGATACATTCATTTTCGAGACAAGTAATTTCGAACGGAGGGAGTACATGTGGAGTTTGAATTTGAATCTTGGGTTCAAACCAACTTCATTTAACTGTGTTGCTAGTTGCATTAGGCCAAATCACATCATATTGCCATGTCATGTTCAAGCATCATATTGTTGCATTGCATTGATTGTGTTCTTTCTCTATTTGTCGGTTTTGTCCCCTCTCAGTAGACGACGTTCCGACGATGAGTTCGATGACACCGATGAAGAACTATTATATCTTCAGAAGTGCCAGGCAAGCAAACCCCCATTGAGCATCCCGATACAATCCCATTCTCTCGCTCCTGCTCTCTTTTACTGCATTAGGACAACAACGTTTTGAACTGCTTTTTGCTGCGGTAGTTGAACCCCTTTCCTCTGCATGACCTGTCATTGCCACAGTAAATAGTTGAAACCCACTAGCATGAGTAGGAGTTGTTTGAGCCATGTTGTGCCTACTCATCCATGCTTGTATGTCATGCCTGCTATTGCTTATAGTTGTGTCAGGTCTGATTCATCGGGGATGAATTGGAAAGTTATGAACATGTCCTACCGTTGAGAGCTAAGTGTGTGAACACGTTTTGGTAAAGGTAGCGGTGAGAGGCCATGTAGGAGTACATGGGGGGTTGTCTCACTGGAACCGTCCTTAAGAACTGAGTTCTGTGTAAGTTGTCCAATGACATAGCTACTACCACGCATTGGAATGCTTAAGTGCCCCTCTCGACTTATTAATCAACTCGATCTCTGTCCAGGAGTTGCAACTAGTTTCTGGTGTTTGTAGGTAGTGCTAGTAGTCTACCAAGTGGCACCCGGTACAGGTGGGCTTGGGTCAGACTAGGTGCAGTGGCCCGGTGTTCCAAGTGGCACCCGGTTGGTGGGCTTGGGAACCCTGCACACATTATTTGGGGGCATGAGCGACACCCCGGCCGGATCTCCTTACGGATGGAACCCGAATAGGCGATAAACATGGACTATAGTCTTGTGTGGTTAGTCAGGTCATGGCCGACACCCTCGCCAGGCTTCCGCTTGAAGGTTGCCGAGATACACGACGTGTACATGTCGGTAAGTGGCGCGAGCATGTGTGAAGAAGTACACCCCTGCAGGGTTAACATGATCTATTCGAATAGCCGGGTCCGCGGTTATGGACTTCTTGGATGCTTACGTGGTACATAGACAAGTGAAAGTGGATACTCTAAAATGCTCAAGACAAGTGTGAGTACTATGGATGGCGTTCTCGTAGGGAGACGGAGCGGATCCATAGTGGTGTATTGATTGGTGAATATGTGGACTCGTGTGCGCCACCTCAAAGAGTTACTTGCAGCCGTAGTTCAGGATAGCCACTGAGTCAAAGATGGCTTGCTGCAGTCAAACTCCACCACCCCTTTGTTGATACTGATGCATATGTAGTTAGTTCTGATGTAAGTATTGCTGAGTACCTTTTACTCACGTTTGCTTAATTTATGTTTTTGCAGAGAGACTTCAGTCTCGCTAGTGGTTCCGCGTGGACTTCGACGTTTAGCTTGTTACCTCAGCTACGATCTTGTGCCCTTGGGAGGGTCTTGTAGATAGTCAGGCTTCTCAGCCTTTTTCATTTGTAGTTGTCTGTACTCAGACATGTTATGCTTCCGTTGCCTGTATGCTCTGTGTGTTGGGTCATGTGACCCCTGTTTGTAATAAATGCTATGATGGCTCTTCTGGGCCTTTATCTATATGAGTTGTTGAGTTATGTTGTGATGCCATGTTGTACAGCACAAACTTGCATGTTATGCGTACGTGTAATGTGTATTGCTATGTGTGGGATCCGACACCTAGTTGTTTACCCATCATAGCCTATCTTACAGGGAAATGTCTCCTAGTGCTTCCACTAAGCCTTGGTAGCTTGCTACTGCTCCGGAACACTTAGGCTGGCCGGCATGTGTCCTTCTTCGCTCCTGTGTCTGTCCCTTAGGGGAAATGTCACGCGTTGTTCCTTTAAGTCCTTGTAGCTTGCTACGACTTGGGTTCATACGTTGATGACCGACACGTTCGTTGCTGGGTCATGTATGCCTGTCTTTGTAATTTAGTGCCACTTTTGGTTTATAACTGGTCATGTCGGCCCGGGGTCTCTGTCATATGGATGCTAGTGACACTATCATATACGTGTGCCAAAATGCGCAAACGGTCCCGAGCTAGGTAAGGTGGCACCCGTGGGGATACCGTGCGTGAGGCCGCAAAGTGATATGATGTGTTACAGGCTAGACCTGTGTGACTTAGGATCGGGGTCCCGACATGTTGAGGGCAACGTCTATGTTGACCCACCGGATGAAACTACCACTTTACATATTAAGAAGTTCCGGGTTGGTAGTGGTAATATCATTAGAAAAGGAGTTCTTCAAGACTTCTTTACTTGTGCTAGTGCTTTGCCCACTATGGGTGGCTCTATTCTTCATAGAACTAGTAGCCTTGCGGATGATGTATCTATGCTTGTAGTTGAAATTGAAAGGCAATTTATCCATATGCATCCCTGTATTCAGAGAATCTTTTTGGAGTTTTCCAATATTGAGCACTGTTCTGTTAAGTGTGCAACTACTATCTTTTTGGCTCATGAATTTAGATTTATCATGAAAGAGGCCAAAGAAATCTTTCCTCATTACGGGGTGGATGCCGGCCGACCTCCCATAGAGGCTATCTTATTTAATCAAGAAGACATAATGCGGTTGCAATCTCCTGATCATGTTGCTTTTAATAAAAACCTTAGAAAAAAGGTTCCTACCGATGTCTTGGTTGACAGAATTTCTGAACTGAATGATGATTTTGCTATTCAAAACAATGGGTTAGGTTTCTCCCTTGAGCGAAGGCTAATGACCTTCTGCCAAAAGAACACCTATAATGATGAATTGGTTGTTCACTACAAAGGGCCAAAAGAAGAACCTATTCCTCCTAAGCTTGATATGGGGGACTTTTGTCCCATTAAATTTAGCTCTTTTGATTAATTTTGCTTGCCACAAAGGAAACTTGCCGCTGAACGTAGGGAATATGAGATGAGTTTTCACGATATATCGTATCATTATAGCAATACCTAGATCTATCCATGTATCGTGCCTAGCTAGGGGCGTAAAACGATAGCGCTTGTTGGGTGGCAACCCAATTTTATATTTTTTGTTTTTGCTTCTGTTTAGGAATAAATATTGCATCTAGCTTCTGTTTAGATGTGGTTTTGTGTTTTAATTAGTGTTTGTGCCAAGTAGAACCTTTGGGAAGACTTGTGTGAAGTTTATATGATCTTGCTGTGAAAAACAGAATCCTTAGCGCTCGCTAGAATGGTCAACAGATTTTACTGGAGCGTGCTATTTAGTTGATTCTTTTTGGAGATGATTAATAGACAAATTCCTCACGTTCACCAATTTAATTTAATTTTTTTGGAGTTACAGAAGTATGCGAAAACTACAGATTACTACAGACTGTTCTCTTTTTGACAGATTTTGTTTTTCTGTGTTGTTTACTTATTTCAATGCAGCTATGCGTAGTATTGGGAAGTATGAATCATAGAGAAGTTGGAATAAAGTAGGTTTAATACCAATATAAACAAATAATGAATTCATTGTAGTACCTTTGGGTAGTGGTTTGCTTTCTTATACTAACGAAGCTCACGAGATTTTTGTCTAAGTTTTGTGTTGTGAAGTTTTCAAGTTTTGAGTATTGCTTTGATGGACTATGGAACAAAGAGTGGCAAGAGCCTAAGCTTGGGGATGCCCAAGCCACCCCAAGGTAAAATTCAAGGACAACCAAAAGCCTAAGCTTGGGGGGTGCCCCGGGAAGACATCCCCTCTTTCATCTTCATCCATCGGTAACTATACTCGGAGCTATATTTTTATTCACCACATGATATGTGTTTTACTTGGAGCGTCATGTATCATTTGAGTCTTTGCTTGTTATTTTGCCACAATTATCCTTGCTGGACACACATATTTGAGAGAGTTAAAATATGGCCTAGGAATTGATAGAACACTCTATGTGCTTCACTTATATCTTTTGAGATGAATAGTTTTGCTCTAGTGCTTCACTTATACCTGTTAGAGCACGGTGGTGATTATATTTTGTAGAAATTCTCGATCACTCACGCTTCACTTATATCCTTTTGAGAGTCAATTAAAACAGCATGGTAATGTGCTTAGGCTATAAAACTAGTCTTCACATGAAAGACATCCAATATCAATGTAGTAAAAACTTTCACACTAAGTGCATTGAATATAATGAGAAGTTGGATGCTTGATAATTGTTTTGAGATATGAGGATAGTGATATTAGAGTCATGCTAGTGCAGTTATTATGAAATTGAGAAATGCTTGTGTTAAGGTTAGTGATTCCCGTAGCATGCACGTATGGTGAACCGCTATGTGACGAAGTTAGAGCATGAGGTATTTGTAAAGTGTCAACCTTTGTGTGGAGGTCGGGGGCGCACGATGGTTAACTCCTACCAACCTCCCCCCTAGGAGCATGCGTTGATTGCTTTGTTTTGATGACTCGTAGATTTTTGTAGTAAGTATATGAGTTCTTATGACAAATGTTGAGTCCATGGATTATACACACTCTCACCCTTCCACCATTGCTAGCCTCTCTTGTACCGTGCAACTTTCACCGGTACCATACACCCAC
Organism: Secale cereale; assembly: GCA_902687465.1. NCBI lineage: Eukaryota > Viridiplantae > Streptophyta > Magnoliopsida > Poales > Poaceae > Secale > Secale cereale. Next base: position 296,435,395 of record LR738715.1, on the reverse strand, counting down.
TATATATCCTTCCTCAAAACAGCCACCATATATTTTCCTCAAAACAGCCACCATACCTACCTATCATGGCATTTCCATAGCCATTCCGAGATATATTGCCATGCAAATTTCCACCGTTCCGTTCATATGACACACTTCATATTGTCATATTGCCATGCATGATCATGTAGTTGACATCATATTTGTGGCAAAGCGACCATGCATAATTTTTCATCCATGTCACTTTTGATTCATTGCACATCCCGATACACCGCCGGAGGCATTCATATAGAGTAATACTTGTTCTAGTATCGAGTTGTAATATCGAGTTGTAATTCAATGAAAGTGTGATGATCATCATTATTAGAGCATTGTCCCATGTGAGGAAAGGCTAAATCAAGAAATCCCCTCCAAGAAAAAAAAAGAAAAAAAGGCCAAAGAGAAAAAGAATGGCCCAAAAAAGAAAAAAAGTAAAAAGTAAAAAAGGAACAATTTCTACTATCTTTTTCCACACTTGTGCTTCAAAGTAGCACCATGTTCTTCATGATAGAGAGTCTCGTGTTTAGTCACTTTCATATACTAGTGGGAATTTTCATTATAGAACTTGGCTTGTATATTCCAACGATGGACTTCCTCAAATGCCCTAGGTCTTCGTGAGCAAGCAAGTTGGATGCACACCCACTAGTTTGTTTTGTTAAGCTTTCATACATTTTTAGCTCTAGTGCATCCGTTACACGGCAATCCCTTCTCACTCACATTGATATCTATTGATGGCCATCTCCATAGCCCGTTGATATGCCTAGTTGATGTGAGACTATCTCCCTCTTTTTTGTCTTCTCCACAACCACCTCTCTATTCCACATAGTGCTATGTCCATGGCTCACGCTCATGTATTGCGTGAAAGTTGAAAGGTTTGAAAGAATAGAGTATGAAAACAAGTGCTTGGCTGAAATCGGGGTTGTGCATGATATGAATATTTTGTGTGATGAAGAGCGAGCATAGCCAGACTATATGATTTTGTAGGGATAACTTTCTTTAGCCATAGTATTTTGAGAAGACATGATTTCTTTGTTAGTATGCTTGAAGTATTATTATTTCTTATGTCAATATAGACTTTTGTCTTAAATCTTTCAGATCTGAACATTCATGCCACAATTAAGAGAATTACATTGAAAAACTATGTTGGTTAGCATTCCACATGAAAAATTCTGTTTTTATCATTTACCTACTCGAGGACGAGCAGTAATTAAGCTTGGAGATGCTTGATACGTCTCCAACGTATCTACAATTTTTGATTGTTCCATGCTATTATTTATGATGTTCTGGATGTTTAATGGGCTTTGTTATACACTTTTATATTATTTTTGGGACTAACCTACTAATCCAAAGGCCCAGTCCAGATTGCTGTTTTTTGCCTGTTTCAGGGTTTTACAAAAAAGGAATATCAAACGGAATCCAAACGGAATGAAACCTTCGAGAGAGATATTTTTGGAGCAAAATACGCACGGGAGACTTGAGAACCACGGAGTAGGGCTGGCGAGGCGTCTACGAGGGTGGGGGGCGCCGCCCCCTATAGGGCGCGCCCCTTGCCTCGTGGGCACCCCGTGTGGCCCCGGGTGCCCTCCTTCCTCCTATATATACCTATGTACCCCGAAACTATCAGAACAACAGAGAAAATCCTAGTTCCACCGCCGCAACCTTCTGTTCCCATGAGATCCCATCTTCGGGCCTGTTCTGGAGCTCCGCCGGAGGGGGGGGGAAGATCTACCACGGAGTGCTTCTACATCATCATCATCGCCTCACCATGAGTTGTGAGTAGTTTACCACAGACCTTCGGGTCCATAGCTAGTATCTAGATGGCTTCTTCTCTCTCTTTGGATCTCAATACCAAGTTCTCCTCGGTCTTCGAGGAGATCTATTCGATGTAATCTCTTTTTGCGGTGTTTTTATCGAGATCCGATGAATTATGGGTTTAGGATCAAGATTATCTATGAGAAATATTTGGTTCTTTTCTGAACTCTTTATGTATGATTATAATATCTTTGCAAGTCTCTTCGAATTATTAGTTTGGTTTGGCCTACTAGATCTATAGTTCTTGCAATGGGAGAAGTGCTTGGCTTTGGGTTCAATCTTGCAGTGTCCTTTCCAGTGACAGTAGGGGAAGCAAGTGTCACATCCCTAGCTTCCCCTGTTGTCTTTGCTTGATCTTCATGTCATCATGTTTATTTTCAAAGGAAACCTGAAATGGGGATGACTAAACCCTAGCACCAAATCAAAGCAATTAGGTTTAACCTAAAAATATTTTCAATAAACCCAAAAATGCCTTCTTTAATGTTTGATAATTTTGGTAAGGGTTTTGGTCCAAACCAAAAATACTGAACATTTTTGGGGAATTGTTTGGGCGTTGATTTAAACCACTAATGTATTTGAGGTGGACCAAATAAATCCTATAAATATTTTTATTGCCCCAATAATTCTGAGACTTCTTGTGGAACTCTAGAATAAATCTTTTACATCCACAAAAGTTTCCAGAAGCTGCAAAAATAATTTGGTTAGTAAACCAAATTCAAAAAAACAAAAGCAAAAATAGAAAACAGAAACAAAATGAGAAAAGCAGAGAGCGAGAGTAACTTACCTGGCGCTTACCAGTAGCAGAGGCGGCCCAGCTCCAGTTTGGCCCAGCCCACCAGGGGCAGCCTCGTCTTCTACCTCTTGCCAGTAGGCAGAGGAGAAGCTGGGCACGGCGCGTGCCCATGGCTTCCACGCCACCTGCGTGCCTGGACCTCCCCTGGCTAGCGCGACGCCGCCAAGGACACGCCGCTACCGTCTGGAACCCCCCTGACCTCCTCACTCTTCCCCTTCGTCTCTTCCTCTCCCTCTCGACGCCATGGCCGACGCGCCCGTGAGCACGCCGCCGCCGCAGTTGCGTCCACCGCCACCCCCTCGCCTCTCCGATGCGCCCCCGAGCTCCGCCGTGCCTCCCTCATCCTCTCCGTCGACCCATGCGACCGCGGGAGCCCTACAGTGTTGTCCCCGACCTCATCTTCCTCCTTCGGCCGCCGAGATCGCCGGAGATGCCACGATGCCGTCCGTGCCTCCCCGAGCCCGTTTGTCTGCTCTGCGAGTCCGCCGTGAGCCCCTCTTCCTTACCCCCCTGTCCTTTTGCTCGCCCCCTTGCCGCAACACCGTTCCCTGTCGAGGCCGAAAACCACCGCCGCCGGCCAGCTCATCGTCGTGGCCAGAGACGCGTAAGCTCGAAAATGAGCGTGTCGCCGTGCTCAGCACATCACCAGGAGGTCGTAGCACCTCTCTGCGCCACCTCCCATGCACAGCATCGTCGTCCTCGCCGATGCCCGAACTCCGGCCACCGCCTCGCTCGTCGCCGGCGCCTTTCCCGGCCACCCTGCGGCCTCCTGTGTGGCTAGCTAGACGCGGGCGTGTGCGGGCTAACTTCTGGTGGTCTTCACGCGTGCTCCCGCCGCCTGTAGTGCGAGCCCGAGCAACTCCGGCGAGCCTCCGCCATTGTTTTGGTCACCCCCGGCCTGTCTCCGGCGTCTGCCAACGTGGCCACTTAGTTAGGGGCTAATTACCCCACTAATCACCCCCTTAGCCATCGACAGTGGGCCCAGTCCCTGGTCAAACCCCAGTCAGCACAGGGTTTGACCGGGATTAGTCCATGTAACACTGACAGGTGGGTCCCACCGGTCAGGTTTTACCTGGACCGGTCAGTTGACCTGCTGACCTCAGCCGGACGCAATAACTATTTTCTGTGATTTAAAATAAATCAAAATGATTTATTTATTTCAGAAAATAGCTAAAACTTCTAAAAATCACAGAAAATAAACTATAACTCCAATGAAAATAATTTATATATGAAAAATGATCAGAAAAATTCAAGGAATCTGTTTATGGCATTTTCATGCATGTTTGAACAAGTTAAACCTGCTGATCAGGTCAAATCAATTAAATGGCATTTAAATAACAACATGTGGAGTTTGAATTTGAATCTTGAATTCAAACCAACTTCATTTAAATTGTTGCTAGTTGCATTAGCTCAAACCACATCATATTGCCATGTCATGATCATGCATCATATTGTTGCATTGCATTGATTGTGTTCCTTCTCTGTTGCCGGTATTTGTCCCCTCTCAGTAGACGATGTTCCGACGATGAGTTCGATGACACCGATGAAGAACTATTACTATCTTCAGAAGTGCCAGGCAAGCAAACCCCCATTGAGCATTCCGATACAATCCCACTCCCTCGCTCCTGCTCTCCTTTACTGCATTAGGAAAACAATGTTTGAACTGCTATTTGCTGCGGTAGCTGAACCCCTTTCCTCTGCATGACCTGTCATTGCCACAGTAAATAGTTGAAACCCACTAGCATGAGTAGGAGTTGTTTGAGCCATGTTGTGCCTACTCATTCATGCTTTCTGGTTATGCCTGCTATTGCTTAGAGTTGTGTCAGGTCTGATTCATCGGGGATGAATTGGAAAGTTATGAACATGTCCTACTGTTGGGAACTTAGTGTGTGAACACGTTTTGGTAAAGGTAGCAGTGAGAGGCCATGTAGGAGTACATGGTGGGTTGTCTCACTGGAACCGTCCTTAAGAACTGAGTTCTGTGTAAGTTTTCCAATGACTAGCTACTACCACACATTGGGTTTCGGTAACTCGACCCCTCTTGACTTATTAATCAACTAGATCTCTGTCCAGGAGTTGCAACTAGTTTCTGGTGTTTGTAGGTAGTGTTAGTAGTCTACCAAGTGGCACCCGATACAGGTGGGCTTGGGACAGACTAGGCACCATGGCATGGTGTACCAAGCGTAGATCCATCCGTCGAGGTGGGCTTGGGAACCCTGCGCACATCGTTTGGGGCCGTGAGCGAAACCCCGGCCGGATCTCCTTACGGATGGAACCCGAATAGGCGATAAACCTGGACTAGAGTCTTGTGTGGTTAGTCAGGTCGCGGCCGACACCCTCGCCAGGCTTCCGCTTGAAGGTTGCCGCGATACACGACGTGTACATGGTGGTAAGCGGCGAGAGCGTGTGTGAAGAAGTACACCCCTGCAGGGTTAACATGATCTATTCGAATAGCCGGGTCCGCGGTTATGGACTTCTTGGATGCTTACGTGGTACATAGACAAGTGAAAGTGGATACTCTAAAATACTCAAGACAATTGTGAGTGCTATGGATGGCCTTCTCGTAGGGAGACGGGAGCGGATCCATAGTGGTGTATTGATTGGTGAATATGTGGACTCGTGTGCGCCACCTCAAAAGAGTTACTTGCAGTCGCAGTTCAGGATAGCCACCGAGTCAAGCTGGCTTGCTGTAGTCAAACTCCACCATCCCTTTGTTGATACTGATGCATATGTAGCTAGTTCTGATGTAAGTCCTGTTGAGTACCTTTGTACTCATGTTTGCTTAATTTATGTTTTTGCAGAGAGACTTCAGTCTCACTAGTGGTTCTGTGTGGACTTCGACGTTTAGCTTGTTACCTCAGCTACAATCTTGTGCCCATGGGAGGGTCTTGTAGATAGTCGGGCTTCTCAGCCTTTTTCATTTGTAGTTGTCTGTACTCAGACATGTTATGCTTCCGTTGCCTGTATGCTCTGTATGTTGGGTCATGTGACCCCTGTTTGCAATAAATGCTATGATGGCTCTTCTGGGCCTTATCTATATGAGTTGTTGAGTTATGTTGTGATGCCATGTTGTACATCACATACTTGCATGTTATGCGTACGTGTAATGTGTATTGCTATGTGTGGGATCCGACACCTAGTTGTTTACCCTTGGTAGCCTATCTTACAGGGAAATGTCTCCTAGTGCTTCCACTGAGCCTTGGTAGCTTGCTACTGCTCCTGAACACTTAGGCTGGCCGGCATGTGTCCTTCTTTGTTCCTATGTCTGTCCCTTAGGGGAAATGTCACGTGTTGTTCCTTTAAGTCCTTGTAGCTTGCTACAACTTGGGTTCATACGTTGATGACCGACACGTTCGTTGCTGGGTCATGAATGCCTGTCTCTGTAATTTAGCGCCACTTTTGGTATATAACTAGTCATGTCGGCCCGGGTTCTCTGTCATATGGATGCTAGCAACACTATCATATACGTGTGCCAAAATGCGCAAACGATCCCGGGCCAGGTAAGGTGGCACCCGTGGGGATACCGTGCATGAGGCCGCAAAGTGATATGATGTGTTACATGCTAGATCGATGTGACTTAGGATCGGGGTCCCGACAGCTTTGGTATGAGAGCCTGACTGCCTGTAGGATTAGTGAGCCAAACTGGTCGAAGTCGAGTCTAGAAATTCTTTAGTTATATAAGGGAATTGATTGTGGAAGGGAACGTAAGGCTCTTTTTACTCCTTTACCTTATGACCTTCTTATCTGAGTCGTCCTCTTCTTTTCTACGGGGATTAAGGAACTAGGCATCCTCTTCTGTCTATCCGGATCACGTTAATTGTGGATTCAACCCTCAGTTCAGTTTCTTCTACCTCCGTGTGTTGATAGTTGGTCTCAGAATCTTGTTGTTGTGATGTTGAGTGGTGTGCCACCCTTTTGCAGGATCTCTCAATTTTTTTGAGCATTTACAACCGTTATGCTGTCCGAGTCTTCCTGGGTTTCTAAACAATCTGATGCATTTGCAAATCATACCTCCATGTTCTTAATGTCCTTTTAGGCCAGATTAACCACACTAGTCGGTGAGTTGAGGTACTCTGTTGCCTTGACATATATGTTGGAGCTATTACTATGAACCTAGGTGTCTTAGAAGATCACCAGTAATCTAGCAATGCTTTATATTCCCAGTGTGATGATTCTGGCCATTATTCTCGAAAGCATCCCGTGATGCCATTTAGTTAGTAGGCATTCTACTCCTGGGTTCTTGGACCCGAGATTAACCCTACTTGCTTCATGTTGATAGTGTTTGCTAGTTCCTTCAGATATTAGTAACCTTGTGATAGTCCTCGAGGTCCGTGGTATGTCGTTCTTCCAATACCATGAACTGTTATGGCAGAAGTTCTTTTGAACCAAAAGATCACAACCAGAGTGCTCTTGATGAGTTCTCCGTTCCACATTGTGACTCTGCCAATTCTACCTTTCTGCATGGGTTATCCGGAAGAAATATGTTGAACTCGTTCGACATGCTAATCTATGCATCTACGACTCAAAAAGTTATATGTTCCTTTGAGTTGTCCCTTTTTAGTCGTATTATGACTCCCATCTATCAGTTGATAGTCAGGAGTAGTTGTGCATTCGTGTTCATCGATGCTTTTACTCTTGTGGTCCATCAAGCCATTCTATTTTGGAATGACTAGGAGAAACAAACTCCAGTGCCACTTCCATATCCAGGATTAGGTCAGAGTAGTTGTGTTTCGCAGGGCAAAATGCCAACTCAGCTTTTGTTCTGTTCTACCTTGGAGTATTGCCATCTTTATGTCAAGAGTTCCATGGGAATTGCACAACCTCCTATGAACTCTTGATACAGTAATGCTTCTCGCCATCATCGTTCATTCCTCGGTCTCCGTGTTATTGTAACCGGAATGCTGACAAGTGAATTGTGATGTGTGAAAATAACACTCCTAGCAACTTCGTTGCTTGGTAGTTAAAGGACAACAATTTCATTCTTAGCGTGTTGGTTACTGAATCACCATTCTAAGATTGATCGTGCTACCTAGTCCATTTTTCTGGTGCACTCTTTGATCAATGAGTTAGGATTGCATAAATCCCTCACTCTTGTGATCATATCATCTTGCCCTGAAAAGCAAGATTGTTTGTGAGCTTAGTAACATATTGGTGGTTCATGATTTTCCGAATATCTTCTCGGAAGTATCACCAGGTTGTCACCTGACAGCTATGTTGAGCTCGTGATCAAGTTGGTATTCTTGTAAACCATCCTTTCTCCAAGAATCTGTGTCGGATACCCCGTGCAAGTTGGTTAAGCTAAACAACAACTTGGAGAGTTGGAAGATAAAAGCTTAATCCACATAGCTCACTCCAAAGGGACATCTTATGTGTGTATTGAAAATAGATGATATCTTCTTCAATTGATCTCCGTGATCATTTGAGGATCTATTGTCTTGTCCAGACTTTGATTTGAGTATGGGTTATCGCCAAGTCAAATCAGAACCAACGATATTCGTAACATTGTCTTACTCGTGGTTGATTCCTCGAGCATACACCGTTATATCTCTTGGTCTGACCAATACTATCACCGTGTTCACTTAATTGTGGAATACCACCTATATGGAAACCTGGATGAGTTATTGTTGAGCCCATCAACAACATCCTCATCCTCTCCATGATTTTGTTGGACATTAAGATAGTGTTGGAAACTTTGTAAGCAATGCCTTCATGTTCCGTCATGAAGCTTATGCTTGGATGGAAGAAGTGACTTCCTGCAATTCATGTGCATTTGATGCAAGTTGCCGCCATGAATTTGGAAAAGATTGTTTTGCTTCTTCTGGAATCATCCCAAGTCAGTTATGCATGTGCGAATGTATACTATGGTTTGGCAGATTAATTACCTCCACTCCGTATGTATTCCCTAGCACCAAGCCACTGATTGATTTGTTCAAGGATAAAGGTTCATCGATAAGTGCACAAGAACTTCGATATCCTCGATGTTGGTTCCAACCAGAACTTGGTAGTATTTTATTGTAAGACTTCATGTGGTCATGCTTGTCTTGGATAACGTGTTCACTTGTATGTAGAAGAATTAGCTCATGTTTTGGAGCTTGCTATCATAGTTCATCTCCCGAGAATCTCCTAACGTCGTCTCGTCGATTTGGGTTGCAAACTTTCATTTTTCTTTCTAGACTCAATGAGTCTGGAATATCCTGACACCAACCAGAACCGACTCTCAGGCAGATATGATGGTTGGAGCATTTTCCAAGAACTATAATATTGGTCTCTCGATAACCGGTAAAGTGGATGTCGTGGCCAACACACCCAGCCGGAAGACCTATTGTTGTAGTATCTTGATTGAAGAAGTTGGCCACCTCCCCATAAGGATTTCGTAGGATTTACTCCCTAGTTGTTCCTTATGGACTTTTGTGCTCCCGAAGTCCGACCTCTACTTGATGTTCAAGATACCAAACATATCTATGAGTGGATTCGCTAACACATCAAGGAGAACATTAGAAGCGGAGTGCTAAATGTCTCTCGGTCGATCATCCAGATTTTGCTTCCTTAGCTCCGCTAAGGTAAAATCTGAGACGGGGTTATCTTCCTTTGTATCTGCATCGTCCACCACTATTCATCATGGTAGTATGTCGTGTTGCCAGGATCCTTGACACGGATGTTGGTAAAACCTTGATGAATATGGAAATGCTCAAGTTCTTAAGAGCACGCGCAAGCAAAATCATTCCTTGCGTTGTCTTCAACAAGGTAGTCCACATCATTCTTTCTAGTCCGAGTATGTCATTCTACCGAACTCCTCCAAATGATCGATTGTGATTTGCCTTAGGCTGGTATAGAGAATTTCAATGATCTCTATATCAAAAGTAATTCTTTTTGCCACTTAAGGGAATAACTCTACGGGTCATCTTCTCTAAGGTGCCCGTCTGGTGACGTCGATCACCACCTTCTTAGGTGTGGAATTATTGCCTACCAAGTGAAGCTTCATCATCTGTTTCACTCCATCCCTCTGGATGTGTGTTCTGTGTCTTAGCTCAAGAGATGTTTCAACGTCTCACTCCATGAGTTTATCTGAGTTGCTTGATCATTGGCAAGATCGATTCCTGTAGAGTTTCTTCTGTTATCATTGTGTTGGACCAAGATCACGAAAGCAAAAATGTCAAGATCAACATGATGCAAGAAATCAAAATTCCTATGAAGGACACTTGGATCATGAAGATTGTGTTAGTTGGTGTCCCCTCTAATTTCTTACCTCACGTCTTGAATCTCGGGACGAGATTCTTGTTTATTGGGGGTGAGTTGTCACAGCCCTAGCTTCCCCTGTTGTCTTTGCTTGATCTTCATGTCATCATGTTTATTTTCAAAGGAAACCTGAAATGGGGATGACTAAACCCTAGCACCAAATCAAAGCAATTAGGTTTAACCTAAAAATATTTTCAATAAACCCAAAAATGCCTTCTTTAATGTTTGATAATTTTGGTATGGGTTTTGGTCCAAACCAAAAATATTGAACATTTTTTGGGAATTGTTTGGGCTTTGATTTAAACCACTAATGTATTTGAGTTGCAGCAAATAAATCCTATAAATATTTTTATTGCCCCAATAATTCTGAGACTTCTTGTGGAACTCTAGAATAAATCTTTTACATCCACAAAAGTTTCCAGAAGCTGCAAGAATAATTTGGTTAGTAAACCAATTTCAAAAAAACAAAAGCAAAAATAGAAACAGAAACAAAATGAGAAAAGCAGAGAGAGAGAGACAAACTTACCTCGCACTTACCTGTAGCAGAGGCGGCCCAGCTCCTGTTTGGCCCAGCCCACAAGGGGCATCCTCGTCTTCTACCTCCTGCCAGTAGGCAGAGGAGAAGCTGGGCACGGCGCGCGCCCACGGCTTCCACGCCACCTGCCTTCCTGGACCTCCCATGGACAGCGCGACGCCGCCAAGGACACGCCGCTACCGTCTGGAACCCCCCTGACCTCCTCACTCTTCCCCTTCGTCTCTCCCTCGCCCTCTCGATGCCATGGAGGACGTGCCCGTGAGCACGCCGCCGCCGCGGCTACGTCCACCGCCACCCCCTCGCCTCTCTGACGCGCCCCCTAGCTCCGCCGTGCCTCCCTCACCCTCTAGGTCGACCCATGCGACCGCGGGAGCCCTACAACGTCGTCCCTGACCTCTTCTTCCTCCTTCGGCCGCCGAGATCGCCGGAGATGCCACGACGCCGTCCGTGCCTCCCCGAGCCTGTTTGTCTGCTCTGCGAGT
>LR738715.1:296283581-296424371 GCA_902687465.1 Secale cereale | reverse complement strand
CCTTTTGCTCACTCCCCTTGCCGCAACACTGTTCCCTGTCGAGGCCGAAAACCACTGCCGCCGGCCAGCTTGCCATCGTGGCCACAGACGCGTAAGCTCGAAAACGAGCGTGTCACCGTGCTCAGCATATCACCATGAGGTCGTAGCACCTCTCTGCACCTCCTCCCATGCACCGCATTGTCGTCCTCGCCGATGCCCGAACTCCGGCCACCGCCTCGCTCGTCGCCGGCGCCTTTCCCGGCCACCCCGCGGCCTCCTGTGTGGCTAGCTAGATGCGGGCATGTGCGGGCTAACTTCTGGTGGTCTTGACGCATCCTCCCGCCGCGTGTAGCGCAAGCCCGAGCAACTCCGGCGAACCTCCGCCGTTGTTTTGGTCGCCGCTGGCCTGTCTCTGGCGTCTGCCAACGTGGCCACTTAGTTAGGGGATAATTACTCCACTAATCACCCCTATAGCCACTAACAGTGGGCCTAGTCACTGGTCAAACCCCTGTCAGCACAGGGTTTGACCGGGATTAGTCCATGTAACACTCACAGGTGGGTCCCACCAGTCAGGTTTGACCTGGACCGGTCAGTAGACCTGCTGACCTCAGCCTGGCGCAGTGCTGACGCAGTAACTATTTTCTGTGATTTAAAATAAATCAGAAATGATTTATTTATTTCAGAAAATAGCTAAAACTTCTAAAAATCACAGAAAAGAAACTATAACTCCAATGAAAATAATTTATATATGAAAAATGATCAGAAAAATTCAAGGAATCTGTTTATGGCATTTTCATGCATGTTTGAAAAAGTTAAAGCTGCTGATCAGGTCAAATCAATTAAATGGCATTTAAATAACCACATGTGGAGTTTGAATTTGAATCTTGGATTCAAACCAACTTCATTTAAATTGTTGCTAGTTGCATTAGCTCAAACCACAGCATATTGCCATGTCATGATCATGCATCATATTGTTGCATTGCATTGATTGTGTTCCTTCTCTGTTGCCGGTATTTGTCCCCTCTCAGTAGACGATGTTCCGACGATGAGTTCGATGATACCGATGAAGAACTATCACTATCTTCAGAAGTGCCAGGCAAGCAAACCCCCATTGAGCATTCCGATACAATCCCACTCCCTCGCTCCTGCTCTCCTTTACTACATTAGGACAACAAAGTTTGAACTGCTATTTGCTGTGGTAGCTGAACACCTTTCCTCTGCATGACCTGTCATTGCCACAGTAAATAGTTGAAACCCACTAGCATGAGTAGGAGTTGTTTGAGCCATGTTGTGCCTACTCATTCATGCTTTCTGGTTATGCCTGCTATTGCTTAGAGTTGTGTCAGGTCTGATTCATCGGGGATGAATTGGAAAGTTATGAACATGTCCTACTGTTGGGAACTAAGTGTGTGAACACGTTTTGGTAAAGGTAGCGGTGAGAGGCCATGTAGGAGTACATCGTGGGTTGTCTCACTGGAACCGTCCTTAAGAAATGAGTTCAGTGTAAGTTGTCCAATGACTAGCTACTACCACACATTGGGTTTCGGTAACTCGACCCCTCTCGACTTATTAATCAACTAGATCTCTGTCCAGGAGTTGCGACTAGTTTCTGGTGTTTGTAGGTAGTGTTAGTAGTCTACCATGTGGCACCCGGTACAGGTGGGCTTGGGGCCGACTAGGCACCGTGGCACGGTGTACCAAGCGTAGATCCATCCGTCGAGGTGGGCTTGGGAATCCCGCGCACATCGTTTGGGGCTGTGAGCAACACCCCGGCCGGATCTCCTTACGAATGGAACCCGAATAGGCGATAAACCTGTAATAGAGTCTTGTGTGGTTAGTCAGGTCGTGGCCGACACCCTCGCCAGGCTTCCGCTTGAAGGTTGCCAAGATACACGACGTGTACATGGCGGTAAGCGGTGAGAGCGTGTGTGAAGAAGTACACCCCTGCGGGGTTAACATGATCTATTCGAATAGCCGGGTCCGCGGTTATGGACTTCTTGGATGCTTACGTGGTACATAGACAAGTGAAAGTGGATACTCTAAAATACTCAAGACAAATGTGAGTTCTATGGATGGCCTTCTCGTAGGGAGACGGGAGCGGATCCATAGTGGTGTATTGATTGGTGAATATGTGGACTCGTGTGCGCCACCTCAAAAGAGTTACTTGCAGTCGCAGTTCAGGATAGCCACCGAGTCAAGCTGGCTTGCTGCAGTCAAACTCCACCACCCCTTTGTTGATACTGATGCATATGTAGCTAGTTCTGATGTAAGTCTTGTTGAGTACCTTTGTACTCACGTTTGCTTAATTTATGTTTTTGCAGAGAGACTTCAGTCTCACTAGTGGTTCCGCGTGGACTTCGACGTTTAGCTTGTTACCTCAGCTATGATATTGTGCCCTTGGGAGGGTCTTGTAGATAGTCACGCTTCTGAACCTTTTTCATTTGTAGTTGTCTATACTCAGACATGTTATGCTTCCGTTGCATGTATGGTCTGTATGTTGGGTCATGTGACCCCTGTTTGTAATAAATGCTATGATGGCTCTTCTGGGCCTTATCTATATGAGTTGTTAAGTTATGTTGTGATGCCATGTTGTACAGCACATACTTGCATGTTATGCGTATGTGTAATGTGTATTGCTATGTGTGGGATCCAACACCTAGTTGTTTACCCTAGGTAGCCTATCTTACACGAAAATGTCTCCTAGTGCTTCCACTGAACCTTGGTAGCTTGCTATTGCTCCGGAACACTTAGGCTGGCCGGCATGTGTCCTTCTTCGTTCCTGTGTCTGTCCCTTAGGGGAAATGTCACACGTTGTTCCTTTAAGTCCTTGTAGCTTGCTACGACTTGGGTTCATACGTTGATGACCGACACGTTCGTTGTTGGGTCATGAATTTCTGTCTCTGTAATTTAGCGCCACTTTTGGTTTATAACTAGTCATGTCAGCCCGGGTTCTCTGTCATATGGATGCTAGCAACATATCATATACATGTGCCAAAATGCGCAAACGGTCCCGGGCCAGGTAAGGTGGCACCCGTGGGGATACCGTGCGTGAGGCCGCAAAGTGATATGATGTGTTACATGCTAGATCGATGTGACTTAGGATCGGGGTCCTGAGAGCAAGGCACGTATTGTATTGTTGCCATCGAGGATAAAAATATGGGGTTTATATCACTATGTTTGAGTTTATCCCTCTACATCATGTCATCTTGCTTAAGGCGTTACTCCGTTCTTATAAACTTAATACTCTAGATAGATGCTGCATAGCGGTCGATGTGTGGAGTAATAGTAGTAGATGCAGAATCGTTTCGGTCTACTTGTCTCGGACGTGATGCCTATATATAATGATCATGCCTAGATAGTCTCATAATAATTCACTTTTCTATCAATTGCTCGACAGTAATTTGTTTACCCGCCGTAGATTATCGCTATCATGAGAGAAGCCACTAGAGAAAACTATGGCCCCGGGTCTATTCTAAACATATCAATCCACAATATACTTCACTTTTCCGCTTTTACTTTCTGTTCTTATATCCAAAAATACCAAAAATATCAAACTATCATCTCTATCAGATCTCACTTTCGTTAGTGACCGTAAAGGGATTGACAACCCCTTATAGCGTTGGCTGCGAAGTTCTTATTTGTTTGTGCAGGTGCGAGGGACTCGCGCGTGGTCTCCTACTGGATTGATACCTTGGTTCTCAAAAACTGAGGGAAATACTTACGCTACTGTGCTGCATCACCCTTTCCTCTTCGAGGGAATACAACACAAGCTCGAGAAGTAGCAGCCTTTCTATAAGGTTATTTAGCATGGTCTCATTCATGATAGAATGTAATAGGTCTGCAGTTAGTACAAATACTAAAGGAGAAAGATGATCCCCTTGTCTGACTCCTGTCTTGCATAGGAACTATTTCCTAGGTACACCATTAAGAAGTACAACAGAGTAACCAGAGGAGAAAAGCATGTCCATCCACATTAGCCATCTATTGCCAAAGCCTCTAGCAGTGAGAATATCTTTGATTGATTGATGTTCAATAAGAACAAAAGCATGCTCAAAATCCAGCTTTAAGACTATGATCTCCTTGCCAGACATTTTACACTGATGTATGAATTCATAAGACCAAGCTAGACAGTCGTGAATAGATCTTGCTTCTAAGAAACCATATTGATTGGTGTTGACGGTGTACAAAAGAAGGGGCGCGTCTTTATACCCCTTACTTGTGCACGGACAGTCGGAGCCGCGCCCACGGCCGCACCAAGCAGAGCAGGAGAACTGGACCGAGGTAAAACCGAAGCCCAAGACAATCAAGACAACGCCAAGTCCAAGAACGCAAAGAGATAGAGGGGTGGAGCAGTTTCCCCCGGCAAGACCCCTGCCGGGGGCGACCTCAGTAGCCCCGGCAGGACCCTTGTCGGGGCAGCACGCCCAAACAACAACAGAGCAGCCACCCTTGAAGCATATGGGCTCCAACAATATCAACTACAGTGGAGCCAAGGCTCGGGAAGCGCCCACGTGATGGCATGTAGATCTTTGTGAACACAAAGATCTATGACTCCCATGATGAGAACCAGAGGACATGGCGATCGCGAGGTTCCTTGCCGAGGACGCCCGCGAGGCCCCAGCAAGGCTCCTCGCCAAAGACACCCCGATGCCCCGACAAGCCTCTTGCCGCAGGGCACTCATGGAGGCCCCGGCAAGACCCTTGCCGGGAACAGAAGCAAGCCTGCGGCAAGTTCTTGACGCCCCGTCGTCGCCCCAGCTCGACGGCCGACCCACTGGCCTAGGCAGGCACCCACGTGGCGATACGTGGTTCCTGGGCCAGCTACCCAAGCACCTGTGTGGTGGCATACAGATCTTCGTGAAGACCTGTGACGCCCCCGATTTGACCGTACAGTAATCATGCACGCAAATGTGTACGACCAAGATCAGGGACTCACTGGAAGATATCACAACACAACTCTAGACACAAATTAAAATAGTACAAGCTTTATATTACAAGCCAGGGGCCTCGAGGGCTCGAATACAAAAGCTCGAATACACAAGAGCCAGCGGAAGCAATAATATCTTAGTACAGACATAATTTAAATAGGATGGCTAGCACAAAAATAGCAACGATCGAAGAGGCAAGGCCTCCTGCCTGGGACCTCCTAACTACTCCTCGAAGCCGAACTCCATGTAGAAACATCATCGGGATCCTCTGGCTCCTGGTCTCCATCATCTGGTTGCGTCATCCGAGAAGAAGGGACAAAAGGGGGGAAAAGGGGAGCAAAGCAACCGTGAGTACTCATCAAAAGTACTCGCAAACAAGGATCTACACTACATATGCAATGGTATCTGTGTAAAGGGGTAACATATGTGGGTTAAACTGCAGAATGCCAGAATAAGAGGGGGATAGCTAATCCGATCGAAGACTACGCTTCTGGCCACCTCCATCTTGCAGCAGTAGATGAGAGTAGCTGGAAGTAACAAGTATCCTCGCATCTCGCAGCCTCCGTCTTACAGCAGTAGAATAGAATAGATGGTAAGTTCACCAAGAAACATCGTATAGCTTAATCCTACCAGGCGATCCTCCCCTCGCCGCCCTGTGGGAAAGCGATCACCGGGTTGTATCTGGAACTTGTCTGGGTGTGTTTTATTAAGTATCCAGTTCTAGTTGTCATGAGGTCAGAGTACAACTCTGGGTCATCCTTTTACCGAGGGACACGGCTATTCGAATAGATTAACTTCCCTACAGGGGTGCACCACATAACCCAGCACGCTCGATCCTATTTGGCCGGACACACTTTCTGGGGTCATGCCCGACCTCGGAAGATCAACACGTCGTAGCCCTACCTAAGCACAACAGAGAGGTCAACACGCCGGTCTAAGTCCTAAGTGCACAGGGGTCTGGGCTCATCGCCCAATGCACACCTGCACGTTGCGAGGGCGGCCGGTGAGCAGACCTAGCAACCTCCATTACTAAGAAGTTACGTTACGCGGTCCAACCCGGCGCGCGCCACTCAGTCGCTAACGTCAAGAAGGCTTCGGCTGATACCACGACGTCGAGTGCCCATAACAGTTCCCACGCAGCTGGTTAGTGCGTATAGGCCAACGGCCAGACTCAGATCAAATACCAAGATCTCGTTAAGCGTGTTATCATGAAATAACCGCGGGCAACGACCAGGGCCAGGCCACCTCTTGACTGGGTGTCTCAACCTGCCCTGTTGCTCCGCCATAAAGATACACTCGGCGGCCGTCGGGAACTCAGGCCCACCACTACCTGGATGGAGCCACCTGTCCTTTCAGCCTCCACATCGGAATCACTTGCGGGTACTCATCGAGACGACCTGACTTTAGTCACATCGTGTGTCATGTAAAATGTATATAGTATATACTCGTGATCACCACCCGAGGTGATCACGGCCCGATAGTATAGCATGGCAGACGGACAATGATGTGGGACCACTGATGGAATACTAGCATCCTATACTAAGCATTTGGATAGCAGGTGAAGGTATCAATAGTTGTAGCAACAATGACAGGCTATGCAACATAATAGGAGCTATCGAATCGACAACAGTAGCAAACTAATGCAAGAGTAAGAGGGAGGACAATAGGTGATATCTGGTGATCAAGGGGGGGGGGCTTGCCTGGTTGCTCTGGTAAAAAAGAGGGGTCGTCAACACCGTAGGCGATCGAGGCAGCAACGATGTCCGTCTCGTAGTCTACCGGAGAGAAGAGGGGGAAGAAACAATGAATACAGAGGAAACAAAGCATCACAAAATATAACATGGCAAAACGCGGTGCTACGTGTGACCTAACGCGGTAGGAGGTGTTACCGACGAAGGGGGCAAACATCCGGGAAAGTATTCCCGGTGTTTCGCGTTTTCAGGCGGATGAAACGGAGGGGGAAAGTTACAGGTTCGGTATGCTAGGGACGTGTGGTTGACGAACGGTCTGCGTATTCGGATGCCTCTCGAAATTCTGAGCAACTTTCATATATAAAGTATTTTGATACGAGTTACAGATTATTTTATATTAATTTGTAAAGTTTTAAAACATTTTCTAATTTATTAATTATTAAATAAATCAACATTATCCAGAATAGTGCATGCACACGTCAGCATGACGTCAGCATGATGTCCGTAGTCAACATGACGTTGACTGGGTCAAACTGACGGGTGGGTCCCGTCTGTCATGGACTGTTAGCTAATTAACAGTGGTTAATTACATTAGCAGGTCAATTAGGTTTAATTAGTTAATTAGTTTAATAATCAGAATTAATTATGTTAAATAATTAACTTATTAAATTATTTATTTTATTCTTTTCTTTTCTTCTTCTTTTTTTTCTTTTGCCAGGGCGCTGGGCCCCAGCGGTCAGTGGCTCGTGGCCTTAACGGGGCGGGTCGGGTGAGCGCTACGGGCGCACCCGAACGGGCGCTCGCCCGCAGGGGAGGCGAGGCGAGGCCGCCGGGGTGAGAGGCCGACGGCCAGGTAGCGGGGCGTCGGGCGCCGGAGATGGCACCGGCGGGGCGGCGCCGGCCCAGCGCGGGCACGTCCGGGCGGAGCCGGCCCGGCCAGGGCGCAGAGCGGGCGAGGGGGAGGGGCGGCCGGAGCGGCGGCGCGGTGAGCATGAGGGGGGCCGACCGGAAGAGGGCGGCGCGGCGAGGCTGGAGGTAGTGGCGCAAGAGTCTTTTATTTTTTTCTGTTTATTTTCTAATAAACTTAGGTTTATAGAATAACTCAATAGCACCTAAAATATTGTTTCAAAACATTCCAGTGCCACAAATAATTTGGCACATTCATTAATTAGCTTGCATTGTTTACTATTATAAAAGCATTTAAATAATACTTTGTCGCTGTTTTATTTCTTATGGTGCATTTAAATACTTTATAAAAATGTGGTTTCTCCACCGATATTTGATATGATTTATTTGTCGCATTTAGAACATTTTAGTTTTGACGTTTGAAAACTTTTATTGGTTGCTTGATTTTGAATTTGAATTCGAAGCGGTTTCGAACTGACACAAGATTATCAACAGTAATAGCGGTGGCATGTCGTCATTAGCAGAGGGTTACTGTAGCTTAACTATCCGGGCGTCATAAGACCCTACCGCAACACCACCTCAGTTGCCTGCCTCGCTGGCCTGGATGCGTGTCGCGGCCAAACAGAGCGGCCATGGATGGGACGGGCTTCTTTCCCGTCCCCGATAAAGTAAATAGACACCTAAGTAGCGCATTGAATGCGCCTTGTCCCGTAATGGCGTGGGATAAGCCTATACACTATACACCTTTCCACCTCTTGGGTGCCACTCTGGCAGCCCCTTTAGACTATAAAAAGAGGCCCGCGGCGTACTGGAGGAGGATTCGGCCCCTGGAAAGCGGGATAGGCACCATAGCTAGCTGAAGATCTCAAGAACACTCAAATATACACCAAAGCAGGACTAGGGTATTACACATCCTTGTGGCCCGAACCTCGGTAAACGATCTCTGTGCTCACTCTTAGACCTGCTCTTTGCACAACTCCGCGCCCGCCAACCGTAGAAGGGATTCCAGTGATCCCAAAGGTGTCGTTTCGTACCGACATCTTTGGCGCGTCAGGTAGGGGGCGCAGTTGTGAAAATCTGGTGTAGTAGTTAGGGTAGTGATTGCTCATCGCCATGGCTCCTAAGAAGAAGACGATCGCGGTGGTCGGCTCGTCTGCAGCCAAATGGCACGTGCCGGCACAGGCTGGCGACGGGGTGGTTGCGGATGGGAGCCGAGGCGCGATCCAGCAGCCGAGGCGCGATCCAGCAGCCGAAGCCTGGCAAGCAGCGTCGCTCATGCACGAGACGACGAGCCACTCGCCACCAAGACCAAGGGTGGAGCCAGGCCCCCCGCAGGCGGCGCGGGACCCTCTGAGAGCGGTGTCATACCCCGCACGGGGGACGCAGTGACTTCCATGACGCCCACGGCAGCACCCACGGCGCATTCCTCCCAGGTCGCGCGCGAAGGGCAGCATCACCGCACGGAGGACCCCGGGCGCCGCCGCGAAAAGAGCCTCGTGCATCAGTCACGAGATGCAGAAGATCAGCATGCCCACCAAGGCACCCGCGAAGGCAACGTGCAGTTGTGGGACCGTGATAGAGCTCCTTCTAACATGGTTAGAAGTCATAGCGCGTCTCGATCCGCGCAGCTCTCCCCGCCGCCCACGCCAGCGGAAGCCTTAGCACACGCGCAGTTGCTCCTCGACTTCCCTCCTGCAGCGGAGAAGCTCGACTAGTGGAGAGCTACCGTTCGTAGCCTTGTCGCCATCGCCAACAAGGACGAACCTCAGCCGGCAGGGCCTTTGGGCCGATGCTCTCCTCAGCCACCACACGCCAGCGGTGGAAGGACTGGAGGCACCGCGGCCATGGTGCATTCTCCTCCTCCTCGCCAGCTATCACGCGTGCGGGCCCGTCGGGATGACGCTTGCAACGACGTATCCATAGCGTCGTCCGACCCGCGGACCCACCGTGATCAGCGCCAAGTTCTTCGAGAGCGTTCCCACGAGGACGCTCGAACCACCATCGAGCACCGACGTGGGGCGCGACACCAGTCGGATAAACAGGCGGGGCCTGCTGTAGACAACCCAGCACCGGGAGGATCTGGAGGCATACCTTACGAGGTAGGATGCCCAGCCTTTACTCGTGAGCTGGGGCGTTTCCAGTGGCCCACCCACCGCACCTTCAAGCCCGACGTCGGCGAGAAATACAATGGCAAGACTCATCCATCGGAGTTCCTCAGCATCTACACCATCGCGATGCAAGCGGCTGGGGCGCGCGACGATAAGGTGCTCGCTAATTATTTCCCGTTGGCGCTTAAACCCAACGTTATGTCATGGTTGATGCACTTGCCGGCGGATTCCATTTCTTCCTGGTCGGATTTGTGCCATGAGTTTGTTGGTGCTTTTACGGGAGGCCACCAGGCTCATGGCTAAGCAAGCGATTTGCATGTTATCCCCCAGAAGGAAGGTGGAAGCATGTTCAAGTACATACAGAGGTTCAGCCGAGTGCAGTATACCATCCCAGACGTTCATCCTGCCGCATCATCAGCGCGTTCCACCAGAACGTGCGCAACCGCAAGATGCGGGAGGAGCTGGCGATGAACAAAGTCAAGGATGTGGCCGAACTTTATGTTCTAGCCGACAGATGTGCCCAGGCTGAAGAGGGAAGCAAGTACCCCGGCAAAGACGCCGGTCTGGAAACCGGTTCCTCGGATGAAGACGTCGTCGCCCCGACAAAAAAGGGTCGACGCCGTAACAGAAAATGCAAGGGGAAGGCTATGCTTCCCATTGAGGTATCCGACGATGCCGGCGCCGCCAAGAAAACCAAGGCAGACGACCCCGGCAAGGAAATCGCCGGATGTGTCGCCTACCGGGCCTTGGCGGCCGCCGACAAGCCGGGAAGCTCTGACAAGCAATACTGCAAGATCCACCGTACCAAAGGCCATGACCTCCAGAACTGCCGACAAGTCGAGCAGCTCGTGGAGAAGCAAAAGGCCGAGTACGAGAGGCTAGACAAGGATAAAGGCCAAGATGGCGCTGAAGGATCTGGCAAGAAATGTGGCAGCCAACCTGGCCGCCGCGGCAAAGACAACCAACAAGAACGGCCCGCCTGGGGCCGTGACAAGAAGCGCAAAGACGATGATGGCGAGGAGGACGACGAGTTCGGCGAGCAAGAGTTTCAGAAGGCCACGGAGGCCATGTGCGTCGATGGTGGTGCCTCTTTGCACTCCTCCCACCGCCAACTTAAACAGTGGGCACGTGAGATCACAGCCATGGAGCCGTCGTTCGATGCCCAAAAGCCACTAAGGTGGTCCAGCACTCCTATCATCTTTGACGCCGAGAATCACCCTGACCGCACGACTGCGGTCGGGTGTTTGCCACTGCTGGTCTCACCAACGATACGCAACCTCAAGGTGACGAAGATGCTGGTTGACGGCGGGGCCAGCCTGAACTTAATCTCGCCCGTCGTGGTTAGAAGGCTGCAAATTCCTGATGGAGACCTCGAGGAGACAGGCTCGTTTCAAGGGGTCAACCCAGGGAGAAGCCAGCCGAAGGGTAAAATCACGTTACCCGTGACATTCGAGGGCGAGCTAAACTATAGGACATAAAGGATTGTTTTTGATGTAGCCGATATCCCCTTGCC
This sequence comes from Secale cereale, assembly GCA_902687465.1. Classification (NCBI taxonomy): domain Eukaryota; kingdom Viridiplantae; phylum Streptophyta; class Magnoliopsida; order Poales; family Poaceae; genus Secale; species Secale cereale. Next base: position 296,413,246 of record LR738715.1, on the reverse strand, counting down.
TTACAACGGGATCCTCGGCCGCCCAGCATTAGCCAAGTTCATGGCGGCGGCACACTACACCTACAACACGCTGAAGATGCCTGGGCCGATGTCCATCATTATCGTCCCCTCTGGCAAGAAGGATGCGCTGATCTGCGCTGACCAGCTTTACCGGGAGGCAGTTGCGGCGACTGCCGCTAAGGCGCTTGCTCCTGCCACTGAAGCCCCAGGAGGAAATAAGACCGGGAAGTCATCTCGCGCCTACTCCGACAAGCGCTCCTCTTGGGAGTGTAGCGTTCCCATCGAGAACATGCCAGATAGCTCCACCGGCAAGAGCAAGAAATCCAGAGCTGCTCCACCAGAAACCAAGCGGGTATCCGTCAACGAGGACGGCGCGGGAGGGGCTTTCACCATAAGCTCCGCCCTCGACAGCAAATAGGAAGACGCGCTCGTCAGCTTCCGAGGGAGGTGTTTGCATGGCAAGCGTCTGACATCTCCGGCATTCCGAGGGAGGTGATTGAGCACCATCTTGCTGTTTGCCCTCATGCGCGACCCGTAAAGCAGAAGGTCGGGAAGCAAGCTCTAGAGAGGCAAGAGTTCATCAGAGAGGAGACCAGGAAGTTAGAGGCAGCCGACCTAGTGAGAGGAGTGCTCCATCCAACGTAGTTGGCCAATCCGGTGGTAGTGCGTAAGGCAAATGGAAAGTGGAGGCTGTGTATAGACTACACATACATTAATAAGGCTACCACCAGATCTTCATGACGAGAGAAGATGAAGAAAAGACAACATTCATCACCCCATGTGGTACGTATTGTTTTATGCGGATGCCTTTCGGATTGAAGAGTGCTGGCTCAACATTTGCGAGAGCGGTTGCTACTTCTCGAGCTTGCGTTGTATTCCCTCGAAGACGAAAGAGAGATGCAGCACAGTAGCGTAAGTATTTCCCTCAGTTTTTGTGAACCAATGTATCAATCCAGTAGGAGACCACGCGCGAGTCCCTCGCACCTACACAAACAAATAAAAACTTCGTAGCCAACGCGATAAGGGGTTGTCAATCCCTTTACGGTCATTTACGAAAGTGAGATCTCATGGAGATGATAGTTTATATTTTCGGTATTTTTGTTTATAAGAATGGAAAATAAAAGCGGTAAAAGTAAAGTAGATGTAGATTGATATGTTGAGAATAGACCCTGGGGCCATAGTGTTCTCTAGTGGCTTCTCTCATGATAGCGATATTATATGGCGGGTAAACAAATTACTGTCGACCAATTGATAGAAAAGCGAATAATTATGAGACTATCTAGCCATGATCATTGTATATGGGCATCACGTCCGAGACAAGTAGACTGAAACGATTTGCATCTACTACTATTACTCCACACATCGACCGCTATCCAGCATGCATCTAGTGTATAGAGTTCATAAGAACAGAATAACGCCTTAAGCAAGATGACATGATGTAGAGGGATAAACTCAAGCAATATGATATAAACCCCATCTTTTTATCCTCGATGGCAACAATACAATACGTGCCTTGCTGCCCCTACTATCACTGGGAAAGGATACCGCAAGATTGAACCCAAAGCCAAGCACTTCTCCCATTGCAAGAACTATAGATCTAGTAGGCCACACCAAACCAATAATTCGAAGAGACTTGCAAGGATATTATGAGCACACATAAAAATTTCAAAGAAGAACCAAATATTTCTCATAGATAATCTTGAGCATAAACCCACAATTCATCGGATCTCGACAAACACACCGCAAAAAGAGATTACATCGAATAGATCTCCTCGAAGACCGAGCTATGGACCAGAAGGTCTGTGGTAAACTACTCACAACTAATGGTGAGTGCGATGATGATGATGAAGAAGAAGAACTCCGTGATGGATCCCCCTCCGGTGGAGCTCCGGAACAGGCTCCAAGATGGGATCTCACGGGAACAGAAGGTTACGGCGGTGGAATTAGGGTTTTCTCTCTGTTGCTGATGGTTTCGGGGTACATAGACTTATATAGGAGGAAGGAGGACACCGGGGGAATCACGGGAGCCCCACGTGGCAAGGGGGCGCACCCCCACCCTCGTGGGCCCCTCGTGGCTCTTCTGACATGGTTCTCAAGTTCTCCGTGCGTGATTTTCTCCAGAAATATCTCTTGCGAAGGTTTCATTCCGTTTGGACTCTGTTTGATATTCTTTTTCTGCAAAACCCTGAAACAGGCAAAAAAAACAACAATCTGGACTGGGCCTTTGGGTTAGAAGGTTAGTCCCAAAAATTGTCAGGACCCCGATCCTAAGTCACACAGGTCTAGCCTGTAACACATCATATCACTTTGCGGCCTCACGCACGGTATCCCCACGGGTGCCACCTGACCTGGCCCGGGACCGTTTGCGCATTTTGGCACACGTATATGATAGTGTCGCTAGCATCCATATGACGGAGAACCCGGGCCGACATGACTAGTTATAAACCAAAAGTGGCGCTAAATTACAGAGAGAGGCATACATGACCCAGCAACGAACGTGTCGGTCATCAACGTATGAACCCAAGTCGTAGCAAGCTACAAGGACTTAAAGGAACAACGCGTGACATTTCCCCTAAGGGACAGACACAGGAACGAAGAAGGACACATGTCGGCCAGCCTAAGTGTTCCAGAGCAGTAGCAAGCTACCATGGCTTAGTGGAAGCACTAGGAGACATTTCCCTGTAAGATAGGCTACCAAGGGTAAACAACTAGGTGTCGGATCCCACACATAGCAATACACATTACAAGTACGCATAACATGCAAGTATGTGCTGTACAACATGGCATCACAACATAACTCAACAACTCATATAGATAAAGGCCCAGAAGAGCCATCATAGCATTTATTACAAACAGAGGTCACATGGCCCAACATACAGAGCATACAGGCAACGAAAGCATAACATGTCTGAGTACAGACAACTACAAATGAAAAAGGCTGAGGAGCCTGACTATCTACAAGACCCTCCCAAGGGTACAAGATCGTTGCTGAGGTAACAAGCTAAACGTCGAAGTCCACGCGGAACCACTAGTGAGACTGAAGTCTCTCTGCAAAAACATAAATTAAGCAAACGTAAGTACAAAGGTACCCAGCAAGACTTACATCAGAACTAGCTACATATGCAACCGTATCAACAAAGGGGGTGGTGGAGTTTGACTGCAGCAAGCCAGCTTTGACTCGGTGGCTATCCTAAACTACGACTGCAAGTAACTCTTTTGAGGTGGCGCACACGAGTCCACATTTTCACCAATCAATACACCACTATGGATCCGCTCCCGTCTCCCTACGAGAAGGCCATCCATAGCACTCACGCTTATCTTGTGTGTTTTAGAGTATCCACTATCACTTGAATATGAAATGCAAAGGTAACCCAGAAGACCATTTCCGCGGACACGGCTATTCGAATAGATCATAAATAACCTTGCAGGGGTGTACTTCTTCACACACGCTCTCGCCACTTACCGCCAAGTACACGTCATGTATCTCGGCAACCTTCAAGCAGAACCCTGGTGAGGGTGTCGGCCACGACCTGACTAACCACACAAGTCTCTAGTCCAGGTTTATCACCTATTTGGGTTCTATCCGTGGGGAGATCTGGTCGGGGTGTCGCTCATGGCCCCAAACGATGTGTACAGGGTTTCCGAGCCACCAAACGGGCGACCGGTACATCGTGCCATGTACCTGCCGCGACATAGCCCACCCCGAGGGTCAGCGCTGCGCATGACCTCCAAAAACTACAAACACCGGAAACTAATTGCAACTCCTGGACAGAGATTATGTTGAATAATAAGTCGAGAGAGTCCATTAAGGATCCCAATGTATGGTAGTAGCTATTTCATTGATCACAAACATAGAACTCAGTTCCTGAGGACGGCTGCAATGAGACAACCCACCATGTACACCTACATGGCCTCTCATCGCTGCCTTTACCAAATCGTGTTCACACACTTAGCTCACACACATTAGGACATGTTCATCACCATTCCAATTCATCCCCGATGAATCGGACCTGACACAACTCTAAGCAATAGCAGGCATAACCAGAAAGCATGAATGAGTAGGCACAACATGGCTCAAACAATTCCTACTCCTACTAGTGGGTTTCAACTATTTACTGTGGCAATGATAGGTCATGCAGTGGACAGGGGTTCAACTACCGCAGCAGGTAACAGTTGAAGCATTGTTGTCCTAATGCAGTAAAAGAGAGCAAGAGCGAGAGAGTGGGATTGTATCGGAATGCTCAATGGGGTTTTGCTTGCCTGGCACTTCTGAAGATAACATTGGGTCTTCATCGGTGTCATCGATCACATCGTCGGAACACGTCTACTGAAAGGGAACAAACACCGGCAAACAATTGAGAACACAATCAATGCAATGCGACAATATGATGCATGATCATGACATGGCAATATGCTGTTGATTGAGCTAATGCAACTAGCAACCAAATTAAATGAAGTTGGTTTGAACCAAAGGTTCAAATTCAAACTCCACATGTGGTTATTTAAATGTCATTTAATTGATTTGACCTGATCAGCAGGTTTAACTTGTTCAAACATGCATGAAAATGTCATACACAGATTCTTTAGATTTTTCTGATCATTTTTCATATATAAATTATTTTCATTGGAGTTATAGATTATTTTCTGTGATTTTTAGAAGTTTTAGCTATTTCTGAAATAAATAAATCATTTAAGATTTATTTTAAATTCCAGAAAACACTTACTGCGTCCGCATAACGTCACTGTGATGTCAGCAGTCAACACGGGCTGGTCCAGGTCAAACCTGACCAGTGGTACCCACTGGTCAGTGTTACAGTACTAACTAATTAAGTTTAACACTAAACTAAAAGTTAACAGAGGCTGGGCCCCACGTGTCAGTGACCCATCTAATTAACTAGCTTGGTTAACACTAATTAATCCTAAGCCTAGCTAAACAGGTTCTGGGTCCACACGTCAGTGACCCAGAGGGGGTCAAAATAGGGTCAACCCGGGTCAAACTCGCCGGAGCTGACCCGCGGCTCATCGTCGGCGACCCCCGAGACGGCGGACGGCATCGGAAACGCTCCTACGGTGACCAAATCGGAAGCTGAGAAGCTCTACGTGGAGCTGGGACTCGCCCGCATCCATCTAGGCAAGCGGCAGGGGTTGAGGTGGCCCGAGCTCGCCGGAAACGAGCTCGCGGCGGCGGCCGGAGTTCGGGAGCAGTCGGGTTTGGTGCTAGAGAGCATGGGAGGGGGAACTCCTGAAGGCTACGGACTGGCGGAGATGCACTGAGCACGCCAGTGTGCTCGGACACGGGCTGAAGTCACCGTGGCCACGCCTACAACATCGCCGGCGGCAAGAAGCACACGGCTCCTGGCGGAACCACGGCCTAGGCAAGGGAGCGAGTTCAAAAATAAGGGGAAACGGCGTAGGAGCTCACGGCGGGGTCGACGGGGGTCTCAGGAGGCTCGGGGAGGCGCCAGCCATCGCGAATCGACGGTGAGGTCGTCGGTGGCTGGAGGTTGAAGAAGAGGTCGGAGGCGACGCTGTAGGGCTCCCGCGGTCGCGTGCGTCAGCGTGTAGCTTCAAGGCGTAGCGGCGGATCTGGCTGTCCTACTGGTTGGGCGAGGGGTGGCATGTAGCCATGGCTACGGCAAGCGGCGGCGACGGTGGCGTTCGGCCATGGCGAAGAACAGGCGAGGGAGAGGTGAGGGGGAAAAGTGAGGGAGTCAGAGCGATCGGGACGGCACCGAGGAGACGATTCGAGGCGTCGCCACGCTGTTTGGCGACGCAGGCGAGCAAGCAGGAGGCGCGGCGCCTCGCGCACGCGTGCGGTGTCCCTCCTCTGCCTACTGGCAGAGGTAGGTGACGACTGGCACAGCCAGGTGGGCTGGGCCGGCCAGGGAAAAAGGGCCCAGGTAGGCTTCTCTCTCTCTTTTCTTTCTGTTTTCTGTTTTCTATTTCGTTTGTAACTTTGTGGCTTTTCTAAAAATGCTTAGGCACTTTCAAAAATCACCAAACTGCTCATGCCCACTGTTTAGCATATAACCAACATGGAACATTTCAGTTTAGGATTATTTGGACATTTAGAATAATTAGTAGCATTTAAATGCCCAAATGCAAATACTTTAAGATTTATTTCAAAAATCCAGAATGGCCCTATAAAAGTGTGCACCATTTTTGACAGAGGTTCTAGACCAATTCAAAAATCATGAACATTTTCAAAGGCATTTTGGGTCAATGAAAATATTTTTAGGTTGAACCTAGTTGAATTCTTTTGGTGCTAGGGTTTGATCCAACCCCATTTCAACTTTCTGGAAAACTTAAACATGATGCAACAGATAAGTGCTATCCTAATGCAAGGTGAAGCTGGGGATGTGACAACTCACCCCCACTAAACAAGAATCTCGTCCCGAGATTCAAGACGTGAGGTAAGAAATCAGAGGGGACTCAAGCTAACACAGTCTTCCCGATCCAATTGCACTTCAAAGAATGTTGATTGCTTGCATCATGTTGATCTTGACATCCTTGCTTTCGAGATCGTTGTCCAACACGGTGACGACGAAAGAAACTGTACAAAATTGATCTTGTGAAAGATCGGGGAACTCAAGATCAACTCTTGGAGTGGGACGTTGAAACATCTCTTGAGCTGAGACACGGAACACACATCCAAAGGGATGGAGTGAAACAAACGATGAAGGTTCACTTAGTGGCAATAATTCCACACCTAAGAAGATGGTGATCGATACCACCAGACGGGGCACCTTAGAGAAAGTGACTCGTAGAATTATCCCCTTAAGTGGCAAAAAGAATTACTTTTGATATAGAGATCATTGAGATTCCCTATACCAGCCTAAGGCAAACACAATCGATCATTTGATGGAGTCCGGAGGAATGACATTCTCGGGCCAGAATGAATGATGTGGACTACCTTGTTAAAGACAACACAAGGGATGATTTTGGTTATCATCGGAAATGGATGGGACCCATGGCAAGTCCACTTCTGAAGATAATCATGAACAGCAGTGGCTGAGAAAGGCAACCCATGGAAAATTGGCACATTGGCGGTGCAAGCTGGGAACAAAATGCAAATGCTGGGAATGATTCTGGTAACTGGGGTGAATCCCAACAATAGAGTAAATCTACTCTTGAGGGGTTATAGCATAACCAAGAACACTGGGAGCAATCCCGGTTAGTGTCGAGGATAACACCTAGTGCTTGTGCGTGCTCTCAAGAACTTGAGCATTTCCATAATCATCAAGGTTTTACCAATATCTGTGTCAAGGATCCTGGCAACACAACATACGACCATGATGAATAGCGATGGACGATGCAGATGCAAAGGAAGATAACACTTCTCAGATTTCACCTTAGCGGAGTCAAGGGGCAAAATCTGGATGATCGACCGAGAGACATTTAGCACTCCGCTTCTAATGTCTCCTTGGTGTACTAGGTACCACGGTTAATGCTTAAAAGCATCAACATGGCCATCAAGTAAAGGTCGGACTTCGGGAGCACAAAAATCCATAAGGAACGACTAGGGAGTAAATCCTACGAAGTCCTTATGGGGAGGTGCCCAACTTCTTCAATCAAGATACTACAACAATAGGTCTTCCGGCTGGGTGTATTGGCCACGACATCCACTTTACCGATTATCGAGAGACCAAAATTATAGTTCTTGGGAAATGCTACAACCATCATATCTGCCTGAGATTCAGTTCTGGTTGGTGTCCGGATATTCCAAACTCATCGAGTCTAGAAAGAAAAAATGGAAGTTTGCAACACAAATCGACGAGACGGCGTTGCGAGATTCTCGGGAAGTGAACTACGATAGCAAGCCCCAAAACACGAGATAGTTCTGCTACGTACCTGTGAACACGTTGTCCCAGAAAAACGTGACCACATAGTAGTCTTATAATAAAATACTACCGAGTTCGGATTGGGAATCATCATTGAAGATAGCGAAGTCATGTGCATGACCTAGGATTAGCACAACAGACTTCTTTTTCTTGAACAACTCAATCAGTGGCTTGGTGTGCTTGGGACACATATGGAATGAAGATGATCAGTCTACCAGACCATAGAATACTTCACACGTATGCATGGCTGAATTGGGACGATTCCAAAGGAGGTAAAAACAAGCTTTCTCAAATTCACGGGGGCAACTTGCATCAAATGCTCATGAATTAGAGGAAGTCACTTCTTTCATTCGCACATGTGCTTCATGAATGGGACATGAAGATAATGCTTATAAGTTTCCAATACTAACTTAAATGTTTGATATGAATCGTGGTCAAGATAAACGATGTTGATGGGCTCAACAACGGTTCATCGAGATATCCATGAGGATGGAATTCCACAATTTATATGAACAAGGTGGTAGCATTGGTCAGACCAAGAGATATAATGAGGTATGCTCGGGGAACACCAACGAGTAAGACAACATTAAAACATCGTTGGTTCTGATTTGATTTGAGGATAGCCCACACTCAAACCAAAGTTTTGGCAAGACAATAGGTCCAACAATTAATCACAAGGATCGATCGATCAAGATATCATCTTTCTTCAACACTCTCACAAAATATATACCTTGGAAGGAACTATGTCGGGCAAGGTTTTATCTTCCAACTCTCCAAGTTGTTGTTTAGCTTAACCAAGTAGTTGAGGGTATCCAACACAGATTCTTGGAGAAGTGGTGGTTTATAAGAAAACCAACTTGATCACGAACTCAACATAACGGTCAGGGAACAACCTGGTAATACTTCCGAGAAGATATTCGGAAATCACGAACCACGGATATGTTGCTAAGCCCGAGAACAATCTTGCTTTTCAGGGCAAGACGATATGATCAAAGGAGAAAGGGATTGGCACAATCCTAACTCATTGATCGAAGGGTGCACCAAGTGAGATCGACTAGGTAGCACGATCAATCTTAGAATGCTGATTCAGTAACCATCATGCTAAGAATGAGAGTATCGTCCATTAACTACCAAGCAACGGAGTTGCTAGGAGTATTAATTTCACACATCGCAGTTCACTTGTCAGTATTCCGGTTACAATAACACGAAAACCGAGGAATGAACAAAGATGGCAAGAAGTATCACTGCATCAAGAATTCATAAGAGATAGTGCAATTCTCATGACGATCCTGACATACAGAGGGTAACACTTCAGAGTAGAACGGATCAAAAGCTTGATTGCATTTTGATCTGCGGAGTACAACTGCTTTGACCCAGTCCTGGATATGGATAAGGTACTGGAGTTTGTTTCTCCTAGCCATTCTGAGAAAGAATGAATGGACGGATCACAAGAGTATAGGCATCGATGAACATGAATGCACCACTACTCCTGACTATCAACTGATAGATGGGGGTCATAAAACAACTGAAAGGGACAACTCAAAGGAACATATAACCTTCCGAGTTGTAGATGCATAGATTAGTATGTCGGACTAGTTCAACATATTTCTTCCAGATAACCCATGCATAAAGTAGAATTGGCAGAGTCACAATATGAATGGAGTACTACTCAGTAGCACTCTAGTTGTGATCTTTTGGTTCGGGAGAACTTCTGCCAAGGATGGTTCATGGTATTTGGAAGAATGATATACCACGGACCTCGAGGACTATCACAAGGTTACTAATATCCTAAAGGGACGAGCAAATACTACCAACATGAAGTAGGTAGAATGAATCTTGAGTTCAAGAACCTAGAAATAGAATACCTACCAACTAAATGGCATCACGGGATGCTTTCGAGGATAATGGCCAGAATGATCACACTGGGAACACAATACATGGCTAGATTACTAGGTGATACTCTAGACACCTAGGGTCATAATAATAACTCCAACCTATTTGTCGACGTAACAGAGTACCTCAACAGACTAGTTAGTGTGGTTAATCTGGCCCAAAGGAGCATCGGGAACGGGGACAAGGGATTTGCAAATGCATCAAATCATTTAGAAACCTGGGATGACTTGGACAACATAACGGCTGTAAATGCTCGAAAATACTTTTGAGATCCAAGCAAAAGGGTAGCATAACCACTTAGCATCATAAAGTCAAGGTCCCGAGTCCAATAGTTGAACAAACAGAAGTAGTAGAAACTAAACTGAGGGTTGAATCCACCAGTAACGTGATCCTGATAAATAGAATGAGAATCCTAGTTCTTAATCCCCGTAGAAGAAGATGGTGACTCGGATCAGAAGGTCATGGGGTAAAGGAGTAAAAAGAGCCTTACGTTCCCTTCCACAATCAATTCCCTTATATAACTAAAGAATTTCTAGACACGACTTCGACCAGTTTGGCTTACTAATCCTACAAGCAGTCAGGCTCTGATACCAAAGCTGTCAGGACCCCGATCCTAAGTCACACAGGTCTAGCATGTAACACATCATATCACTTTGTGGCCTCACGCACGGTATCCCCACGGGTGCCACCTTACCTGGCCCGGGACCGTTTGCACATTTTGGCACACGTATATGATAGTGTCGCTAGCATCCATATGACAGAGAACCCGGGCCGACATGACTAGTTATAAACCAAAAGTGGCGCTAAATTACAGAGACAGGCATACATGACCCATCAACGAACGTGTCGGTCATCAACGTATGAACCCAAGTCGTAGCAAGCTACAAGAACCTAAAGGAACAACGCGTGACATTTCCCCTAAGGGACAGACACAGGAACGAAGAAGGACACATGCCGGCCAGCCTAAGTGTTCCGGAGCAGTAGCAAGCTACCAAGGCTCAGTGGAAGCACTATGAGCCATTTCCCTGTAAGATAGGCTACCAAGGGTAAACAACTAGGTGTCGGATCCCACACATAGCAATACACATTACACGTACGCATAACATGCAAGTATGTGTTGTACAACATGGCATCACAACATAACTCAACAACTCATATAGATAAAGGCCCAGAAGAGCCATCATAGCATTTATTACAAACAGAGGTCACATGACCCAACATACAGAGCATACAGGCAACGGAAGCATAACATGTCTGAGTACAGACAACTACAAATGAAAAAGGCTGAGGAGCCTGACTATCTACAAGACCCTCCCAAGGGTACAAGATCGTAGCTGAGGTAACAAGCTAAATGTCGAAGTCCACGCGGAACCACTAGTGAGATTGAAGTCTCTCTGCAAAAACATAAATTAAGCAAACGTGAGTACAAAGGTACTCATCAAGACTTACATCAGAACTAGCTACATATGCAACCGTATCAACAAAGGGGGGGGTGGAGTTTGACTGCAGCAAGCCAGCTTTGACTCGGTGGCTATCCTAAACTACGACTGCAAGTAACTCTTTTGAGGTGGCGCACACGAGTCCACATATTCAACAAAAATACACCACTATGGATCCGCTCCCGTCTCCCTACGAGAAGGCCATCCATAGCACTCACGCTTATCTTGCATGTTTTAGAGTATGCACTATCACTTGTCTATGAACTGTAAAGGTAACCCAGAAGTCCATTTCCGCGGACACGGCTATTCGAATAGATCATAAATAACCCTGCAGGGGTGTACTTCTTCACACACGCTCTCGCCACTTACCGCCAAGTACACGTCATGTATCTCGGCAACCTTCAAGCGGAAGCCTAGCGAGGGTGTCGGCCACGACATGACTAACCACACAAGTGTCTAGTCCAGGTTTACTGCCTATTTGGGTTCCATCCGTGGGGAGATCCGGCCGGGGTGTCGCTCACGGCCCCAAACGATGTGTACAGGGTTCCCGAGCCACCAAACGGGCGACCGGTACACCGTGCCACGTACCTGCCGTGTCACAGCCCACCCCGAGGGTCAGCGCTATGCACGACCTCCACTAACTACAAACACCAGAAAGTAATCGCAACTCCTGGACAGAGATCATGTTGATTAATAAGTCGAGAGAGTCCATTAAGGATCCCAATGTGTGGTAGTAGCTGTTTCATGGATCACAAACACATAACTCAGTTCCTGAGGATGGCTGCAATGAGACAACCCACCATGTACTCCTACATGGCCTCTCATCGCTACCTTTACCAAATCGTGTTCACACACTTAAATCACACACATTAGGACATGTTCATCACCATTCCAATTCATCCCCGCTGAATCAGACCAGACACAACTCTAAGCAATAGCAGGCATAACCAGAAAGCATGAATGAGTAGGCACAACATGGCTCAAACAACTCCTACTCATACTAGTGGGTTTCAACTATTTACTGTGGCAATGACAGGTCATGCAGTGGACAGGGGTTCAACTACCGCAGCAGGTAACAGTTGAAGCATTGTTGTCCTAATGCAATAAAAGGGAGCAAGAGCAAGAGAGTGGGATTGTATCGGAATGCTCAATGGGGTTTTGCTTGCCTGGCACTTCTGAATATAACATTGGGTCTTCATCGGTGTCATCGATCACATCGTCGGAACACGTCTACTGAAAGGGAACAAACACCGGCAAACAAGAGAGAACACAATCAATGCAATGCGACAATATGATGCATGATCATGACATGGCAATATGCTGTTGATTGAGCTAATGCAATTAGCAACCAAATTAAATGAAGTTGGTTTGAACCAAAGGTTCAAATTCAAACTCTACATGTGGTTATTTAAATGTCATTTAATTGATTTGACCTGATCAGCAGGTTTAACTTGTTCAAACATGCATGAAAATGCCATAAACAGATTCTTTGGATTTTTTGATCATTTTTCATATATAAATTATTTTCATTGGAGTATAGATTATTTTCTGTGATTTTTAGAAGTTTTAGCTATTTTCTAAAATAAATAAATCATTTAAGATTTATTTTAAATTCCAGAAAACACTTACTGCGTCAGCATGACGTCACTGTCATGTCAGCAGTCAACAGGGGCTGGTCCAGGTCAAACCTGACCAGTGGGACCCACTGGTCAGTGTCACAGTACTAACTAATTAAGTTTAACACTAAACTAAAAGTTAACCGGGCTGGGCCCCACGTGTCAGTGACCCATCTTATTAACTAGCTTGGTTAACACTAATTAATCCTAAGCCTAGCTACACAGGTTCTGGGTCCACACATCAGTGACCCAGAGGGGGTCAAAACAGGGTCAACCCGGGTCAAACTCGCAGGAGCTGACCCGCGGCTCGTCGCCGGCGATGCCTGAGACGGCGGAGGGCATCGGAAACGTTCCTACGACGACCAAATCGGAACCTGAGAGGCTCTACGTGGAGCTGGGACTCACCCGCATCCATCTGGTCAAGCGGCATGGGTTGAGGTGGCCCGAGCTCGTCGGAAACGAGCTCGCGGCGGCGGCCGGAGTTCGGGAGCAGTCGGGTTTGGTGCTAGAGAGCGTGGGAGGGGGAACTCCTGAAGGCTACGGATTGGCGGAGATGCACTGAGCACGCCAGTGTGCTCGGGCACGGGCTGAAGTGACCGTGGCCACGGCTACAACATCGCCGGCGGCGAGAAGCACATGGCTCCTGGCGGAACCACGGCCTAGGCGAGCGAGCGAGTTCAAAAATAAGGGGAAACGGCGTAGGAGCTCACGGTGGGGTCGACGGGGGTCTCAGGAGGCTCGGGAAGGCGCCAGCCATCGCGAATCGACGGTGAGGTTGTCGGCGGCCGGAGGTTGAAGAAGAGGTCGGAGGCAACGCTGTAGGGCTCCCGCGGTCGCGTGCGTCAGCGTGTAGCTTCAAGGCGTAGCGGCGGATCTGGGTGTCCTACTGGTTGGGCGAGGGGTGGCATGTAGCCATGGCTACGGCGAGCGGCGGCGACGGTGGCGTTCGGCCATGGCGAAGAACAGTCGAGGGAGAGGCGAGGGGGAAAAGTGAGGGAGTCAGAGCGATCGGGACGGCACCGAGGAGACGATTCGAGGCGTCGCCACGCTGTTCGGTGACGCAGGCGAGCAAGCAGGAGGCGTGGCGCCTCGCGCGCGCGTGCGGTGTCCCTCCTGTGCCTACTGGCAGAGGTAGGTGACGACTGGCACGGCCAGGTGGGCTGGGCCAGCCAGGGGAAAACGGCCCAGGTAGGCTTCTCTCTCTCTCTCTCTCTTTTCTTTCTGTTTTTTGTTTTCTATTTCTTTTGTAACTTTGTGGCTTTTCTAAAAATGCTTAGGCACTTTCAAAAATGACCAAACTTCTCATGCCCACTGTTTAGCATATAACCAACATGGAACATTTCAGTTTAGGATTATTTGGACATTTAGAATAATTAGTAGCATTTAAATGCCCAAATGCAAATACTTTAAGATTTATTTCAAAAATCCAGAATGGCCCTATAAAAGTGTGCACCATTTTTGACAGAGGTTCTAGACCAATTCAAAAAACATGAACATTTTCAAAGGCATTTTGGGTCAATGAAAATATTTTTAGGTTGAACCTAGTTGAATTATTTTGGTGCTAGGGTTTGATCAAACCCCATTTCAACTTTCTGGAAAACTTAATCATGATGCAACAGACAAGTGCTATCCTGATGCAAGGTGAAGCTGGGCATGTGACAAAAATGATATAAAAGTGTAAGATAAAGGCCATTAAACATCCAAGACTTCATAAATAATAGCATGGAGCAATCAAAAATTATAGATACGTTGGAGACGTATCAAGCATCCCCAAGCTTAATTCCTGCTCGTCCTCGAGTAGGTAAATGGTAAAGAAAGAATTTTTGATGTGGAATGCTAACCAACATAGTTTTTCAATGTAATACTTTTAATTGTGGCATGAATGTTCCGATTTGAAAGATTCAAGATAAAAGTCTATATTGACATAAGAAATAATAATTGTTCAAGCATACTAACAAAGCAATCATGTCTTCTCAAAATACTATGGCTAAAGAAAGTTATCCCTACAAAATCATATATTCTGGCTATGCTCCCTCTTCATCACACAAAATATTCATATCATGCACAACCCCGATTTCAGCCAAGCACTTGTTTTCATACTCTATTCTTTCAAACCTTTAAACTTTCATGCAATACATGAGCGTGAGCCATGGAAATAGCACTATGGGTGGAATAGAGGTGGTTGTGGAGAATACAAAAAGGAGGAAGATAGTTTCACATTGACTAGGCATATCAACGGGCTATGGAGATGCCCATCAATAGATATCAATGTGAGTGAGTAGGGATTGCCATGCAACGGATGCACTAGAGCTAAAAATGTATGAAAGCTCAACAAAAGAAACTAGTGGGTGTGCATCCAACTTGCTTGCTCACGAAGACCTAGGGTATTTGAGGAAGCCCATCGTTGGAATACACAAGCCAAGTTCTATAACGAAAATTCCCACTAGTATATGAAAGTGACTAATCATGAGACTCTCTACAATGAAGAACATGGTGCTACTTTGAAGCACAAGTGTGGAAAAAAGATATTAGCAATTATCCCCTTTTAATTTTTTAATTTTTTTGGGGCCTTTCTTTATTTCTTTGGCCGTTTTTTTTTGCGGAGGGGCTTTATTGATTTAGCCTTTCCTCCCATGGGACAATGCTCTAATAATGATGATCATCACACTTCCATTACAACTCGATATTACAACTCGATACTACAACAAAGTATGACTCTATATGAATGCCTCCGGCGGTGTACCGGTATGTGCAATGAAACAAGAGTGACGTGTATGAAAAATTATGCATGGTGGCTTTGCCACAAATACGATGTCAACTACATGACCATGCATGGCAATATGACAATATGATGTGTGTCATATGAACGGAACGGTGGAAAGTTGCCATGGAAATATATCTCCGAATGGCTATGGAAATTCCATGATAGGTAGGTATGGTGGCTATTTTGAGGAATAATATGGTGGCTGTATTGAGGAAGGATATATAGTGGGTTTACGGTACCGGCGAAAGTTGCGCGGTACAAGAGAGGCTAGCAATGGTGGAAGGGTGAGAGTGCGTATAATCCATGGACTCAACATTAGTCATAAGAACTCATATACTTATTGCAAAAATCTACGAGTCATCAAAACAAAGCAATCAACACATGCTCCTAGGGGGGAGGTTGGTAGGAGTTAACCATCGCGCGCCCCCGACCTCCACACAAAGGTTGACACTTGACAAATACCTCATGCTCTAACTTCGTCACATAGCGGTTCACCATATGTGCATGATACGGAAATCACTAACCTTAACACAAGTATTTCTCAATTTCATAATAACTCCACTAGAATGACTCTAATATCACTATCCTCATATCTCAAAACAATTATCAAGCATCCAACATCTCATTATATTCAATGCACTTAGTTTGAATTTTTTTACTACATTGATATTGGATGTCTATCATGTGAAGACTAGTTTTATAGCCTAAACACATTACCATGCTGTTTTAATAGACTCTCAAATAGATATAAGTGAAGCATGAGAGTTCAACGATATCTACAAAATATAACCACCACCGTGCTCTAAGAGATATAAGTGAAGCACTAGAGCAAAAACTATTCAACTCAAAAGATATAAGTGAAGCACATAGAGTGTTCTAACAATTCCTAGGCCATATTTAACTCTCTCAAATAGGTGTGTCCAGCAAGGATGATTGTGACAAACTAACAAGCAAAGAGTCAAATTATACAAGACGCTCCAAGCAAAACACATATCATGTGGTGAATAAAAATATAGCTCCAAGTATAGTTACCGATGGATGAAGACGAAAGAGGGGATGCCTTCCCGGGGCATCCCCAAGCTTAGGCTTTTGATTATCCTTGAATTTTACTTGGGGTGCCATGGGCATCCCCAAGCTTAGGCCTTGGCTAGTCTTTGTTCCATAGTCCATCAAAGAAATACTCAAAACTTGAAAACTTCACAACACAAAACTTAGACAAAAATTCTCGTGAGCTCCGTTAGTATTAGAAAGTAAACCACTACTCAAAGGTACTAAAATGAATTCATTATTTGTTTATATTGGTGTTAAACCTACTGTATTTCAACTTCTCTATGGTTTATACCTCCAAATATTACTCATAGATGCATTGAAATAAGCAAACAACACACGAAAAACAGAATCTGTCAAAAACAGAACAGACTGTAGTAATCTGCAGGTTTCGCATACTTCTGTAACTCCAAAAAATTAAAACTAAATTGGTAAATGTGAGGAATTTGTCTATTAATCATCTGCAAAAATAATCAACTAAATAACACACTCCAATAAAATCTAACGACCATTCTAGTGAGCGCTAACGATTCTGTTTTTCACAGCAAGATCACATAAGCTTCACACACATCTTCCCAAAGGTTCTACTTGGCACAAATACTAAACAAAACATGAAACCACATCTAAACAGAGGCTAGATGCAATATTTATTCCCTAACAGCAACAAAAACAAAAAATATAAAATTGGGTTGCCTCCCAACAAGCGCTATCGTTTTACGCCCCTAGCTAGGCACGATACAAGGTAAATCTAGGGAATGAAATAGTGATACGATATGTCGCGAAAGCTCATCTCATATTCCCTACGTTCAGCAGCAAGATTCCTTTTTGGCAAGCAAAAGTAATCAAAAGGGCTAAATTTAATGGGACAAAAGTCCCCTGCATCAATCTCAGGAGGAATAGGTTCCTCTTTTGGCCCTTTGTAGTGAACAACCAATTCAACATTATAGGCATTCTTTTAGCAGAAGGTCATAAGCCTTCGCTCAAGGGAGAAGCCTAACCCATTATTTTGAACAACAAAATCATCATTCATCTCAGAAATTCTGTCAATCAAGACCTCAATAGGATCCTTTTTCTAAGGTTTTCATTAAAAGCAACATGATCGGGTGATCGCAACCGCATTATGTCTTCTTGATTGAACAAGATAGCCTCTATGGGAGGTCGACCGGCATCTACCCCATAGTGAGAAAAGATTTCTTTGGCCTCTTTCACAATAAATCTAAATTCATGAGCCAAACATATTGTAGATGCATGCTTAACAGAAGAATGCTCAATATTGGAAAACTCCAAAAAGATTCTCTGATTAAAGGGATGCATATGGATAATTTGCCTTTCAATTTCTACTATAAGCATGGATACAGCATCCACAAGTCTACTAGTTCTGTGAAGAATAGAGCCACCCATAGTGGGCAAAGCACCGGCACAAGTAAAGAAGTCCTAAAGAACTCCTTTTCTAATGATATTACCACTACCAACCCGGAACTTCTTAATATGTAAAGTGGTAGCTTCATCCGGGGGGTCAACATAGACGTTGCCCTCGACATTACTACCCTTCTCGATAAAATCGTCCCCCATCTCAGACATGAGGGCAATCATGCAATCAAGCAGCACACAAGCAAACAAGAAGCAAGCGAACGATAAACACACGGCGGAAGAAGGGCAAATAAAACGGCAAGGGTGAAGTGGGGGAGAGGAAAATGAGAGGCAAAAATGTAATGCAAAGGATAAGGGTTTGTGATAGGTACTTGGTATATGACTTTTGCGTTAGCCTCCCCGGCAACAGCGCCAGAAATTCTTTTTGCTACTTCTCGAGCTTGCGTTGTATTCCCTCGAAGAGGAAAGGGATATGCAGCATAGTAGCGTAAGTATTTCCCTCAGTTTTTGAGAACCAAGGTATCGATCCAGTAGGAGACCACGCGCGAGTCCCTCGCACCTGCACAAACAAATAATAACTTTGCAGCCAACACGATAAGGGGTTGTCAATCCCTTTACGGTCACTTACGAAAGTGAGATCTGATAGAGATGATAGTTTATATTTTTGGTATTTTTGTTTATAAGAACAGAAAATAAAAGCGGTAAAAGTAAAGTAGATGTAGATTGATATGTTGAGAATAGACCCGGGGGCCATAGTGTTCTCTAGTGGCTTCTCTCATGATAGTGATATTCTACGGCGGGTAAACAAATTACTGTCGAGCAATTGATAGAAAAGTGAATAATTATGAGACTATCTAGGCATGATCATTGTATATAGGCATCACATCCGAGACAAGTAGACCGAAACGGTTCTGAATCTACTACTATTACTCCACACATCGACCGCTATCCAGCATGCATCTAGTGTATTGAGTTCATAAGAACAGAGTAACGCCTTAAGCAAGATGACATGATGTAGAGAGATAAACTCAAGCAATATGATATAAACCCCATCTTTTTATCCTCGATGGCAATAATACAATATGTGCCTTGCTGCCCCTATTGTCACTGGGAAAGGACACCGTAAGATTGAACCCAAAGCAAAGCACTTCTCCCATTGCTAGAACTATAGATCTAGTAGGCCAAACCAAACCAATAATTTGAACAGACTTGCAAGGATATTATGAGCACACTTAAAAAGTTCAGAGAAGAACCAAATATTTCTCATAGATAATCTTGATCATAAACCCACAATTCATCGGATCTCCTCGAAGACCGAGGAGAACTTTGTATTGAGATCCAGAGAGAGAGAAGAAGCCATCTAGATACTAGCTATGGACCCGAAGGTCTGTGGTAAACTACTCACAACTCATGGTGAGGGCGATGATGATGATGAAGAAGAACTCCATGATGGATCCCCCTCCGGTGGAGCTCCGGAACAGGCTCCAAGATGGGATCTCACGGGAACAGAAGGTTACGGCGGTGGAATTAGGGTTTTTTCTCTATTATTGATGGTTTCGGGGTACGTAGACTTATTTAGGAGGAAGGAGGACACCGGGGGAGTCAAGGGGGGCCCACGAGGCAGGGGCGCGCCCTGGGAAGGGGGGAGCGCCCCCCCACCCTCGTGGGCCCCTCGTGGCTCTTCTGACGTGGTTCTCAATTTCTCCGTGCTTGATTTTCTCCAAAAATATCTCTTGCAAAGGTTTCATTCCGTTTGGACTCCGTTTGATCTTCTTTTTCTACAAAACCCTGAAACAGGCAAAAAACAGCAATCTGGACTGGGCCTTTGGGTTAGTAGGTTAGTCCCAAAAATGATATAAAAGTGTAAGATAAATCCCATTAAACATCCAAGACTTCGTAAATAATAGCATGGAAAAATAAAAAAATATAGATACGTTGGAGACGTATCAGCGGTCCAGATTGGTTTTGAGCCTTAGCTACATAGAAATATGGAAGCTTATATGGATGATATAGTGGTCAAAACCAAGGACAAAGCAATGCTCGTGCAAGACATAGAAGAGACATTCACGAATCTGCGCAAGATCAACCTTAAGCTGAACCCGGAAAAGTGTGCCTTCGGCGTCCCGTCCGGCAAGCTTCTCAGTTTCTTCTAGTCACAGCATGGAATTGAAGCAAATCCCGACAAGATCAAGGCCATCGAGCAGATTGAAGCACCCAAGCGAATCAAGGATGTGCGTCGGCTTGCTGGGTGTGTTGCCGCCATGGGCAGGTTCATCTCCAAATCTGCCAAGCGCGCCCTCCACTTTTTCAAAATTTTGAAAAAGCCGGGCCCGATGGTGTGGACCCCAGAAGCGGAAGCGGCACTGCAAGATTTGAAGAAATACCTCTCCTCTACGCCGGTACTGGTCGCACCTAAACCACAAGAACCATTGCTGCTGTATCTAGCGGCAACGAACCAAGTGGTCAGTGCCGTGCTAGTGGCCCAGAGGGAGGTCAATAGAGAAGCGATCGCAGCGACAGCACCTGATGCCAATGGGCTGAAGAGACGCGACCGAATGGAGTGATGCAGAAGAAGAAGATGATGCAGCACCCAGTTTACTTTGTCATCTCCCTATTACAGGGGGCTAGGTCAAGGTACTCTGGCATCCAGAAATTGCTCTTCGGCCTCCTTATGGCCTCGAGGAAGCTGCGTCATTACTTCCAAGCACATGAAATCACCGTCGTCACCCGCCTCCCGTTGCAACAAATATTGCATAACCCAGATACGACTGGGAGGATTGTGGAGTGGGCCCTGGAGCTATCAAGCTTCGGTTTGAAATTTGAAAGCACTTCGACAATTCAGAGTAGAGTCTTGGCAGAGTTTGTTGCAGAATGGACCTCAACGCCCGACGAGGAGATCCAGGAGACTACTCTCCCCGGCAAGGGTGAGAGTCGTGACTAGATTATGTACTTTGATGGGGCTTTCTCGTTGCAAGGTGCCGGTGCTGGTGTGCTGCTCGTTGCACCCACCAGAGAGCACCTCAAGTATGTGATCCAGATGCACTTCCCCAGGGAGGTATGAACAAACAACACTGCCTAGTACGAGGGACTTCTCGTCGGTCTCAGGATCGTAGCGGACCTCAGTATCAAGAAGTTCATCGTCAAAGGAGATTCACAGCTCGTCGTCAGGAAAGTAAACAAAGATTACCAGAGCCCGTTGATGGAAGCCTACGTGGATGAAGTAAGGAAACTGGAGGAGCGTTTCGATGGTATACAAGTTGAACACGTCCCCGGAGCGGAGAGTGACATCGCCGACTGCCTGTCGAAACGCGCCGCCTTCAAACTACCTGTGGAACCAGGTACCTTTGTGCTCTGATTATTTCACCCATCTGTTGAACCATCGACTAAGCTGAGCAAGCGAAGGAAATCAAGCCCCAACAAGTACTTTCCTGCTGAACCCGCAAGAGTGGCCGGCAAAAGTGTTGTCAGAGATGCAGAGCCTGCCGTGGGGCAACAGACTCCGGCGGGGCGTCAAGCCCTAGCCGTAGAGGCGATCGCTCCCATAGCACAAGAAATGCCTTTGGTCCTTGCCGTTAAGCCCCAGGCTCTGGCATGGGCGCAACATACCGTCCAATTCCTCTAGACCGGGGAGCTTCCTGAAGAGCTGGAAGAAGCGGAGAAAGTAGCCCATCGGTCCGCCATGTACCAGTTCGTCGATGACGTCCTATACAGGAAAAGACCGAATGACATGAAATTGAAATGTATCACCCGGGAGGAAGGACTGGAGCTGTTGGTAGAGATACATGGAGGCATATGTGGCTCTCACATAGGGTCAAGAGCCCTTGCCGGCAAGGCATTCCGGCAGGGTTTCTTCTGGCCCACTGCCCTCCAGGATGCAACGACACTAGTAACCAAGTGTGAACTATGTCAGTTCCATTCAAAGAAACTTCGTCAACCAGCTCAAGATCTCCAAACAATCCCTCTCTCCTGGCCATTCTCGGTCCGGAGGCTCGCCATATTGGGCCCTTTTCCCTGTGCTGTCAGGGGCTTTGAGTACTTGTACGTAGCAATCGACAAGTTCACAAAGTGGCCGGAGGTGGAGGCAGTGAGGAAGGAGAGAGCACAGTCAGCCGTCAAGTTCTTCAAAGGCCTGGTCTGCCGTTTTGGTGTACCAAACAGGATCATCACCGATTACGGTATGCAGTTCACAAGCAACACCTTCATGCAATATATGCAAGACCTCGGCGGCAAGATCTGTTTCGCTTCTGTTGCACATCCATGAAGCAACGGCCAGGCAGAAAGGGCAAATGCTGAAGTACTGCGGGGCCTTTGGACAAGGACTTTTGATAGGCTACACAAGTGCGGAAAGCGCTGGATCGATGAATTGTCGGCGGTTCTTTGGTCGATCAGGATGACACCAAATCGAGCCACCGGCCAGACACCCTTCTCCCTCATTTACGGGGCGGAGGCATTTCTCCCCACAGAACTCACATACGGGTCACCCCGAGTGCTCGCTTATGATGAGCTTGAGCAAGAGCGACTGCGGCAAGATGACGCAATGCTCCTCGAGGAAGATCATCTTCGGGCGGCTGTACAAGCAGCGTGCTACCAGCAAGCCTTGCGCCGCTATCATAGCCGCAAGGTTCATGCCCGAAGCTTTGAGGAAGGCGACCTTGTTCTTTCGCACGTTCAGTCGGCTAAGAATTCCAACAAGTTGACGCTAAAGTGGGAAGGCCCTTATCGGGTAATACGAGTCACTAGGCCTAGCGTAGTCTGCCTCGAGACCGAAGATGGGATTTCAGTGGGTAACTTCTGCAACATCGAACATCTTCGCAAGTTTTACCCGTAAGGCGTGGTTGTTGGGCCTCCCGGCAAGCCACCCTTTTGTACAAGCCTTGCCGACAAGGCATGTAACCCTTTGTACAAAGCCAGGCGCAGACCCTGAGCATAAATAAATGAAGCGCTGGCGCCCTAAGTTATAGCATGCATGCTAGGTTGAGTCCTTTCCTCGGTTAGGGTTGATAGTGCTTGGTGGCGACTAACATCTAGCCTAGAGGTCGGGTATGCGTCTTTTCTGCCTTCTTTGATCCACGGGTCTTTCCCGCTGAGCCACTTGGGAAAAGAGGAACGAACTAATGCCCCAACCCCGGCAAGGTAAGCCTGCCGGGGGCTGGAGATATAAGGATCCAACCACGGTGAGCCAAGGTTGCCGGAGGTTGCGGATTCAGATAAGTTTTTCATCCCCCTGTTATACATTTCCGTATGGAACTGGGACATGTGAAGCCTCGTTTATGTCTTAAAACCACTGTACTCCCTTTTTCCTTATGCCCGAGAGTTACTTCCTGGGTCGGAATTTGGTAGTAGTTGTGGTGGCGAATAAATGAACGAGGAGCCTCACTCTACTTCGCCCCTGCCTCCGCCAAAAGCGCGAGAACGGTCGGCCGAAGAAGAGAAACGGCAAGGCATGTTGCCGGGTGATAACGTTTATTATGAAAATTAACAAGGATTCATCCATTGCATGGGCCTCGCTCACGCACGAAGAACCCGGCAAACACCCCTTTTCATTAAAAACACCCCGTACATGTATAGTTTGTACGGAAAGAAAACATGGACAAGGGGGATTACAAGCTTTAAATTCAACAAAAGCCCGTAGGCTTAAAAACTAAAAAGAGATAAGATGCCCGTAATCGCTTTCTTGTCCCTCTCCTCAAAAGATGGAACAGAACAGCGGGAGGACAAAAAGAGCGCCTAGGCGAGGTGCGAAGAGCAGGAAGTTGGAAGATAAGGCAGCGGCTCGCCAATACGCGATGAAGGCGTCGGTGCCCGCGTACTCCGAGTTAGCGGCCGCCACCCGCCTTCTTCGCCTTCTCTGGCCCTCCTACGCCGACCGCCCAAGGAGACGACGGGGAGCACCCTGAAGTAGAGCTTGGTGAGGATGGCCCTCGGCAGGGCGCGTGGCCGAGGGAGGAGCGGCGTGGTCAGTCAAAGTCGGAGTCGGCATTCTGCCGCTCGGCCCCCTCGTCGCCACTGCCGCTGTCCTCCTCGTCGCTCCTGCTCGAGGAAGAGTCTCCATCGTTCGAAGAGCCCTCTACGCAGCACTTCAGGCAAGTCCCAAGATCTCCAAAGACCTGGACGGAGAGCAGGCCGCCCTCCATTAATTTGAAATAGAGGACGAGCCCCACCATCAAGCTATGGATGTGGGCAAATGTCTTCCACCCGCGACGGAGATACATGACGTGAGGGGCGTGAAAGTCAATGTCGACTCGCGTACCCCTGGTCCTGTAGCCCCTCATGTGCAACCTAAGGGTTTGTGGCGGGTCGAGCTCCATCTCCGTTGCAAAGGGGGTGGGGAGATGGAGACGACGGCCCGGTGGCCGGTACAACCTGATGAAGAACTCGCGGGGCCGGTCCCCGACGTGACCCTCCATCGCGGAAGGCACCGCTGGCAGAGGCATGACCTCCGTGCCACCTCGTGCCCCACTGCCCCGACCGCCACGGTGACCTCGGCCACGCCCCCTCCCCCTTCCTCTTGTGGCTGGCTCCGCCACCACGGGCTCGAGGGAAGGAGGGACGCGCTGACGAGCAGCGACCCTCGCTACCACCGACGAAGGCCCAGAACCTCCTCTCACCATGGAAGATGAGAGGAGGAAGCAAATATGAAGGAGGATGGATACTGTAGAATGTGGGGTGGTGATCCCTCTCTCCCCCTCTTTATAAAGAGGCGGGGTCGAGACCCAGCCGCCCCGCTCAGCTAATCCAGCCATCGGGGGCATAGGGAATTGGGACCGACCCGCTGCCCCAAGCAGCGACGGCCCGATTTCCTACCTCCAAAGCTCGCCACCTGCATGAAGGACGCATGACGAGCGTGCATGGTCGAAAGGATGGGTGAGGCGATCGTTCCCCACCTCGTGATTGGGGGGCATGGGCGTCTTCAAGACTGCGACCCAAGTCCGTCCAGTAAAAGAGCCGTGCCTCCACGCCTTCCTCTTTTTACGGGGAAGGCGCGAGCCGCCTCTTTACTGTGATATGACGCATGCGTGCGGGAACCGCCCCACGCATGCCACCCACGTCGTACGCACCCCTCCACATCGCACATTCAACGTGGGTCGAGGGAAGCGCAGCGCCTGAAAAGTTTTACCGCGGTAGAAACCGCCCCGCCTGCCCGCACACCGTTTTGGGCCTGGCCCAACAACGTGTCGCGCTCATGTGTGGCCCAGGCCCGGGGGCTCCTATCGGTGTACAAAAGAAGGGGCGTGTCTTTTTACCCCTTACTTGTGCATGGACAGTCGGAGTCGCGCCCACTGCCGCACCAAGAAGAGCAGGAGAAGTGGACCGAGGTAAAACCGAATCCCAAAACAATCAAGACAACGCCAAGGCCAAGAACGCAAAGAGACAGAGGGGCGGAGCTGTTTCGCCGGCAAGACCCTTGCCGGGGGCGACCTCAGCAGCCCCGGCAGGACCCTTGCTGGGGCAGCACACCCAAACACCAACAAAGCAGCCACCCTTGAAGCCTATGGGCTCCAACAATATCAACAACAGTGGAGCCAAGGCTCGGGAAGCGCCCACGTGATGGCATGCAGATCTTTGTGAAGACAAAGATCTATGACTCCCAAGATGAGAACCAGAGGACATGGCGATCGCGAGGTTCCTTGTCGAGGACGCCCACGAGGCCACGGCAAGGCTCCTTGCCGAAGACACCCTGAAGCCCCGACAAGCCTCTTGCGGCAGGGCACTCATGGAGGCCCCGGCAAGACCCTTGCTGGGAAAAAAAAGCAAGTCTGCGGCAAGCTCTTGCCGCCCCGTCGCAGCCCCAGCTCGGCGACTGACCCGCTGGCCCAGGTAGGCACCCACGTGGCGATACGTGGTTCCCGGGCCAGCTAGCCAAGCACCTGCGTGGTGCCATGCAGATCTTCGTGAAGACCCTACTGCAACACCACCTCAGCTGCCTGCCTCGCTGGCTAGGACGCGTATCGCGACCAGATAAAGTGGCCATGGACGGGACGGGCTTCTTTCCCGTCCCCGATAAAGTAATTAGACACCTAAGCAGCGCATTGAATGGGCCCATAATGGCATGGGATAAGCCTATACACTGTACACCTATCCACCTCCTGTGTGCCTCTGTGGCAGCCCCTTTAGACTATAAAAGGAGGCTCGCGGTGTATTGGAGGAGGATTCGGCCCCTGGAAAGCGGGATAGGAACCATAGCTAGCTGAAGAACTCAAGAACACTCAAATATACACCAAAGCAGGACTAGGGTATTACGCATCCTCGCGGCCCGAACCTGGCTAAACGATTGTTGTGCTGACTCTTAGACCTGGTCTTTGAAAACCTCTGCGCCCGCCAACCGTAGAAGGGATTCGAGTGATCCCATAGGTGTCGTTTCGTACCGACAGGTGTGGACCAGCTTCAGAATTACATCTTGAAGTCTATTAGCCAAAAGCTTGGTAATGATATTAATAGAGCAATTTAGAAGTGAGATAGGTCTGAAGTCATTAGGTGTAACTGGAGCATCTTTCTTAGGAATTAGAGTTATGAATGAGGAATTGCTGCTTTGCAGGCTAATTCTTCCATGATAGAGATCCTCAATTAAGTTGTAGAAATCAGGTGCTGAAATATTCCAGCAATGCTTGATGAAGTTTGTGTGGAAACCATCTGGCCCTGGTGCCTTGTCATTTGGCAGATTTTTTACCACTGCATCAATTTCTTCTTCGGAGAAGGGAGTTTCAAGCACAGAGAGATCCACATCTTTGTCAAGAAGGTTGCCCAAATTGAGAGGGTTAAATGTTGGCACTGAATTTTTCAGTCGTTTCTTGAAGGCTTTTAGAAGAATATTGGCTTTGGCATTGTGTTCTCTATGTGTGTTACCCAACTCATCTTGTAAACTTGCAATGTGATTCACCCTGTATTTGATGGTTGCTTTGGCCTGGAAGTATTTGGAGTTGGCTTCTCCAAATTTAACCCACCTGATTGTAGCTCTTTGTTGCCCATAAATCTTTTAAAGATCGAGAAGTTTAAGCAGGTGGTGCTTCAGAAACTCTCTTCCATTCCATCCTGTCAGAGTGAGAGTTCTAAAATTTTCTAAAGAGTCCAGGAAAGAAATGACTTCATTGGTGGCTTGAATGGATATGCTGGGCTGAGAGATTGATTTTGACCAAATTTTCTAACATTTCCCGAGCCTTTTGAATTTGGCAGTTATTCCTTTAGCAATGTCTTGAATTTGGATGTCTTGTTCCCAATTCTGTTTAACAACCTCTTTAAAACCCTGAATTTACAGCCAAATGTTTTCAAACCTGAATATCCTGGCCTTGGGGATGTGAGTACCAATCTGTACCTGGCAAGGTATGTGATCTGAGACAGGTTTAGACAATGGCAAAACCAAAGTGTTAGGGTATTGGGAAGTCGAAGCTTCAGAGGTGAACACCCAATCCAACTTCTCAAGTAATGGGGCTTGTTGCATATTGCTCCAGGTGAAGCTCCTTCCCTTTAGTGGAATTTTCACCAAAGCCAGAGTATTGATAGCATCATTAAATTTCGACATATCAGAGAGATTGCCTCCTGCCCTGCTTCTATTGTTTTGGTACCTGATGTAATTGAAATCCCCCATGATCATCCACTTGGTATCATCACGCATCTGAATATTTCTGAACCAA
Organism: Secale cereale; assembly: GCA_902687465.1. Lineage (NCBI taxonomy): Eukaryota > Viridiplantae > Streptophyta > Magnoliopsida > Poales > Poaceae > Secale > Secale cereale. Next base: position 296,385,646 of record LR738715.1, on the reverse strand, counting down.
TTCAGAAAATCATATCTAGTAGCATCTTGCCATGGTCCATATATATTAGTTAGTATCCTGGAATCACCAGTTAACTTTGAAATGAATCTGATGGAGAGGGAGAGGCCATTATGGAAGAGAGATTCTCCCTCAAAAAGAGTTCCATTCCATGCAATGAGAAGACCACTAGAAGCTCCAACTGAAGGGAGAAAATCCAAACAGTATATTGATAACCCACAAGTGTAGGGGATCGCAACAGTTTTCAAGGGTAAAGTATTCAACCCAAATTTGTTGATTCGACACAAGGGGAGCCAAAGAATACTCAGTATTAGCAGCTGAGTTGTCAATTCAACCACACCTGGAAACTTAGTATCTGCAGCAAGATAGTTTAGTAGCAAAGTAATATGATAGTGGCGGTAGCAATAATAAAAGTAACAATAGTGTTTTTGTGGTTTTTGTGATAGTAGCAACAGAAAAGTAAATAAGCAACAAGCAATATAGGTAAAGCTCATAGGCATTGGATCGGTGATGGGAAATTATGTTGGATGCAATTCATCACGTAGAAGTTATAACCTAGGGTGACACAGAACTAGCTCCAGTTCATCAATGCAATGTAGGCATGTATTCCGAATATAAGCATACGTGCTTATGGAAAAGAACTTGCATGACATCTTTTGTCCTACCCTCCCGTGGTAGCGGAGTCCTATTGGAAACTAAGGGATATTAAGGCCTTCTTTTAATAGAGTACGGGACCAAAGCATTAACACATAGTGAATATATGAACTCCTCAAACTATGGTCATCACCGGGAGTGGTCCCGATTATTGTCACTTCAGGGTTGCCGGATCATAACACATAGTAGGTGACTATAGACTTGCAAGATAGGATCAAGAACACACATATATTCATGAAAACATAATAGGTTCAGATCTGAAATCATGGCACTCGGGCCCTAGTGACAAGCATGAAGCATAGCAAAGTCATAGCAACATCAATCTCAGAACATAGTGGACACTAGGGATCAAACCCTAACAAAACTAACTCGATTACATGATAGATCCCATCCAACCCATCACCGTCCAGCAACCCTACGATGGAATTACTCACACACGACGATGAGCATCATGGAATTGGTGATGGAGGAAGGTTGATGATGACGATGGCGACGATCTCCACTCTCCGGAACCCCGAATGGACTCCAGATCAGCCCTCCCGAGAGATATTAGGGCTTGGTGGCGGCTCCGTCTCGTGAAACGCGATAATTCTTTCTTCCTGATTTTTTTCTCCCCGAAAGTGAAGATATAGGATTTGGGGGTACGTCGGTGGAGCACCAGGGGGGCCACGAGGCAGGGGGTCGTGCCATGGGCAGGGGGCGTGCCCCACCCTTGTGGACAGGCGCTGCCCCCCTGGTGTGGATCTTCTTGCAGATATTTATTATATTTTCCAAAATAATTCTCCGTTGATTTTCAGGCAATTCCGAGAACTTTTTATTCCGCACAAAAACAACACCATGGCAGTTCTGCTGAAAACAGCGTCATTTCGGGTTAGTTCCACTCAAATCATGCAAGTTAGAGTCGAAAACAAGGGCAAAAGGGTTTTGAAAAGTAGATACGTTGGAGACGTATCATCCCCCAAGCTTAAACCTTTGCTTGTCCTCAAGCACTTCAGTTGATAAATTGAAAGTGATAAAGAATTTTTTTGACGAACTCTGTTTGCTCTTGTTGTTGTAAATATGTAAGCTAGCATTCAGGTTTTCAACAAGATCATGAACTAACCACATTCACAACAACTTTCAGGTCTCAAGACTACTCACATCAATGGCATAATCAACTAGCAAGCAATAATAATAAACCTCGGATGACAACACTTCTTCAAAACAAGCATGATATGATATAACAAGATGGTATCTCGCTAGCCCTTTCTGAGACCGCAAAGCATAAATGCAGAGCACCTTTAAAGATCAAGGACTGACTAGACATTGTACTTCATGGTAAAAGAGATCCAGTCATGATCATATTAAATGCAAATTAATAGTAATACATGCAACGACATAGGTGCTCTCCTACTGGTGCTCTTTGATAATAGGGTGATGACTCTGCATAAAAGTAAATAGATAGGCCCTTCGCAGAGGGAAGCAGGGATTTGTAGAGGTGCCAGAGCTCGATTTTTAAATAGAGATGAATAACATTTTGAGCAGTATACTTTCATTGTCAACATAACAACCAAGAATCTCGATATCTCCCTTGCTACGCACATTATAGGCGGTTCCCAAACAGAACGGTAAAGTTTATACTCCCCCAACCACCAACAAGCACACTCCACGGCTAGCCTGAAACAACGCGCACCGTCCAAACTAGCAACAGCCCTGGGGGAGTTTTGTTTAATTATTATGATTTTGAGCATGGGACTGGGCATCCCGATTACCAGCCATTTTCTCATGAATGATGAGCAGAGTCCACTCATCGTGAGAATAACCCACCTAGCATGGAAGATATAGACAGCCCTAGTTGATACATGAGTTGTTCGAGCATACAAAACATAATTTCATTTGAAGGTTTAGAGTTTGGCACATACAAATTTACTTGGAACGGTAGGTAAATACCGCATATAGGAAGGTATGGTGGACTCATATTGAATAACTTTGGGGTTTATAGAAGTGGATGCACAAGCAGTATTCCCGCTTAGTACAGGTGAGGGCTAGAAAGAGACTGGGCAGCGACCAGCTAGAGAGCAACAACGATCATGAACATGCATTAAAATTAATCAACAATGAATCCAAGCATGAGTAGGATTTAAATCACCATGAACATAAATATCATGAAGGCTATGTTGATTTGTTTCAACTACATGCGTGCACATGTGCCAAGTCAGATCACTTAAATCATTCAAAGGTGGATACCACCCATCATACCACATCACAACCATTTTAATATCATGTTGGCACGCAAGATAGACCATTATAAACTCTCAGCTAATTAAGCATGGCATAAGCAGCTATGATCTCTAATTGTCATTGCAAGCATGTTTCATTCATAACAAGCTGAATCAGGAACGATGAGCTATCATATTTACAAAAACAAAAGAGGTCGAGTTCATACCAGCTTTCTCATCTCAATTAGTTCATCATATATCATCCTTATTGAATTTCACTCGCACGACCGAATGGTGTGGATAATAATAATATTGCATGTGCATTGGACTAAGCTGGAATCTGCAGACATTTAATACAAGAGAGAAGACAAGGTAATATGGCTCAAGGTTAAATCAACAACAAAGCATATGAGAGCCACTAAGCATTTCATCATGGTCTTCTACTCTTAACCCCAAAGAAAAGAAAAGAAACTATTTACACGGGAAAGCTCCCAACAAGCAAAAGAAGAACGGGAAATCTTTTTGTGTTTTCATTTTTCCTACTACTACTACAAGCAAAGAAAGTAAACTAGCTAGAACCTACAACTAATATTTTTTGTTTTTCTGGGTTTTTCCAGCACACAAGAAAAAGACTAAGAAAAAGAAATTTAAACTAAACATGGATGGTACAGTGAAAGAGTGTGAGCACCGACAACTAGAATAAGTGTGAACATGAATGTAAAGTCGGTGAGAAACACGTACTCCCCCAAGCTTAGGCTTTTGGCCTAAGTTGGTCTATGGCCACGGATCGAAGCCACTCCCTCCAGTGTACTGAGATGCGTCCTCTGGGTGCCACTGGTTGGCGAGCTCATCCAGCTCCCACCCATAAACAGATTGACGAGAAGGATCAAGTGGTGGTTCTGGCTTAGGCTCCGAAGCTTGTGCCTGGCCTTGGTACTTGTAGAAGACATCTGATGTGATGAGGAATACGCATGTAGACAAATCAAACAAAGATGGTGCAGGCAAGGTAACAATTTCACAGTATATTTCATCAAACCTTAATTTATAATTAAGCTGCCTATTCTTGTCTTTAACAATAAAGTCATGAGCTACCATGCTCTTGTAGTCTAGGTAAACAGGGGCAAGCAATTTTTCTTCCTACTCATGATGCCTAATAGGTATTCTAAAATGTTTAGCAAGGCAAGAAGCAAAGATGCCTCCAAAGACGGGCCCCTTTGAGCTGTTCAGACTCAGTCGTTTAGCAACGACGGCACCCAAGCTAAAATTTGTGTCTTGAAAAAAAGCATGGCGTAAAATGATAATATTAGGGACACTAATATTCCCACTGTTCCCGCGACCAATTAAACATCTACTAGCAAATAAGACAAAGTAGCGCAGAACAGGGAAGTGTATACTAGTGATTCTTGCCCCTGAAACTTGTCTCGTTTCCCCTACGGCTATCATGTCAATGAACCCTTCTACGTCTTCACGACGTGGTTCATCAAGTCTACCTCCAAAGGGTACTTTGCATATTTCACAAAAGTCTAGGAGTGATATGTCCTTAATCACATCATATAAATGGAACTCCACCGTAGGTGGTGTTTTCCTAGAATGAAAATGAAAGCTTTGCGTGAAAATATTGGTGAGTAAGAGATACTGTTCTTTCTGGTCGTTGAGGAAGTCGGTGAGGCCTACATTATTTGCCAACCAATAAAAGTCTTCGTAAATCCCGGCGGACGTCATGAAATCATTACAAGGCCATTCGCACTGTCGAACTTCTGCCATGCGAGGAAGATTATACTTGGGCTTCTTATTTTCTTCTTTCTTCTTCTCCTCTGAGCTCTTGCTGGAGGAGCCCCTCAACAATCTCTTTAACATTTTCCTTTTCTGAAATTTCTGAAATTTTTAGTAACTTCAAAATAAAGGTTAACCAAACTCAATAAGATTGATAGCAACAACTCCTACTAGTGCCTAGAGACTATATCCTTCATTAGAATTACTTGGGACCAAGAAAATTTGACATGCAAGCTCAAGAACAAGGTCACCACAGCAGCATAAATTTGCAACGAATAAAGCACTAGAACAAAAACTAATTGGACCAATGGAGGAGTCACATACCAAGGAACAATCTCCCCAAACAGTTTGGTGAATGGTGCTTTAAGCAAGGAGATCGAAAATGGCAGTAAGATGAGCTAGAACTCGGGTTTGAGTTGGTTGGTGATTTTTTTGGGAGGAAGAAGAAGAGCATGGGTGCAGGAATAAGTGGAGGGGGCCACGTGGGGCCCATGAGGCCGGGGAGGGTACCCTGGGTAGGGGGGCACGCCCTGGACCCTCGTGGCCACGTGGTGGCTCCCCTCGATGTGTGTTCAGTGCCATATTTCCTCAAATATTCTAGAAAAAAATCATATTTCATTTTCATGGCATTTGGAGAACGTTTATTTTTGGGATACTTTTTTATTGCATGGATAAGTCTGGAAACAGACAGAAAATACTATTTTTGCTTTATTTATCTTAATTAACAGAAAGTAAAAAGAGGGTACAGAAGGTTTGTGCTATCTAGATTCACCTATCCCATGCTCATCAAAAGGAATCCATTAACAAGGTTGATCAGGTCTTGTTAACAAACTCTTTCCGAGTAACATGAAACTGGAGAATTTTCGAATAACACTAGGTTACCTCAATGGGGGTATGTATGTCCCCAACAATAAGGATGTCATATGTGTTCTTGATAGTAGGAAGAGGAAACTCAAAACCTCCAATAGTGATAGTTGAAGTTTTTCCAATATAATTGATACTGTGGACCTGAGGTTGTTTCCTTGGAAAGTGTACCGTATGCTCATTACCATTGACATGAAAAGTGACATTGCCTTTGTTGCAATCAATAACAGCCCCTGCAGTATTCAAAAAGGGTCTTCCAGGAATAATAGACATACTATCATCCACGGGAATATCAAGTATAACAAAGTCCGTTAGAAAAGTAACATTTGCAACTATGACAGGCACATCCTCACAAATACCGACATGTATAGCAGTTGATTTATCAGCCATTTGCAAATATATTTCAGTAGGTGTCAACTTACTCAAGTCAAGTCTACGATATAAAGAGAGAGGCATAACACTAACACCAGCTCCAAGATCACACAAAGCAGTTTTAACATAGTTTCTCTGAATGGAGCAAGGTATAGTAGGTACTCCTGGATCTCCTAATTTCTTAGGCATCCCACCCTCAAAAGTGTAATTAGCAAGCATGGTGGAAATTTCTACTTTAGGTATCTTTCTTTTGTTGGTAATAATACCTTTCATATTCTTGGCATAAGGATTTGTTTTAAGCACATCAGTCAAACTCATACGCAAAAAGATAGGTCTAATCATTTCAGCAAAGCGTTCAAAATCCTCATCATCCTTTTTCTTGGATGGTTTCGGAGGAAAAGGCATGGGTTTCTGAACCCATTGTTCTCTTTCCCTACTGTGCTTCCTAGCAACAAAGTCTCTCTATCATAACGTTGATTCTTTGATTGTGGGTTATCAAGATCAACAGTAGGTTCAACCTCTACATCATTATCATTGCTAGGTTGAGCATCATTATGAACATCATTATTAATATTATCACTAGGTTCATGTTCATTACCAGATTGTGTCTCAGCATCAGAAATAGATATATCATTGGGATTCTCAGGTGTGTCAGCTGCAGGTTCACTAGGAGCATGCAAAGTCCTATCATTTTTCTTTTTCTTCTTCTTAGAAGAAGTAGGTGCATCTAAATTGGCTCTTTGAGAATCTTGCTCAATTCTCTTAGGGTGGCCTTCAGGATACAGAGGTTCCTGAGTCATTTTACCACCTCTAGTTGCAACTCTAACAGCATAGTCGTTATTCTTACTATTTAATTCATTGAGCAAATCATTCTGAGCCTTAAGTACTTGTTCTACTTGACTGGTAACCATGAAAGCATGTACACTAATGAGTTTCAGTTCACCTTTAACTCTAGACAGATAAGCACTCAAGCGTTCAATCATATAAGCATTATGTTGCAATTGTCTACCAATATAAGCATTGAAGTTTTCTTGTTTCGCAATAAAATTGTCAAACTCATCTAAGCATTGGCTAGCAGACTTATAACGAGGAATATCACCTTCATCAAATCTATAAAGATAATTTACCTTTTACTACCTATGTCGGGTTATCAAGACCATGTATTTCTTCAATAGGCGGTAAATTCTTAACATCTTCAGCTTTAATACCTTTTTCTTTCATAGATTTCTTTGCCTCTTGCATATCTTCAGGACTGAGAAATAGAACACATCTTTTCTTCGGAGTTGGCTTAGGGGATGGTTCAAGAAGTGTCCAATTATTTTCATTGGCCACCATATTATTCAATAGTAATTCAGCTTATTCAACTGTTCTTTCCCTGAAAAAACAACCAGCACAACTATCCAGGTGGTCTCTGGAAGCATCGGTTAGTCCATTATAAAAGACATCAAGTATATCATGCATCTCAAGAGGATGATCAGGCAAAGCATTAAGTAATTGGAGAAGCCTCTCCCAAGCTTGTGGGAGACTATCTTCTTCAGTTTGAGCAAAGTTATATATTTCCCGTAAGGCAGCTTGTTTCTTATGAGCAGGAAAATATTTAGCAGAGAAGTAATACATCATATCCTAGGGACTACGCACACAACCAGGATCAAGAGAACTAAACCAAGTCTTAGCATCACCCTTTAGCGAGAAAGGACATAGCTTATGCATATAGTAATAGCGAATCTTTTCATCATTGGTAAACAGGGTGGCTATATCATTCAACTTAGTAAGATGTGCCAGAACAGTTTCAGACTCATAGCCATGGAAAGGATCAGATTCAACCAAAGTAATTAACTCAGGATCAACAGAGAATTCATAATCCTTATTAGTAACGAAGATAGGTGAAGTAGCAAAAGCAGGGTCATGTTTCATTCTAGCATTCAAGGACTTTTCTTTCAGCTTAGCTAATAATTTCTTAAGATCATACCTATCATTGCAAGCAAGAAAGTCTCTAGCGGTTTCTTCATCCATAACATAACCCTCGGGCACAACACGCAATTCATATCTATTGGGAGTAGTTTCATCATCACTTTCATAAATATCACCAGTTTCAATATTTGCATTATCCCTAACCTTAGCAATTTGTTCATCTAGAAATTCACCTAGTGGAACAGTATCAGGCATAGAGGTAGTTTCATCATACATAGCAGAAGTGGCATCATCAAGAACATACGACATATCAGATTCAATAGCAGGAGTAGGTGTCACAAGTTTACTCATAACAGAAGGAGAATCAAGTGCAGAGCTAGATCGTAGTTCCTTACCTCCCCTCGTAGTTGAGGGTAAGATCTTGGTTTTTGAGTCCTTCGAATTCTTCATAGTGGTAGACAGATATAAATCCCAAGTGACTTAAATAATAGAGCTATGCTCCCCGGCAACGACGCCAGAAAATAGTCTTGATAACCCACAAGTGTAGGGGATCGCAACAGTTTTCGAGGGTAAAGTATTCAACCCAAATTTGTTGATTCGACACAAGGGGAGCCAAAGAATACTCTTAAGTATTAACAGCTGAGTTGTCAATTCAACCACACCTGGAAACTTAGTATCTGCAGCAAGATAGTTTAGTAGCAAAGTAATATGATAGTGGCAGTAGCAACAATAAAAGTAACGATAGTGTTTTGTGTTTTTTGTGATAGTAGCAACAGAAAAGTAAATAAGCAACAAGCAATATAGGTAAAGCCCGTAGGCATTGGATCGGTGATGGGAAATTATGTTGGATGCAATTCATCATGTAGAAGTTATAACCTAGGGTGACACATAACTAGCTCCAGTTCATCAATGCAATGTAGGCATGTATTCAGAATATAGTCATACGTGCTTATGGAAAAGAACTTGCATGACATATTTTGTCCTACCCTCCCGTGGCAGCGGGGTCCTATAGGAAACTAAGGGATATTAAGGCCTCCTTTTAATAGAGTACCGGACCAAAGCATCACCACATAGTGAATACATGAAGTCCTCAAACTATGGTCATCACCGGGAGTGGTCCCGATTATTGTCACTTTGGGGTTGCCGGATCATAACACATAGTAGGTCACTATAGACTTGCAAGATAGGATCAAGAACACACATATATTCATGAAAACATAATAGGTTCAGATCTGAAATCATGGCACTCGGGCCCTAGTGACCAGCATTAAGCATAGCAAAGTCATAGCAACATCAATCTCAGAGCATAGTGGATAGTAGGGATCAAACCCTAACAAAACTAGCTCGATTACATGATAGATCCCATCCAACCCATCACGTCCAGCAAGCCTACGATGGAATTACTCACGCACGGCGGTGAGCATCATGGAATTGGTGATGGAGGAAGGTTGATGATTACGATGGTGATGATCTCCACTCTCCGGAGGCCCAAATGGACTCTAGATCAGCCCTCCCGAGAGAGATTAGGGCTTGGCGGCGGCTCCGTCTCGTGAAACGCGATAATTCTTTCTTCCTGAGTTTTTTCTCCCCAAAAGTGAAGATATAGGATCTGGGGGTACGTCGGTGGAGCACCAGGGGGCCCACGAGGCAGGGGCACGCCCTGGGCAGGGGGGCGCGCCCCCACCCTCGTCGATAGGCCCTAGGCCCCCTAGTGTGGATCTTCTTGCGGATATTTTTTATATTTTCCCAAATAATTCTCCGTTGATTTTCAGGCGATTCTGATAACTTTTTATTCTGCAAAAAAACAACACCATGACAGTTCTGCTGAAAACAGCGTCAGTCCGGGTTAGTTCCATTCAAATCTTGCAAGTTAGAGTCCAAAACAAGGGAAAAAGGGTTTGGAAAAGTAGATACGTTGGAGACATATCATATATTCTTTTTGGGCAGAAATTCTTGAGATATTTGAAATCAAACTGTTCTTTTTTGTCTCTTGAAGACAGATGATATCTGCATTTGCCTCATCTATCTTATTTCTAAGATCTAACCATTTGTTGCTGTCATTTATACCCCTAATGTTCCAATTGAGAATATTCTAGTTTCTATTCATATCCAGATAGAATAGTGATTATGATTGTAACTGTTGTGCTCAAGAAACCAGCCAAACAAAACCAGGCTAAGAGGAGATAATAGATAGAAGTTTTGAGACGGTTTTACACTTAGCGGACTTGGCGGTTTATTTGAGACGGTTTTGAAGGAAATATGCCCTAGAGGCAATAATAAAGTTGTTATTTTATATTTCCTTATATCATGATAAATGTTTATTATTCATGCTAGAATTGTATTAACCGGAAACTTAATACATGTGTGAATACATAGACAAAACAGAGTGTCCCTAGTATGCCTCTACTAGACTAGCTCATTGATCAAAGATGGTTATGTTTCCTAACCATAGACATGAGTTGTCATTTGATCAACGGGATCACATCATTAGGAGAATGATGTGATGGACTAGACCCATCCGTTAGCATAGCACTATGATCGTTTAGTTTTACTGCTATTGCTTTCTTCATGACTTATACATGTTCCTATGACTATGAGATTATGCAACTCCCGAATACCGTAGGAACACCTTGTATGCTATCAAACGTCACAACGTAACTGGGTGATCATAAAGATGCTCTACAGGTGTCTCCGAAAGTGTTCGTGGTGTTGGCATAGATCAAGACTAAGATTTGTCACTCCGAGTGTCGGAGAGGTATCTCTGGGCCCTCTCGGTAACACACATCACAATAAGCCTTGCAAGCAAAAGACTAATGAGTTAGTCACGAGATGATGTGTTACGGAACGAGTAAAGAGACTTGCCGGTAACGAGATTGAACTAGGTATAGAGATACCAACGATCGAATCTCGGGCAAGTAACATATCGTTGACAAAAGGAACAACATATGTTGTTATGCGGTTTTGACCGATAAAAGATCTTCGTAGAATATGTAGGAGCCAATATGAACATCCAGGTTCCGCTATTGGTTATTGACCGGAGATGAGTCTCGGTCATGTCTACATAGTTCTCGAACCCGTAGGGTCCGCACGCTTAACGTTTGATGACGATCGGTATTATGAGTTTATGAGTTTTGATGTACCGAAGGTAGTTCGGAGTCCCGGATGATATCACGGACATGACGAGGAATCTCGGAATGTCCGAGACATAAAGATTGATATATTGGACAACTATATTCGGACACCGGAAGTGTTCCGGAAAAGTTTCGGATTTAACGGGATTGCCGGAGGGGGTTATCGAAACCCCCTACGAGGGGGGATGGTCCATAGTGGGCCTTATGGAAAAGAGAGAGGCAGCCCATAAGGGGCTGGCCAGCGCCCCACCTAGGGTTCCTAGTTGGACTAGGATTGGGGGGGCGCCACCTCTCCTTCTTTTCCTTTCCCTCTCTTCCTTCTTTGGTAGTTCCTACTAGGAATAGGATTGCAATCCTATTCCTAGTAGGATTGCACCCCTAGCCGCACCATAGAAGGGCCGGCCGGCCTCCCCCTTTCTCCTTTATATACGGGGGCAGGGGGGCACCCAAAGACACACAAGTTGAATTGTTCCAGCCGTGTGCGGTGCCCCCCTCCACAGAAACACACCTCGGTCATACCGTCGCGGTGCTTAGGCGAAGCCCTGCGCCGGTGAATACATCATATCCGTCACCATGTCGGCGTGCTGACGAAACTCTCCCGTGAAGCTCAACTGGATCAAGAGCTCGTGGGACGTCATCAAGCTGAACGTGTGCTGAACACGGAGGTGCCGTACGTTCGGTGCTTGATCGGTTGGATCGCGAAGGAGTTCGACTACATCAACCGCGTCACTTGACGCTTCCGCTTCCGGTCTACGAGGGTATGTAGACACACTCTTCCCTCTCGTTGCTATGCATCCGGTAGATAGATCTTGCATGATCGTAGGAAAATTTTAAAATACTACGTTCCCCAACAGTGGTATCAGAGCCAGGTCTATGCGTAGATGATATGCACGAGTAGAACACAATGAGTTGTGGGCGATACTAGTCATACTGCTTACCAGCATGTCATACTTTGCTTTGGCGGTATTGTGAGATGAAGCGGCCCGGACCGACATTACCCGTACGCTTACGCGAGACTGGTTTCACCGTTACGAGCACTCGTTGCTTAAAGGTGACTGGCGGGTGTCTGTCTCTCTCACTTTAGCTGAATCAAGTGTGGCTACGCCCGGTCCTTGTGAAGGTTAAAACAGCACATACTTGACGAAACATCGTTGTGGTTTTGTATGCGTAGGTAAGAACGGTTCTTGCTAAGCCCGTAGCAGCCACGTAAAACTTGCAACAACAAAGTAGAGGACGTCTAACTTGTTTTTGCAGGGCATGTTGTGATGTGATATGGTCAAGACATGATGAGTTATACGGTTTTGTATGAGATGATCATGTTTTGTAATGTTATCGGCAACTGGCAGGAGCCATATGGTTGTCGCTTTATTGTATGAAATGCAATCGCCATGTAATTGCTTTACTTTATCACTAAGCGGTAGCGATAGTCGTAGAAGCAATAGTTGGCAAGACGACAACGATGCTACGATGGAGATCAAGGTGTCACGCCGGTGACGAATGTGATCATGAAGGTGCTTTGGAGATGGAGATCAAAAGCACAAGATGATGATGGCCATATCATGTCACATATTTTGATTGCATGTGATGTTTATCTTATTATGCTTCTTATTTTGCTTAGAACGACGGTAGCATTATAAGATGATCCCTTACTAAATTTCAAGGTATAAGTGTTCTCCCTGAGTATGCACCGTTGCAAAAGTTCGTCGTGCCGAGACACCACGTGATGATCGGGTGTGATAAGCTCTACGTTCAAATACAACGGGTGTAAGCTCGTTTTGCACACGCAGAATACTCGGGTTAAACTTGACGAGCCTGGCATATGCAGATATGGCCTCGGAACACTGGAGACCGAAAGGTCGAGCGTGAATCATATAGTAGATATGATCAACATAAGATGTTCACCATTGAAACTACTCCATCTCACGTGATGATCGGACATGGTTTAGTTGATTTGGATCACGTGATCATTTAGATGACCGGAGGGATGTCTATCTAAGTGGGAGTTCTTTAAATTAATATGATTAAATTGAACTTTAATTTATCATGAACTTAGTCCTCGTAGTATTAGCATATCTATGTTGTAGATCAATAGCTCACGATGTTGCTCCCCGTTTATTTTTTATATATTCCTTGAGAAAACTAAGTTGAAAGATGTTAGTAGAAATGATGCGGAATTGTTCCGTGATCTGAGGATTATCCTCATTGCTGCACAGAGAAATATGTCCTTGATGCACCGCTAGGTGACAGACCTATTGCAGGAGCAGATGTAGACGTTATGAACATTTTGACAAAAGCTCGGTATGATGACTACTTGATAGTTTAGTGCACCATGCTTTACGGCTTATAACCGGGACTTCAAAAACGTTTTGAACGCCACGGAGCATATAAGATGTTCCAAGAGTTGAAATTAGTATTTCATACTCATGCCCGTGTCGAGAGGTATAAGACTTCTGACAGTACTTTGCCTACAAGATGGAGGAGAATAGCTCAACCAGTGAGCATGTGCTCAGATTGTCTGGGTACTATAATTACTTGAATCAAGTGGGAGCTAATCTTCCAGATAAGATAGTAATTGACAAAGTTCTCTAGTCACTATCACCAAGTTAGTAGAACTTCGTGATGAACTATAATATGAAAGGGATGACGAAAGTAATTCCCGAGCTCTTCACGATGCTGAAATCAGCGAAGGTAGAAATCAAGAAACAACATCAAGTGTTGATGGTTAAGGAGACCACTTGTTTCAAGTAAAGGGCAAAGGGATAGAAGGGGAACTTCAAGAATAATGACAAGCAAGTTGTCACTCCCGCGAAGAAACCCAAAGCTAAACTCAAGCCTGAAACTAAGTGCTTCTACTACAAAGGAAATGGTCACTAGAAGGGGAACTGCCCTAGATATTTGGCGGATAAGAAGGATGGCAAAGTGAACAAAGGTATATTTGATATACAGATTATTGATGTGTATTTTACTAGTGTTCATAGCAGCCCCTCGGTATTTGATATTGGTTCAGTTGCTAAAGAGTAGTAACTCGAAATGGGAGTTGCATAATGAACAGAAACTAGTTAAAGGATGAAGTGACGATGTGTATTGGATGTAGTTCCAAGATTGATATGATCATCATCGCACACTCCCTATACTTTCGGGATTAGTGTTGAACCTAAATAAAGTGTTATTTGGTGTTTGTGTTGAGCATGAATATGATTTGATCATGTTTATTGCAATACGGTTATTCATGTAAGTTAGAGAATAATTGTTGTTCTTTTACATGAATAAAACCTTCTATGGTCATACACCCAATGAAAATAGTTTGTTGGATCTCGATCGTGTGATACACATATTCATCATATTGAAGCCAAAAGATGCAAGGTTAATCATTGTTCAAGAACTCGGCCGAGTTACCATTTAAATGGCCATTTAATCGCTACTCAGTGCCTAACTGAGGCGAATAGCACATACTCGGTTCATTAAATGGTCAAGCCGATTAACTGGCATTTAATCGGTTGTCAGACGATTAATCGGTTTGACTGGTTGTCAAACCGATTAATCGGTGATGGGTCAGGTAACTGAAGCGGCATCCATAAAAAAAGGGGTACTAAAGTGGCAATCCAGGCCATTTTTTGGCCCCGTAACCTCCGGCACTGCATCCTCCCTCTCCCAAATCGCAGCGCCCCTTCCTCTCCTGACTCCTCACGAGTCACGACCATGGCTTCTCCTCGCCGGCCCTAGCCACCGCCGGCGATCGCCTTGCTCCCGTCGCCGGCCCTACCCTCCTTCTCTAACCCCCATCCCCTCCCATCCTCTTCTCCTCGTCTCTCCTCCAGACCCTACCTGCAGGCTGCAGCAGCGGCGGCATAGGACAGTTAGCAGCATCGACCTAGGCCAGGCAGCAACGCCGGCGACCCCTCGAACCAGGTCCCCAAGGATTCACCAACCAACAAGGTATAGTTCTGCTAAGATTCATCTCATGTGCAGCTGTGAGCATTGGATTATGTCGTGTACAATACATGAAAAACTAGCTACATGTCCAATATATTATCATGTGCAGCCGATTAATGATCGACTGATTAATTCAGTTAAATGGCCGATTAACCGATTAATCACTAATCAGTAGTCGACCGAGCAGTTACCAGTTACCGAATTCCCGAACAATGAGGTTAATAATGATAGTGCAACTTATTTGTGGCACTGCCGTTTAGGTCATATTGGTGTAAAGCGCATGAAGAAACTCCATAGTGATGGACTTTTTGGAATCACTTGATTATGAATCACTTGGTGCTTGCGAACCATGCCTCATGGGCAAGATGACTAAAACTCCGTTCTCCGGAACTATGGAGCGAGCAACAGAGTTGTTGGAAATCATACATATTGATGTATGCGGACCAATGAGTGTTGAAGCTCGCGGCAGGTATCGTTATTTTTTGACCTTCACTGATGATTTGAGCGGATATGGGTATATCTAGCACAAGTCTGAAACATTTGAAAATTTCAAAGAATTTCATAGTGAAGTGGAGAATCATCGTAACAAGAAAATAAGAGTTTCTACGATATGATCGTAGAGGTAAAATATTTGAGTTAGCGAGTTTGGCCTTCAATAAAAACAATGTGAAATAGTTTCACTACTCACGCCACCTGGAACACCACAGTGTAATGGTGTGTCCGAACGTCATAACCGTACTTTATTAGATATGGTGCGATCGATGATGTCTCTTACCGATCTACCAGTATCGCTTTTGGGGTTATGCATTAGAGACAGCTACATTCACGTTAAATAGGGCACCATCTAAATCCGTGGAGATGGCACCGTATGAACTGTGGTTTGACGAGAAACCTAAGCTGTCATTTCTTTAAGTTTGGGACTGTGATGCTTATGTGAAAAAGTTTCAACATGATAAGCTCGAACCCAAATCGGAGAAGTAAATCTTCATAGGATACCCAAAAAGAAACTGTTGGGTACACCTTCTATCACAGATCCTAAGGCAAGGTCTTTGTTGCTAAGAGTGGATCCTTTCTAGAGAAGGAGTTTCTCTCGAAAGAAGTGAGTGGGAGGAAAGTAGAACTTGATGAGGTAATTGTACCTTCTCCCGGATTGGAAAGTAGTACATCACAAAAAATTGTTCCAGTGATTCCTACACCAATCAATGAGGGAGTTAATGATGATGATCATGAAACTTCGGATCAAGTTTCTGCTGAACATCGTAGATCAACCAGAGTACGTTCCGCACCAGAGTGGTACGGCAACCCAGTTCTGGAAATCATGTTACTAGACCATGATGAACCTGCAAACTATGAGGAAGCAATGATGAGCCCAGATTCCGCAAAATGGCTTGAGGCCATGAAATCTGAGATGGGATCCATGTATGAGAACAAAGTGTGGACTTTGGTTGACTTGCCCGATGATCGGCAGGCCATCGAAAATAAATGGATCTTCAAGAGGAAGACCGACGCAGACGATAATGTTACTGTTTACAAAGCTCGACTTGTTGCGAAAGGGTTTCGACAAGTTCAAGGAGTTGACTACGATGAGACTTTCTCACCTGTAGCGATGCTTAAGTCTGTCCGAATCATGTTAGCAATTGCCGCATTTTATGATTATGAAATCTGGCAAATGGATGTCAAAACTGCATTCCTGAATGGATATCTCAAAGAAGAGTTGTATATGATGCAACCAGAAGGTTTTTTCGATCCAAAAGGTGCTAACAAAGTATGCAAGCTCCAGCGATCCATCTATGGACTGGTACAAGCATCTCGGAGTTGGAATATATGCTTTGATAAGTTGATCAAAGCATATAGATTTATACAGACTTACGGTGAAGCCTGTATTTACAAGAAGTGAGTGGGAGCACTACAACCTTTCTGATAAGTATATGTGAATGACATATTGTCGATCGGAAATGATGTAGAATTTTCTGGAAAGCATAAAGGAGTGTTTGAAAGGAGTTTTTCAAAAGAAAGACCTTGGTGAAGCTGCTTACATATTGGGCATCAAGATCTATAGAGATAGATCAAGACGCTTGATAAGACTTTCGATGAGTACATACCTTGATAAGATTTTGAAGTAGTTCAAAATGGATCAGTCAAAGAAGGAGTTCTTGCCTGACTTGTCAGGTGTGAAGTTGAGTAAGACTCAAAGCCAGACCACGGCAGAAAAATATAGAGAGAATGAAAGTCATTCCTTATGCCATAGGTTCTATAAAGTATGCCATGTTGTGTACCAAACATGTTGTGTACCTTGCCATGAGTTTGTCAAGGAGGTACAATAGTGATCTAGGAGTAGATCACTGGACAGCGGTCAAAATTATCCTTAGTAACGGGATGACTAAGGAAATGTTTCTCGATTATGGAGGTGATAAAGAGTTCGTCGTAAAGGGTTACGCCGATGTAAGCTTTGACACTAAATCCAGATGACTCTAAGTATCAATCTGGATGCGTATTGTAAGTGGGAGCAATTAGCTAGAGTAGCTCCATGCAGAGCATTGTAGACATAGAAATTTGCGAAATACATACGGATCTGAATGTGACGGAACCGTTGACTAAACTTCTCTCACAAGCAAAACATGATCACACCTTATTACTCTTGGGTATTAATCACATAGAGATGTGAACTAGATTATTGACTCTAGTAAACCCTTTGGGTGTTGGTCACATGGCGATGTGAACTATGGGTGTTATTCACATAACGATGTGAACTATTGGTATTAAATCACATGGCGATGTGAGCTAGATTATTGACTCTAGTGCAAGTGGGAGACTGAAGGAAATATGCCCTAGAGGCAATAATAAAGTTGTTATTTTATATTTCCTTATATCATGATAAATGTTTATTATTCATGCTAGAATTGTATTAACCGGAAACTTAATACATGTGCGAATACATAGACAAAACAGAGTGTCCCTAGTATGCCTCTACTAGACTAGCTCATTGATCAAAGATGGTTATGTTTCCTAACCATAGACATGAGTTGTCATTTGATCAACGGGATCACATCATTAGGAGAATGATGTGATGGACTAGACCCATCCGTTAGCATAGCACTATGATCGTTTAGTTTTACTTCTATTGCTTTCTTCATGACTTATACATGTTCCTATGACTATGAGATTATGCAACTCCCGAATACCGTAGGAACACCTTGTATGCTATCAAACGTCACAATGTAACTGGGTGATCATAAAGATGCTCTACAGGTGTCTCCGAAAGTGTTCGTGGTGTTGGCATAGATCAAGACTAGGATTTGTCACTCCAAGTGTCGGAGAGGTATCTCTGGGCCCTCTCGGTAACACACATCACAATAAGCCTTGCAAGCAAAAGACTAATGAGTTAGTCACGAGATGATGTGTTACGGAACGAGTAAAGAGACTTGCCGGTAACGAGATTGAACTAGGTATAGAGATACCGACGATCGAATCTCGGGCAAGTAACATACCGTTGACAAAAGGAACAACGTATGTTGTTATGCGGTTTTGATCGATAAAAGATCTTCGTAGAATATGTAGGAGCCAATATGAACATCCAGGTTCCGCTATTGGTTATTGACCGGAGATGAGTCTCGGTCATGTCTACATAGTTCTCGAACCCGTAGGGTCCGCACGCTTAACGTTTGATGACGATCGGTATTATGAGTTTATGAGTTTTGATGTACCGAAGGTAGTTCGGAGTCCCGGATGATATCATGGACATGACGAGGAGTCTCGGAATGTCCGAGACATAAAGATTGATATATTGGACAACTATATTCGGACACCGGAAGTGTTCCGGAAAAGTTTCGGATTTAACGGGATTGCCGGAGGGGGTTACCGGAACCCCCTACGAGGGGGGATGGTCCATAGTGGGCCTTATGGAAAAGAGAGAGGCAGCCCATAAGGGGCTGGCCGGCGCCCCACCTAGGGTTCCTAGTTGGACTAGGATTGGGGGGGTGCCACCTCTCCTTCTTTTCCTTTCCCTCTCTTCCTTCTTTGGTAGTTCCTACTAGGAATAGGATTGCAATCCTATTCCTAGTAGGATTGCACCCCTAGCCGCACCATAGAAGGGCCGGCCGGCCTCCCCCTTGCTCCTTTATATACGGGGGCAGGGGGGCACCCAAAGACACACAAGTTGAATTGTTCCAGCCGTGTGCAGTGCCCCCCTCCACAGAAACACACCTCGGTCATACCGTCGCGGTGCTTAGGCGAAGCCCTGCGCCGGTGAATACATCATATCCGTCACCATGCCGTCGTGCTGACGAAACTCTTCCGTGAAGCTCAACTGGATCAAGAGCTCGTGGGATGTCATCAAGCTGAACGTGTGCTGAACACGGAGGTGCCGTACGTTCGGTGCTTGATCGGTTGGATCGCGAAGGAGTTCGACTACATCAACCGCGTCACTTGACGCTTCAGCTTCCGGTCTACGAGGGTACGTAGACACACTCTTCCCTCTCGTTGCTATGCATCTGGTAGATAGATCTTGCGTGATCGTAGGAAAATTTTAAAATACTACGTTCCCCAATAGGTTTTACACTTGGCGATTCACTGGCATTCCGCCCTGACCAGACGTTTCTTAAGATTCACTGGTAACCGGACGGGCGGCTGACGGATGACAAGGGCCAAGGCCCAGAAGGCCGGTTCATGTTATGGTGGGCCGCTTTATGAAGAAAGCACAAGGAATATTCTCCTACAAAGGAAGCAAGACTAGGACTCCTTGTAATAGAACAATCCTAATCCTACTAGGACTAGTCATGTAACGCGCCCCTTCAACATATATAAGGAGGGGCAGGGCTCCCCAAAGAGGGGCGAGTTCTCACAAGTTTCTCGGGCTAGACACCAAGAGCCGGTTTACCGGCGACACCATGAGGATCATAATGAGACCTAGCCTCAAACAGCATGTAGGGTTATTATCGGATGATGTTTCTCGGGGCCCGAAGCTGTCTAAATCCTTGTCTTGCGTTGCGTCTCTCGATTCCGCTCAACCCCTCTCAAGCTACCACATAGATGCGCGGCCTCATGACTAAGTCCTAACCCTAGGACATCTGCCGTGACAATTCCACGACAGTTGGCGCCCGCCGTGGGGCCTGCGCACGGTGGTGTTGAGTTCTTGAAGGGATCTCTCAGGGATAGAGAAGTTCATGATTGGCTGGATGAAGAAAGAATCTACGTCATCAATGAACAGTCGAAGAGAAATTAGGGTTGCATGATGCGCTCCGCTGTGATCAAACGATCCATCGAAACAGATAAATTTTTCGCTGCAAAGCCGTCAGATCTCCAAAATCGCCGAGACGGTTTCCTATAATCTATTTTGCGGATTGGATATGCTACAAGTCCCAAGGCATCAACTCGTGGCTGCTTGTGATATTCCCTTTACGTGAAAACCAACACGTTCATCTACCGGAAGTATTACTTACGTAGAGGCAGTACTACTGGAGTGCTATAGTTCATATATTCGAATCCTTTAATGGCTGTCAAGCACTGCATCTACTCATCCATCAAGCCATCACATCAAAACAGCTCATATACAAGTCAAACCGGCGCAACTCGCTGTCCGGCGAAACCTCAAAAAACTTCTTCAGCCACTGCTATTGGGTCACACCACGTGTCAGGACAGGATCAAATCGATCTCCAGTTTCCAAAATTACAAGGCAAAAAGCTAGGACGATGGGTCACACGCGACCATCGCGAGGTCTCTAGAGGTCCAAAAAAGGAAAAGGGGGGCCACGACCTGGGAGTAAGTTATCGTCGGACTCGGGCTCCTCCGTCGACCCGCCCTGTTGACTACCTCGCCTCGCATTCAGCTGGTGGTTCGCCCCGAGCCTTCGGCCGCCTCAGCCCGCCTCCGACATCCCCTGATCTCACGCTCCGATTGCCGCTCCCGCCGCGCCCGCTTCAAGTCGCTGACCGCCTCAGCCCACCTCCGACATCCCCTGATCTCACGCTCCGATTGCCGCTCCCGCCGCGCCCGCTTCAAGTCGCTGACCGCCTCAGTTTCCGATCTAAGTCGCCGGGCACCTTCGCCCCTGCGCTAAGTCGTCGGCCGCCCCCACAGCCGCTAGCTCTGCTCGCTTGTCTAGCTGCGGGCTTGCCTGAGTTTTTTCTCTGGCGGGCCACGAGTCGGCTGCGGCCTCGCTCAGCTACCTCCGCTGCCCGACTGGACTCAGATTCTGACATCCCCACGGTCTCCATCTTTGCTACGGCTGCAGCTGCGCCTCGACCTGCTCGGCACCCGCGACTTTGCTCCGCCCTCGGCTCTGCTTCGGATCGCCGTGAGTCGCCGCGGTTTCGGAGTGCCTTGGCCTGGCCTGACGGCCTCAATCACAGTTGGGCCCCTTCCTTCTCTGAGCCGCCGGCGCGCGCCGTTCCGACCACGAGCCGGCCCCGAGTCACCGTCGATGCAGGCTGCCACTGCGCCCTCACCTTCAAGAGTTCTCTGACCTGCCGGCTCTCCTCTGAGCCACGGACAAGTTTACTCCCCTACCGCTCGCCTCGGCACGCCTTGTCCGTGGTCCACCGCGAGCCACTAGTTTCGAGCCGTCCATGCTTCCATTGAGCCGCCGTTTTCGGGCAGTCGCTGCCCCGCGCTGAGTCACCGGACCGGGTGCCCAGGGACTCCGCTCCTTCGCTGCCCTCCCGCACTGAATCGCCGACCAGCCCTCCGTTCCTCTACTGGCCGTGGATTACGCGCCCGCCTTCCCAAGCCGCCTTCACCTCGCCGTGATGTTGCGGACCAAGCCTGCCTCTGCCATTGTCATCTCCGTGGTTCGCGGTGAGTCGCCACACTAGGCTCCCGTGCGCCGTCGCGTCACGCCTCCGCCAAACCGCCACGGCCAAGATTGAGATCATGCAAAAAGGAAGTACAGTATAATTTTTTGGAAGAGCATGAAACAGAGATCAGCAAAATCATTGAGCCGCCACTGGAGAGTCGTCGTCGCCACCTGCCAAGTCATTGCAGCTGCTCCACATGCAATTGTCTAAATCTGAAGTGACCCGAAACGCCACTATCAAAATCAGTTCGATGAAACAAAGTTGCCGTCACCACAGAGTCGCCGTTGTGCTCTCCATGACAGTGCCACCTGAAGATGGTTCTTTGGTATCCTCTGTTCCCTGTGTCAACTTCATCAAGGCCGAACCAAAAATCAAATGGTGATTGTTCTGACAATGAACCAACAAAACAGCCAAAGGATAGTTATAAATAATGAAGAAGCATCCATAGATGGTACGGGGAGAGAAGTTTGGAGCACCACGACTCCGTGTTTTATTTAATGGTTCAACTGACTGTTCTGAAAATGGAACTCAAATATGTCTCATTGCCACTATCGTCAACGCTGCTGGCCGGACACCGACTATTTGCCACTACACGCTTACGGCCGTCGCAGACCTTGCACCGTCGCATGACCCATTTTGCCGGTTCAACCTTGCTTTACCGCGGCCCACTGCCGAACAACCGCTGTTGTGACCCACCGCGGGTGAGCCGTTGACGTTGTGACAAAGTCGCTCCCGAACAGCGGTCACTTACGAAGATGCGAGACTGGGCTACATCGAGCCGTTTCCGTGGAGGCTTTCACCGCTGTACCAAGTTGCTTCGTGGCACCTCGGCCCCTTGTTCTACCCAGGGGTCGACCTCTGGCCTCTTCCTTCGCTGGTCTGCCTGAGCCACCTCTGTCGCGATAAACGGATCATCCATAGTCCAAACAAATCAGGTGATATCCATCCAAGTTTGCTTTATTAGCACATGTTGTTTTTGTCAAAGAACAAGTTTATCTTTGCCTTGGTCTGCAATATTGTTTATGCAGGGCAGTTATTTATGACAAAAAGAGAAATTATACCGCGGAGACGGAGGTGTGCCGACATCATTCGGCACGGCCGGTTCACGCGTCCTACACTGGTTTACACGGGAGACAACTTTCTCATCTGCGCCGGCTTACAACACCGCGGCCGATTCATGTGTGTGTGCTGCCTCTGATGCTGCGGTCATTTTACTGTCCGCCCTGCGGTACGGTCTATTCAACATACCGGGTTGGCTAGCAGACACCGATGAGGATCATAAGGTCAAAATACATCAGGTGATATCCATCTAAATCTATTTTCTTGGTATATATTATTTTCATCAAGAAAACAGTTACTTTGATCCGTATATTTTGATATGCAGGACAATTATTTATTAAAGGGACCAAAGAGAGTTTGTTGCACAACATAACTCAAACATAGGTACCCGACGAGCACAGCTCAGAAAGAGTATCACATGGGGGCTTCCAAAGAAGTTTTCCATGGCCTCTTAAACTAACACCCTTGATAAAATCAAGGAATCAGCCGTGTGTTCTACGCAAAAGAGTATCACATGGGGGTTTCAAAGGAAGCTTTCCATGGCCTCTTAAACCGTCGCCCTTGATAAAATCAAGGAATCAGCCGTGTCTTCTACACAAAAGAGTATCACATGGGGGCTTCCAAGTAAGCTTTCCATGGCCTCTTAAACCGGCGCCCTTGATAAATCAAGGAATCAGCCATCTTTTCTATACAAACAAGAATCACATGGGGGCTTCCGCGGGCAAGGAAGTTTCCCATGGCCTCTTGAGCCGGCGGCGGTATGAAGCCCATCATAAGAGCACTGCTCTGGTTGCTTCGGCAATTTCCACATGATGATGAGGGGTAAAAGAGAGTGTTGGTGCCTTGCCCAGCTCAAACATATGCCCCGATGAGCAAAACGGCTCACACACTACTGGGGGGCTCGCAGAGAGTTGAATACCCTTGTAGTGAACATGGCTTGGAAGCCCGGTGCATGCACCTAAAACCCCGGATTAACCTACCTGCATCAAGTAAATCACGTCTTCCAGGTAAACCTGGTATGACCCGTCGAACCTGCCACAAGTCAATCCTTCGGGACCCTGAACTTGGCCACGTTAAATTGACGATCATCGAGTTGATTACCTAAAGACAAAATCTTTATGAGATTTTGAAACATTGGGTAGCTTATCATCGATGATTTGGTTAAGCATTGCAGAGCATCTTGACAGGCTTTGCTAAAATGGTTAATGACAGTAGCCTGGCAGCTCATAAAAAGCCTCGAATTTGGAGCCTGGCAGCTCGTAAAAAGCCTCGACTACATGGTCTTATTTGCCCAAAAACCTTATTTTCATTTTTTATGTTTTTACAAATCTTTATCTTCAAGGTCATTGGTTTTTTAACCAAGTCCATTGATTCAAGACGGGATAATTACAAAGTTGTCACTACAGAGCTATAGTCTGGGTTATGAACACCAGTACTATTTTACAGTTAAACCGGCGCTCGTTGTAACCCGGATCGGCCTTCATAGTAAGCCGACAGAGAGCCATGGGAGTCATCAACACTCATGCCTTGAATCGTTCCTACCGGATTAAGGTTTGCAGATACACTTAATCACAGGTATGGCACGTGTTTCTATTTTATACACGGTTCAAGTTATTTTACTTAGATCATGTGCTTGGGCATTATGACCCGTCCGGCGATAAACCGCCAGGACACTTTGAACATTGTTTTATGCAGAAACAGGTGGAATAAACCGTCAAAGCATTATAAGCAAGAAATAATTATGAAGTTGCCAACTGAAGCAATCTCATACAACTGGGCTATTTACAGATAATAACCGGTGTTTATTAACTCGGCCTGGCTTTTGATTATAAAATCACTAGTACTATCTACAGATAATGACCGGTGTTATTAAACCGGCCTGGCCTTTGACTATAAGTCGCCAGTATGAGATAAGATAATGACCGGTGTTTATTATCCCGGCCAGGTTTTATTTATAAACCGGCAATCTATGATAATTGCCGGTGCTCAAATTTTGGGTTATCACCTTTGCTACACTGGCTTGATAGAACCAACAGTGTGATCAAATATTACTGTAACCGGTTTTCAAACCGGGTTATATTATTCAAATCTTTAAATAGCCAACATGGCTGGATTTTATTATGGTTATCAATAGCCAGTATTATGATTAAGGTTTTCAAAGTCGCTTTAGCGCAATGGCTATCATATTGTCAACGGTACTGCCCCTAGTCGCTGCAGGCTTACAACCCGGCACTTGGGGGCTACATTATTCAAGTTAAGATTATATCAAATATGCAAGTCTCATGTCGCTGCAAGCATGCACCATGACACTTGGGGGCTAATGCAAAGTCATTTTTTGCTCACTTTATTGAAGACCCGACTCATCACATTATAATGAGCCGGCCATTGGGGGCTACCAATTGCTCCTATCAACAATCCAAGGTACCAAGTATTAATCGATTATATTGAAGGGTCCACTTCTCAGTTGGTAAAGCACAAAGCTCTTAACCTTGTGGACGTGGGTTCAAGCCCTACGATGGAGTTACATTATATAATGTTATTTTCAATGAAGTATATATAAAAAGTCCCAGCTCAGTATTTCTTACTAAGCCGGCCCTTGGGGGCTACACATCATTGCTCAAATTTACATGATTATATTTACAAAGTCCCTGCTCATTGTTGCATAATGACCCGGCCCTTGGGGGCTACACTGGTTGAAGTTTTTGAGCATCGGGCAATTACAAGTCCCAGGTTGCTGCAAGCATGACAACCCGGGACTTGGGGGCTACATATGTGGAATATTCAGTTTTTACTAGTGACTGAGATGAACAATCTAGATTTCTTCAAGGTTTCAACATTTATATTGAAATAAGTCTTAAGCTATCACTATGTTCTCCTCTTAAGACTTGGGGGCTACAGGTAATATGCATATAAAGGAGGAACATCTTCAAATTTTCAGTTTTGGGCAAATCAGTAAGATTAATTGTGTGACTCGGCGTTGGCAACAATCATAACCCGGCGTCTAGAAACAGTCATGACCTGGAATTATCAGTTTTTATAACCCGGCAATGGTGGTAATCATAAACCGGCATCTTCAAGCCGGTTGGATATCAATTGAATATTTCAAAGACCAATATTTTTGTCAAGTCAGAGCATTGAAGGCCGACTCAAATGGATTCTTGATTTACAATATTTCTTATGCAAGCAAGTTGATTATGAAGCTGGTATGTTGATCCGGATTTTCTATAAGAAGGAAAGGACAAGGACTTAAGGATAGTCAGGTGCCGGTTTACAAGAATTCTTAACCCGGAGCACAACCTGTCAAATTTGTTCTTGTGTTTATTTTACAGCATAAGTTTACCATGGATAAATCCAAGTTAAACTGGGGGGCTAATGTCGGGGATATACCCCGCGGTGTAAACCGGCTGGAATTATAACCCGGCCGGACTTGGGGTTTATTTGAGACGGTTTTACACTTGGCGATTCACTGGCATTCCGCCCTGACTAGACGTTTCTTAAGATTCACTGGTAACCCGGCGGGCGGCTGACGGATGACAAGGGCCAAGGCCCAGAAGGCCGGTTCTTGTTATGGTGGGCTGGTTTATGAAGAAAGCACAAGGAATATTCTCCTACAAAGGAAGCAAGACTAGGACTCCTTGTAATAGAACAATCCTAATCCTACTAGGACTAGTCATGTAACCCGCCCCTTCAACATATATAAGGAGGGGCAGGGCTCCCCAAAGAGGGGCGAGTTCTCACAAGTTTCTAGGGCTAGACACCAAGAGCAGGTTTACCGGCGACACCATGAGGATCATAATGAGACCTAGCCTCAAACATCATGTAGGGTTATTACCGGATGATGTTTCCCGGGGCCCGAAGCTGTCTAAATCCTTGTCTTGCGTTGCGTCTCTTGATTCCGCTCAACCCCTCTCAAGCTACCACATAGATGCGCGACCTCATGACTAAGTCCTAACCCTAGGACATCTGCCGTGACAATTCCACGACACTACTCCTAGATTCATCAAAATAAGCAAACAACACATAGAAAACAGAATCTGTCAAAAAACAGAACAGTCTGTAGCAATCTGTAACTTTCGAATACTTCTGTAACTCTAAAAATTCTGAAATAAGATGGTGTACGTGAGGAATTTGTCTATTAATCATTTGCAAAAAGAATCAATTAAAAATCACTCTCCAGTAAAAAATGGTAGCCAATCTCGTGAGCGCTAAAGTTTGTGTTTTTTACAGCATGATCGCATAAACTTCACACAAGTCTTCCCAAAGGTTCTACTTGGCACAAACACCAATTAAAACACAAAACCACATCTAAACAGGAGCTAGATGCAATATTTATTCCTAAACAGAAGCAAAGGAAAAGAAAATAAAATTGGGATGCCTCCCAACAAGCGCTATCGTTTAACGCCCCAAGCTAGGCACAATGATTTGAATGATGCTCGCATAAAAGATAAGAATTGAAACATAAAAGGAACATCATGAAGAATATGACTAGCACATTTAAGTCTAACCCACTTCCTATGTATAGGGATTTTGTGAGCAAACAACTTATGGGAGCAATAATCAACTAGCATAGGAAAGCAAAACAAGCATAGCTTCAAAACTTCAAGCACATAGAGAGGAAACTTGATATTATTGCAATTCCTACAAGCATATGGTCCTATCTCATAATAATTTTGAGTAGAATCATGAATGAATTCAACAATATAACTATCGCATAAAGCATTCTTGTCATGATCCCCAAGCATATAAATTTTATTACTCTCCACATAAGCAAAATTCTTCTCATTCGGAATAGTGGGAGTATCATAAGAGACTTGAATACTATAGATTGTTTCCACATTAAAAGAGTAACGTTCAGAAAAATGGTAATCATAATCATGACAAGTTTGATAAATATAATCATCAGTACTTTTTATAGCATAAGTGGCATCACAATAATCATCATAAATAGGAGTCATGATTTCATCATAATAGATTTGCATATCAAGACTTGGTATCATCTTCATCAAGCGTAGCATCCCCAAGCTTGGGACAAACATTAATTGAAGCAAATAAATTCTCAAACATGGCATTCTCATCAAACATAGCATCCCCAAGATTGCGCCCTTTCATATCATAAGCATAATCACTATCATCATTAATAGTATGGATAGCACCGATGGTATAGCAATTATCATCATCACAATGAGTAATAGGAGGAACATCATTCGGAAGGGATACATTTTACCTTTGCTTCTCCGTCTTTTCTTTTTCTTCTTCGCATCATGTGTAGGTTTAATCCTCTTTTCGGAGCTCTTTATTAATGAGATTGGTTGAATAGAAGACTCCTCCTCGTTACCTGATTCATCATAAGAAATGATAGGAGGATATTGGGAAATCTCTTCCCTTTCATTAGTATTCTCTTCATCTCCTATTTGTTTTCTTGTCTTTAGGTAATTGGAAACATAAGGATTTACAATGCGATTCACCGCACAATACATATAAATTTCCTCTAGATCAAAATCAAGAAGTTTATCAAGGGCAAATCCTAGAAGATTCTTAGTTCTACATTTGATTTCTTCATAACCCAAAAACAAGCTAAGTTCATTATGATGTGCAAGGGAAATCAAGTCATCACAATTTTTGGACACGATTCGATCATGAAACAATTTGCATTGGAGAGTTAAATGACCACATTCATTGCAAAGTTCACAAGTACGGCTAAGAAAATTTAAATTTTCAGCACAATCATCTAGCCTTTCTTACAACCATTTAGTTTCTAAATACTTATGTCTCTTGCAAAATATATCTTCCCTATTTGGTACGTACTTGCAAACTCTATGCACTCCACAAAAATCGACATGTTTATAAGAGATATTTTCATCATCACTAGTGAAATCATCATTAGTACTATGGATATTTGAAGAATTCACACTAACAACATTGCAATCATGCTCATCATTCAAGTTTTTAGTGCCAAGCATTCTATGTAATTCCTCTTCTAGTACTTGAGCACAATTTTCCTTCCCATCATTTTCACGAAAGATATTAAAAAGATGAAGCATATGAGGTAACCTTAATTCCATTTTTGTAGTTTTCTTTTATAAACTAAACTAGTGATAAAACAAGAAACAAACAGATTCGATTAGATGATCTAAAAATATACCTTCAAGCAGTAACCTCTCCGGCAATGGCGCCAGAAAAGAGCTTGATGTCTACTACACAACCTTCTTCTTGTAGACGTTGTTGGGCCTCCAAGTGCAGAGGTTTGTAGGACAGTAGCAAATTTTCCTCAAGTGGATGACCTAAGGTTTATCAATCCATGGGAGGCGTAGGATGAAGATAGTCTCTCTCAAACAACCCTGCAACCAAATAATAAAGAGTCTCTTGTGTCCCCAACACACCCAATACAATGGTAAATTGTATAGGTGCACTAGTTCCGCGAAGAGATGGTGATACAAGTGCAATATGGATAGTGGATAAACGTTTTTGTAATCTGAAATATAAAAACAACAAGGTAACTAATGATAAAAGTGAGCGTAAATGGTATTGCAATGCTTTCAAACAAGGCCTAGGGTTCATACTTTCACTAGTGCAAGTTCTCTCAACAATAATAACATAACTGGATCATCTAACTATCCCTTAACATGCAACAAAGAGTCACTCCAAAGTCACTAATAGCGGAGAACAAACGAAGAGATTATTGTAGGGTACGAAACCACCTCAAAGTTATTCTTTCTGATCGATCTACCATAGAGTTCGTACTAGAATAACACCTTAAGACACAAATCAACCAAAACCCTAATGTCACCTAGATACTCCATTGTCACCTCAAGTATCCGTGGGCATGATTATACGATATGCATCACACAATCTCAGATTCATCTATTCAACCAACACAAAGAACTTCAAAGAGTGCCCCAAAGTTTCTACCAGAGAGTCAAGATGAAAACGTGTGGCAAGCCCTATGCATAAGTTCACAAGAACCCGCAAGTTGATCATCACAACATACATCAAGTAGATCACGTGATATCCCATTGTCACCATAGATAAGCACATGCAAGACATACATCAAGTGTTCTCAAATCCTTAAAGACTCAATCCGATAAGATAACTTCAAAGGGAAAACTCAATCCATTACAAGAGAGTAGAGGGGGAGAAACATCATAAGATCCAACTATAGTACCAAAGCTCGCGATACATTAAGATCGTGCCATCTCAAGAACATGAGAGAGAGAGATCAAACACATAGCTACAGGTACATACCCTCAGCCCCGAGGGTGAACTACTCCCTCCTCTTCATGGAGAGCGCCGGGATGATAAAGATGGCCACCGGAGAGGGATTCCCCCTCAGGCAGGATGCCAGAATGGGTCTAGATTGGCTTTCGGTGGCAACAGAGGGTTGCGGCCATGGAACTCCCGATCTAGGTTATTTTCGGGAGGTTTATGTATATATATAAGGGTGTTGGAGTCGGGAACAAGTAAGGGTGGTCTCCGGACTGTCCACGAGGTAGGGGGCACGCCCCCCACCCTCGTGGGCAGCCCGAGACTCTTCTGGTCCATCTCTGGTACTCCTTGGGCTTCTTCTGGTCCAAAAACAACCTCCATTGAGTTTCAGGTCAATTGGGCTCCGTTTGATATTCCTTTTCTGTGATACTCAAAAACAAGGAAAAACAGAAACTGGCATTGGGCTCTGGGTTAATAGGTTAGTCCCAAAAATCATATAAAAGTGTATATTAAAGCCCATTAAACATCCAAAACAGATAATAAAATAGCATGGAACAATAAAAAATTATAGATACGTTGGAGACGTATCATCTATCACATCATTCTCATAATGATGTGATCCTATTATCAGATGACAACTCATGTCCATGGTTAGGAAACCTTAACCATCTTTGATCGATGAGCTAGTCTAGTAAAGGCTCACTAGGGAAACGGTATTTGTTTATGTATTCGCACTATTTAAGTTTCCGATCAATACAATTCTAGCATGAATAATAAAGCTTTATCATGAAAGGAAATATAAAATAATAAAAACTTTATTATGGCCTCTAGGGTATATTTCCATCAGTCTCCCACTTGCACTAGAGTCAATAATCTAGATTACATTGTAATGAATCTAACACCCATGGAGTTTTGGTGTTGATCATGTTTTGCCCGCGGAAGAGGCTTAGTCAATGGGTCTGCCACATTCAGATCCATATGTACTTTGAAAATTCCTATGTCTCCATCCTTGACCTTTTCACAAATGGAGTTGAAGCGTCTCTTGATGTGTTTTGTTCTTTTGTGAAACCTGGATTCCTTCGCCAAGGCAGTTGCTCCAGTGTTGTCACAAAAGATTGTCACTGGACTCGATGCACTAGGTATTACACCTAGATCGGATATGAACTCCTTCATCCAGACTCCTTCATGTGTTGCTTCCGAAGCAGCTATGTACTCCGCTTCACACGTAGATCCCGCCATGACGCTCTGCTTGGAACTACACCAACTGACAGCTCCACCATTCAATATAAATACGTACCCAGTATGCGACTTCGACTCATCTGGATCTGTGTCGAGGCTAGCATCGACGTAACCCTTTACGACGAGCTCTTCATCACCTCCATAAACGAGAAACATATCCTTCGTCCATTTTAGGTACTTCGAGATGTTCTTGGTCGATGTCCAGTGATCCACTCCTGGATTACTTTGGTACCCCCCTCCAAACTTATGGAAAGGCACACATCGGGTCTGGTACACATCATAGCATACATGATAGAACATATGGATGAGGCATAGGGAATGACTTTCATTTTCTCTCTATCATCTGCAGTGGTTGGGCATTGAGCCTGACTTAATTTCACACCTTATAACACATGCTAGAACCCTTTCTTTGACTAATCCATTTTGAACTTCTTCAAAACTTTGTCAATGTATGTGTTTTGTGAAAGTCCTATTAAGCGTCTTGATCTATCTCTATATATCTTGATGCCCAATATATAAGAAACTTCAATGAGGTCTTTCACTGAAAAAAATCTTATTCAAGTATCCTTTTATGCTATCCATAAACTCTACATCATTTCTAATCAACAATATGCCATCCACATATAATATCAGAAATGCTACAGATCTCCCTCACTTTCTTGTAGAGGCTTCACCGTAAATCTATATAAAACCATATGCTTTGATCACCTCATTAAAGCGTATATTCCAACTCTGAGACGCTTGCACTAGTCCATAAATGGATTGCTGGAGCTTGCACACTTTGTTAGCACCTTTAGGATCGACAAAACCTTCTGGTTGCATCATATACAACTCTTCTTTCAGAAATCCATTAAGGAATGCAGTTTTGACATCCATTTGCCAGATTTCATAATCATAAAATACGGCAATTGCTAACATGATTCGGACAGACTTAACCATCGCTACGGGTGAGAAAGTCTCATCGTAGTCAACTCCTTGAACTTGGAGATCCATTTATTCTGTATGGCTTGCCGATCATCGGGCAAGTCCACCAAAGTCCACACTTTGTTCTCATACATGGATCCTATCTCAGATTTCCAGGCCTCAAGCCATTTTTGGAATCTTGGCTCATTGTAGCTTCTTCATAGTTCGAAGGTTTGCCGTTGTCTAACAAAATGACTTCCAGGACAGGGTTACCATACCACTCTGGTGCGGTACGTGTTCTGGTCGACCTTCGAGGTTCGATAGTAACTTGATCCAAAGTTTCATGATCATCATCATTAGCTTCTTCTCTAGTTGGCGTAGGCATCACGGGAACGGTTTTCTCCGATGAGCTACTTTCCAATTCGAGAGGAGATACAATTACCTCATCAAGTTCTACTTTCCTCCTACTCACTTTTTTCGAGAGAAACTCCTTCTCTAGAAAGGACCCATTCTTAGCAACAAAGATCTTGCCTTCGGATCTTTGGTAGAAGGTGTACCCAATAGTTTCTGTTGGGTATCCTATGAAGACGCAATTCTCAGATTTGGGTTTGAGCTTATCAGGCTGAAGCCTTTTGACTGTCGCAACCCCAAACTTTGAGAAACGACAGCTTTGGTTTCTAACCAAACCATGGTTCATACAGTGTCATCTCAACGGATTTAGATGGTGCCCTATTTAATGTGAATGCAGTTGTCTCTAATGGATAACCCCAAAACGATAAAGGAAAATTGGTAAGAGACATCATAGAATGCACCATATCCAATATAATATGATTATGACGTTCGGACACGCCATTATGCTGTGGTGTTCCAGGTGGCGTGAGTTGTGAAACTATTCCACATTGTTTTAAATGAAGGCCAAATTCGTAACTTAAATATTCACCTACGTGATCAGATCATAGAAACTTTATTTTCTTGTTATGATGACTCTACTTCACTCTAAAATTCTTTGAACTTTTCAAATGTTTCAGACTTGTGTTTCATCAATTAGATTGTCTGGGAAAACCACGGCCACCTATAGGACCAGGAGGTTCCTTGCTGGTTTGGCGGGGAGACCTCTAATAATCCACAAGTATAGGGGATCACAATAGTTTCGAGGGTAGAGTATTCAACTCAAATTTATTGATTCGACACAAGGGGAGCCAAAGAATATTCTCAAGTATTGGCAGCTGAGTTGTCCATTCAACCACACCTAGAAAACTTAATATCTGCAGCAAAGTATTTAGTAGCAAAATAGTATGGAAGTAGCAGTAATGGGGGCAAAAGTAACAGTAATAGTTTTGTTGTGATGGTGGTAGTAGCAGTAACGAAAGTAACAAAGCAAGTATCAATATGGAACGAACTCATAGGCAATGGATCGGCAATGATAGGTGTTGGATAATATTCATCATGTAGTAGTTATAACCTAGGGTGACACAGAACTAGCTCCAATTCATCAATGTAATGTAGGCATGTATTCTGAATATAGTGATACGTGCTTATGGAAAAGAACTTGTATGACATCTTTTATCCTACCTCTCGTGGCAGTGGGGTCCTAATGGAAACTAAGGGATATTAAGGCCTCCTTTTAATAGAGTACCGGACCAAAGCATTAGCATTTAGTGAATACATGAACTCCTCAAACTATAGTCATCACCGGGAAGTGTCTCGGTTATTGTCACTCTGGGGTTGCCTGATCATAACACATAGTAGGTGACTATTCACTTGCAAGATAGGATCAAGAACACAAATATATTCATGAAAACATAATAGGTTCATATCTAAAATCATGGCACTCGGGCCCTAGTGACAAGCATTAAGCATAGCAAAGTCATAGCAACATCAATCTCAGAACATAGTGGATACTAGGGATCAAACCTAACAAAACTAACTTGATTACATGATAAATCTCATCCAACCCATCACCGTCCAGCAAGCCTACGATGGAATTACTCACGCACGGCGGTGAGCGTCATGAAATTGGTGGTGGAGGATGGTTGATGATGACGACGACGATGATCTCCCCTCTCCGGAGCCCTGAACGGACTCTAGGTCAGGTCTCCCGATGAAGAATAGGAGGTGGTGGCGGCTCCGTATCGTAAAACGCGATGGGATCTTCTCTCCGATTTGTTTCTCCCCGAAAGAGATTATATGGAGTTGGAGTTGAGGTCGGTGGAGGTCCAGGGATCCCACAAGGACGGATGGCGTGCCCTGGGGGGTGAGCGCGCCCCCTACCCTTGTGGCCAGGGTGTGGGCCCTCTCCGGTATTTCTTTCCGTCAATATTTTTTATATATTCTGAAAATATTCTTCGTGATGTTAAAGGTCATTCCGAGAACTTTTATTTCTGCGCAAAAATAACACTAAGAAAATCTGGTGAAAACAGCGTTAGTTCGGGTTAGTTCCATTCAAATCATGCAAATTAGAGTCCAAAACAAGGGCAAAAGAGTTTGGAAAAGTAGACACGATGGAGACATGTCAACTCCCCCAAGCTTAACCCATTGCTTGTCCTCAAGCAATTCAATTGATAAACCAAAAGTGACAAAGAAAAACTTTTACAAACTCTGTTTGATCTTGTTGTTGTAAATACGAATAACATTTTGGTCTCATGTTTACTCATATCAATGGCATAATTAGCTAGCGAGCAATAATAACGAATCTTGGATGACAACACTTTCTCGAAACAATCATGATATAATATGACAAAGTGGTATCTCGCTAGCCCTTTCTAAGACGCAAAACATAAATGCAGAGCACCTAAGAAGATCAAGGACTGACTAGACATTGTAAGTCATGGTTAAAGAGATCCAGTCATACTCATACTCAACATCAATTAATAACAAAGCATATAAATGACAGAGGTGCTCTCCAACTGGTGCTTTTTATAAGAGGATGATGACTCAACAATAAAAGTAAATAGATAGGCCCTTTGCAGAGGGAAGCATGGATTTGCAAAGGTGGCAGAGCTCAATTTCTTGAATCAGAGATGAATATAATTTTGAGCGATATACTTTCTTTGTTAACGCTGCGACCAAGAGTTCTCAATATCTTCCATGCTACATACATTATAGGCAGTTCCAAAACAGAATGGTAAAGTTTTACTCCCCCTCCACCATCAAACACACTCCATGGCTTATCCAAAACAATGGGTACCGTCCAAACCAACAACAGTCCAGGGGGACCTTTGTTTAACTATATTTTGATTTGATTTTTGATCTTTTGATCATGGGACTGGTATCCCGGTTACCAGCCATTTTCTCGTGAATGACAAGTGGAGTCCACTCATAGTGAGAATAACCCACCTAGCATGGAAGATAAAGACAGCCCCCAGTCGCCACATGAGCGATTTGGGAATACAAAACAAAATTTTATTTGAAGGTTTAGAGTTTGGCACATGCAAATTTACTTGGAACGGCAGGTAAATACTGCACATAGGTAGGTATGGTGGACTCATATGGAACAACTTTGAGTTTATGGAAGTGGATGCACAAGCGGTATTCCCGCTTAGTACAGGTCAAGGCTAGAAAGAGACTGGGAAGCGACCAGCTAGAGATCTACAATGGGCATAAACATGCCTTGAGATTAACCAACATTGAGTGCAAGCATGAGTAGGATATAATTTATCACGAACATAAATATCGTGGAGTCTATGTTCATTTTGTTTCAACTACATGTGTGAAAACATGTGCCAAGTCGAGCCACTTAAATCATTCAAAAGAGGATACCATCCTATCATACTACATAACAACCATTTTAAAAGCATGTTGGCACGCAAGGTAAACCGTTATAAACCCCTAACTAATTAAGCATGGCATGGCTAACTATAATCTCTAATTGTCATTGTAAACATGTTTCATTCATAATGGGCTGAATCAGGAATGACAAGCTAATCATATTTACAAAATCAAAATAGGCCGAGTTCATACCAGCTTTTCTCCAACTCAATCATTTCATCATATATCATCATTATTGCCTTTCACTTGCACAACCGAACGGTGTGAATAATAATAATAGTGAACGTGCATTGGACTAAGCTGGAATCTGCAACATTAATTCAAAGGAGAAGACAAGGTGATATGGGTTCTTTGTTAGATCAACAATAATGCATATGAGAGCCATTCATTATTTTCATCATGGTCTTCTCCTCTCGAGCCCCAAAGAAAAGAAAAGAATTTCAAAGAAACGCACTGAAATATTTTTGGAGTTTTTATTTTTCTGAAGAGAGCAAAACAAGAACGAGAAAAACTATTTACACGGGAAAGCTCCCAACAAACAAAAGAAGAACGAGAAATCTTTTTGGATTTTCTTTCAATACTACAGACTACTAAGAAACAAACTAGGTAGAAAAAGATAAAAAGAAACAAGAAATATTTTTCGGTTTTCTAAAGTTTTTCAAACACACAAGAAGAAAGCGAGATAAATAAACTAACCTAGATGATACAAAGAAAAAGTAAGAACGCCGACAACTGGAATGAATGTGTGAACATGATTGTAATGTCGATGAGAAATACGTAGTCCCCTAAGCTTAGGCTTTTTCCTAAGATGGTCTAGGGCCACCACTAGCCCGGATGATATCCGAAATCATAGTTGGGATTGTACTGTGCTGCGGCAGCTACTGCTAGGCGGGCTTCTTCATGAAGACGAGCGGTCCCCGCCTCTCTCTCATATGCGTTCACCTCCTCTCTGGTTATAAAATATCTCCCTTTTGCCTGAAAGTCAAAGAAACCAGGAGCAGGAAGAGTAATTTGGACGGCCCGTCGTCT
The DNA here is from genome assembly GCA_902687465.1 of Secale cereale. Lineage (NCBI taxonomy): Eukaryota > Viridiplantae > Streptophyta > Magnoliopsida > Poales > Poaceae > Secale > Secale cereale. The sequence continues at coordinate 296,348,820 of LR738715.1, read as the reverse complement.
GTCAAAGATTAGTCGGTACTGAAGGTGCTGCTCATTCCTCTCGAGAAACTGATAATGTATCATTGCTTAATAGTCTAGGAAAGCGGGTGGCAACTCATCATCATATCCTCTTATGCGCACACCTAAATAATTAGCTAAATGAGTTGCATATATCCCTCCAAATAAATCTTCGTCTTTAGCATTAAGGTGTAACCTCCTTGCAATAATTGCCCCCAAATCGTAACTCTTATCACCTAACACCGCACATTTAAGGATACTAAGATCTGGAACACAAAGATGGCTATGCTCGTGTTTACCATTAATGCATCTACCTATGAAGAGAGCAAAATAATGTATAGCAGGAAAATGAATGCTCCCTATGGTGGCTTGTGTAATGTTTCTAGTTTCCCCCACGGTGATGCTATTAGGGAAATCATGGTATTTAGATTTGTGAGGATCATTCAGACTACCCCACTGTGGGATTTTACATGCAACACAAAAATCTTCTAGGTCCATGGTATAAGATTCATCATAAAGATCAAACAGGACAATATGATTATTTCACTATGATGAAAATTCAATCCTCCGCACAAAGGAATCGGTGAGGTAACAATGTTGTCAGCACTTATCTAACATGAAGTCCTCAAGGCCGGCATTTCGTGCGTATGCGTCAAACTCATCCTTGAATCCTGCGCGAATCATAAATTCATCCGATGGCCATTCACAAGGTCATACTTGAGCATCTCTTGGTGCTTCAAGGTACGGTTCACGTATCGCGAGCCTCGGTGCTTGCTTTCTTGAAGGGCCACCTTGAAATGTTCGCCTAGACATTTTCTTTTTCTGCAAAATTCTGAAATCTTTAGTGACTCAAAATAAAAGTGAACCAAACTCAACAAAATTGATAGCAACTACTCCTACAAGTGTCTAGAGGCTATATCATGCATCAAAACTACTTTGGACCATATAAATTTGACATGCAAGCTCAAGAACAAGTTCACCACGGCAGCATAAATTTGCAATAAATAAAGCGCTAGAACAAAAACTAATTGGACCATTGGAAGAGTCACATACCGAAGAACAATCCCCCAAAACAGTTTTGCGAATGATGGATTGAGCAAGGAGATCAAAAATGGCAGCAAGATGAGCTAGAACACGGGTTTGAACTGGTGGATGATTTTTTCTGGAGGAAGAAGGAGAGGATGGGTGCTGGTATAAGTGGAGGGGGCATGTGGGCCCCACAAGGACAGGGGCGCGCCCAGGGTATAGGGCGCGCCCTCCACCATTGTGGCCCACTGGTGCAGCCCCCTGGTGCATTCCGAGTGCCAAAAATCTTAAAATATTCTAGAAAAAATCATATTAAATTTTCAGGGCATTTGGAGAACTTTTATTTTCGGGACATTTTTTTTGCACGGATAATTCAGAAAACAAACATATAATACTATTTTTGCTTTATTTAATCCAAATAACAGAAAGTAAAAGTTGGGTACAAAAGGTGGTGTTCTCTAAATTCATCCATCTCGTGCTCGTCAAAAGGAATTTGTCAATGAGGTTGATCAAGTCTCATTAACAGACTTCTTTTGAATAACATAAAACCAGAGAATCTTTGAATAACACTAGGTTATCTCAATGGGGATATGCATGTCCCCAACAATATGAATATCATATTTCTTTTCGATAGTAGGAATAGGGAATTCAAAACCTCCAATAGCAATAGTTAAAAAATTTCAAATAGAATTGACGCTATTAACTTGAGGTTGTTCCGTAAGAAAGTGTACCGTATGCTCGTTACCATTTACATGAAATGTGACATTGCCTTTGTTGCAATTAATAACAGCCCCTGCAGTATTAAAAAATGGTCTACCGAGGATGATCGACATAATGTCATCCTCGGGAATATCCAGAATAACAAAGTCCGTTAAGATAGTAAAGTTTGCAACCACAACAAGCACATCCTCACAAATACAGATATGTATAGCAGTTGATTTATCAGTCATTTGCAAAGAAATTTCAGTAGGTGTCAACTTATTCAATTCAAGTCTATGATACAAAGAGAAAGCCATAACACTAACAACGGCTCCAAGATCACATAAAGTGGTTTTAACATAGTTTCCTTGGAACATGGTATAGTGGGTATTCTTGGATCTCCAAGTTTCTTTGGTATTCCACCCTCAAAAGTATAATTAGCAAGCATGTGGAAATTTCAGCTTCCTGTATCTTTCTTTTATTAGTAACAATTTCTTTCATATACTTAGCATAAGGAGGCATTTTAAGCATATTAGTCAAACACATACGCAAAAATATAGGTATAATCATCTCACAAAAGCATTCAAAATCCTCATGATCCTTTTCTTGGATGGTTTAGGAGGAAAGGGCATGGGTTTCTGAACCCATGGTTCCCTTTCTTTACCATGTTTCCTAGCAATGAGGTATCTCTTATCATAACATTGATTCATTGATTGTGGGTTATCAAGATCAACAGCAGGTTCAATCTCTACATCATTATCATTACTAGGTTGAGCATCGGTATGAACATCATCATTAACATTATCACTAGGTTCATGTTCATTATGAGACTGAGTCTCAGCATCACAAATAGAAATATTATTGGGCTTCTCAGGTGTGTCTATAATAGGTTCACTAGAAGCATGCAAAGTCCTATCAGTTTTCTTTTTCTTTATATTACTAGGACTAGGTTTATCAATATTAATTCTCCGAGAATCTTGCTCAATTCTCTTAGGATGGCCCTCAAGATACAAAGGTTCCTGAGTTACTTTACCACCTCTAGTAGCAACCATAACAGCTTTATCATTATTCTTACTATTCAACTCATTAAGCAAATCATTTTGTGCCTTAAGTACTTGTTCTACTTGAGTGGTAACCATGGAAGCATGTTTACAAATAAGTTTAAGATCATTAGAAGTTCTAGTCACAAGATCACCCAAGCGTTCAAGCATATAAGCATTACGTTTTAGTTGTCTACTAACATAAGCATTGAAGTATTCTTGTTCAACAATAAAATTATCAAACTCATCTAAGCATTGGCTAGTAGACTTATTATGAGGAATATCACCTTCATCAAATCTATAGAGAGAATTTACATCTACTACCCGTGTCGGGTTATCAAGACCATGTATTTCTTCAATAGGTGGTAAATTCTTAACATCTTCAGCTTTAATATTTTTTTCCTTCATAGATTTCTTTGCCTCTTGCACATCTTCAGGGCTGAGAAATATTTATACCTCTTTTCTTTGGAGTTGGCTTCGGAGTTGGTTCGGGAAGAGTCCAATCATTAGCATTACTCAATATATTATTCTATAAATCTTCAGCTTGTTCAACAGTCTGTTCCCTGAAAACACAACCAACACATCTATCTAGGTGGTCCCTAGAAGCATCGGTTAGTCCATTATAAAAATATCAAGTATTTCATTCTTCTTGAGAGGATGACCAGGCAAAGCATTAAGTAATTGGAGAAGCCTCCCCCAAGCTTGTGGGAGACTCTCTTCTTCCATTTGCACAAAACTAAATATTTCTTGTAAGGTAGTTTGTTTCTTATGAGCAGTTAAATATTTTGCAGAAAAGTAGTAAATCATATCCTGTGGACTAAGCACACAACCATGAGCAAGAGAATTAAACCATAAGTTAGCATCACCCTTTAATGAGAAAGGGAACAACTTAAGAATATAATAATAGCAAAAAAATCCTCATGAGCAAATAGGGTGGCTATATCATTTAATTTAGTAAGATGTGCCACAACAGTTTCAGATTCATAACCATGAAAATGATCAGATTCAACTAAAGTAATTAACTCAGGATCAACAGAGAATTCATAATCCTTATCAGTAACACGGATAGGTGAAGTAGGAAATTTAGGATCGTATTGCATTCTAGCATTCAAATATTGTTGTTTCCACTTGCGTACTAATTTCTTAAGATCATTCCTATCCTTACAAGCAAGAAAGTCTCCAGCTATTTCTCCTTTCATAACATATCCCTCGGGAAAAATAGGCAATTCAAATCTAGGGGAAGTAGGTCTAACAGGTGTTTCAAAGTTTTCAGTATCAGTAATTTCATCAGTTTCAGAAATATCATCATCTTCAGCATAATCAACAGTACTGGCTCTAGAAATATGTTTATCAAGTAATTCACCCAATGGCACAGTTTCATCATAAGCATCATTTATAATACAAGTGGCATCATCAATATTGTGCGACATATCAGAATCAATAGCAGGTGTAGGTGTCGCAAGTTTACTCAAAACAGACGGTGAATCAAGTGGAGAGCTAGATGGAAGTTCCTTACCTCCCTCGTTCTAGAGGGAACGATCTTGGTTCTATCATCCTTTAGTGGTGTGACGCCCCAAGCCGATGCTCCAGAAGACTTCCAGTTATTTCGTTATCGCCGCGTGATTTATTTTTGCTTGTTTCATTTCATCATGGAATCACATGCATCGCATCCGCATGTCTTCATAAAACACGTAGCCGTTCGTATTATCACTTCTCGCTTGTCTTCGTTGCCTTTTGTCAGGCCCCTTGTCTTTGTCGACCTCTGTCAAAACCCCTCATGTGTGTGTGCGAAACTTCCCCGAATCAGAACTGGGCTGTCATTATAGGTGGGTCCGAATCATTCCCAAACATCCCTAAAACATCTTTGTTTCTTATATAAACTTTCCTAACCTATTTATTCTTGACCACCCGATTACGATCGGAGAGTCCAAATACCCCTAACTCTAGCCCACCTACTATATATAGCAGTCCAAAACTAAAACCTAGGGAGATGTCCCATCCATCCCTCCCGCCTCCGGCGCCGCCACCGACTCACCATCTCTGTCGGGATCCTCCCAGATCCATCCACTCCACCCAGCCAACCTGACCACCTCGCTCGTTTTCAGCATCAAGCCAACCTCCTCCTCCCCTCGATCCACCCAATCCTGCAACCACCTCCACACTTCTTCTCGACCTTGACCGGAGTATGGCTCCCCTGCTCATGGCACCCGAGCACCCAGCGCCAATAGCTAGCAGTCCTCCCCCACGCCCGAGTCCTTGTGCCCATGTGCCTTCTCCATGAGACCGGAGTCCCACGTGCCCAGGCGTCTTCGTCGACCCTGCCGTCAGCCGGCGACCTCGTCCGCCAGAGCTCACCTTCGCCAGCCAGCAGCAGTAGCAACCATCGCAGCCCCTGCCTCAACCTTTGCCTTCCCGTCGTTCCTACGCCACCGTTCACCCCGCGTCCCTGAGCACCTCGTTGCCGCTGCCCAACGGCTGCGGCCGACCAACAACACCAGCTCCTCGCGCACTGCTTCCCTTCCATCTCCTGATGTTCGTCTTCCCCTGCTCTCTCTCTCTCTCTCTCTCTCTCTCTCTCTTCATGAGCATAGGATAAGTGGAGCATCGTGCCGCCGTCCTCGGTCGTTGCCGCCCACCGTTGTTCTTCCCCGGATCCGGCAGCCCCAGCCTCGGATCCGCTCCTTCTCTGCCCTCCCGTGAAGCCCTGTCACGCCAGGTCCCACAGTGCATCCCAAGCCGCCGCCCCTTGCCGCGCCATCCCCCGTCGTGGCCTCTACTTCCTCTTCATCGAGTAGGAGCACTGCTCGTCCGCGCGCCAGTAGATCGAGCAGCTGCGCTCGTTCTCGGGAGCATTACCAGTCCCAATGCGCCACTGCCGGCCTTTCCCTCTCCACCAACTGGCCCAAGGCTCGATGTGAGCAGCTCCCCCAGCTCGGAGTGATCTCATTCGGCCCAGAACCTGTTATTTTTTTGTTCTGCAGATTAGGCTATTTATCGAGAGTTTTGCAGTTTTACAAAAAAGCCCCTAAACTTCATGCATTAATAACTCCACGACCTTGCATTGGATTAAAATGTTTTACATATGTAAAATGCGTAGAATTTTGTGTAGATTAATAATTTACAACTTTCATCCCTGTTTAAAATGTTTAAACTTGATGTTTGTTTAATTGCTTAAATGTCATGCTAAAACAGTTTAATTCATAACGTTTAAACCGTAGCTCGGTTTTAAATAAACTTTATATGTAATAGGGGTAGAAAAATGCATAGATTAACATGGTGCACTTTATTTCCCTGTTTAACAACTATAAAATATGGTTTAGGAAAAACAGCACCAAATTTGCTATATGCACATGGGGATTTTCTGGAATTGTTGTTTGATGTTTCCGGTCCCATTTAAATTGCCTAGATAGATAGTTTCTTTATGCTTCACCTCTTGCCATGTTAACCAACATTTTAACTTGATGTGTACATAAACAAGAGCAAACTAAATACTTGCATGTGGTGTTTCATCAATATGCAACTTGTTGCATATTGAGCTCCACTTAATTTGTAGTGTTGTTTGTTGCACTTTGCCATGCTTATTTAAACCGAACATGCATCATACTTGTTTATGCATCATGTCATGTTTATGCTTGTGTGTTTAACTTGTTGTTTGCTTCTTTCCGTTTGCTTCTCTCATTAGCTTCGGTTTCGTTCCGGAGTTGTGAGGATTCGTTCGACTACGTCCATTCATCTTCTTCATGGACTCGTTCTTCTTCCTTGCGGGATCTTAGGCAAGATGACTGTTCCTCGATATCACCTCTATCTTTGATTTGCTAGTTGTCTCGCTCTATAGCTATGCCGCGCTGTCCATTCTTGTTTTTCCAGCCTCCCATGTTGCCATGAAACCCTCTAACCACCTTCCTAGCAAACCGTTGTTTGGCTAAGTTACGCTCTTGCTCAAGCCTCTCTTATAGCAATGTTAGTTGCAGGTGAAGTTGAAGTTTGCTCTATGTGGATTGGATATTTTGGGAATATAACAATATCACTTATCTCAATTGATGCACCAATAGACTTGGTAATGGGTGGAAGGCTTGGCCTTTTGCTTGGTGTTTTGTTCCACTAATGCAACCTTAGGATCTGATAGCGGTGTTATGTTCCTTGATTTCGCGTTCCTAACATGGTTGGGGTTTATGGGCCCCCTTGCTTCTTCGCTTAAAGTCAAGCTTTCCCGAGGAGATCCAACTTTGGTTTTACCGTTTGCCTAATAACTAAAACTTGCATAGGGAGTAATTAACCCAAAGATTCTTAATCAACCCCCCGAGCCAGTGCTCGACATGAGTGTTGGTCCACCTACCTAGCAGTTGGCGGTTGATACGTCTCCAACTTATCTACTTTTCCAAACACTTCTGCCCTTGTTTTGGACTCTAACTTGCATGATTTGAATGGAACTAACCCGGACTGACATTGTTTTCAGCAGAATTGCCATGTTGTTTTTGTGCAGAAATAAAAAGTTCTTGGAATGACCTGAAAATCCACGGAGAATTACTTTGGAAAATATAAAAAATACCTGCGGAAAGATCCACGTCAGGGGGCCCACACCCTGTCCACGAGGGTGGGGGCACGCCCCCTCTCCCTGGACGCGCCCCCTGCCTCGGGCCCCCTGACACTCAACCAATGTATCTCCGGACCCCGTATATTCACTTTCGGGGAGGAAAAAATCAAGGAGGAAGAATTATCGCCTTTTACGAGACGGTGTCACACCCTGCATTTTGTAACATGTTATTTGCATCAACGAAGCATGAAAATTTGGACCAACAATTTTTTTTGGCATCATTTGGCTTTTATTTGGAATTGGGTTTTTCTTCATGTGCTTTTTCATGTGCTCAATAAAGTCAACTATTACCTCTTGTAGAATTCATCTCCATACCCAAAACTTCTGCCCAATGATCATGCCAAGTGTTATATAACAGTATAGTATTTTCTTACAAAATTAATTTGGCCAAAATGTATTTTATAATCTTACTTTTCCAAAAACCCCTAAATTGAGATTTGCACTGCAGGTGCTTAATTTAGGGTGAGAAAATTATTTCAAAAGGTGTATTTGAGACCTAGTAGTCATAGGACTCCCAGAAACCACAAAAGCATAATTTTAAAAGTTATTTTCCTATTTTATTTAAAAGCTTTTTCTTAAGGCCAGAAATGGTCTTTAATAGGGAAAAATTATTTAAATATTTCAAAAATATTTGCCAAAATTCAGGGAGACTCATAGGACATATATAAGAATTTCACCACTTGGTCATGTTCAAAATAATGGGCTAATCTCTCTAAAACCCTTTCTGGATATTTCAAGCTTTTGAAATATTTACAAAGGAAATATTCTCCAAAAATTCCAGGGAAATTCTATCATGTCATATATGGCATATATGATGATCTTGCCAAGTCCCATGCCTTGGGAAGCAAGAAAACATCCTCAAAACCCTTCATAACCATTCTGTCCATATTTGAAGTTTGAGCAACTTTACATTGCCAAACTTGTCCAAATGTTCTCAAACTTGGTGCACATGCTAGAAATGCCTAATAAGGCATCTAGACCAAATGGCACAAGATTTGGAGTAGAGCAACTTGATCAGAATACCCCAAAACCCTTTCTGTTCAAATGCAAATTTGAACAACTTTACATTACCAACTTTTTACCTGGAGCTTCAAACTTTGTGGGCATGATCAACACCCCAAATGATGAAACTACACCAAGTGGTGCATCAAGGGGAGATGATTAGCTTGACTCAAACAAGATGAAGCAATTTCTGGTGATTTCTAGGGTTCACCAAAGTTACATTGGCTAGTTTCTTCAAATGAGCCCAAATTTGGTGAAACACCCTATTTTCTTATAGCATTCAATCCTGTTAAGTATCATGGCAAGTGGAGATCATTTGCTTGATCAAAACTTGATCAAACACCTTCTGTTGTTTTACTAAAACCCTCTTCTTGATCACTTTTACTATTTACCTTGGCCTCAACTTTCTACCACAGGTTCATCAAGTTACTATCTACCTCCAGTAACTCCCCCATGTCTCCAGCTCCATGATTGAGGGGTAAAAACCCTAGTTCACCTTGCTGGACAGCCATTTTCTACCAAGTCACCAGCTTTCTCTCTCTCTCCTCGACTCTCCAGAGCATCCAAGGCCTCATCCGTACTGCTTGCATCACCCTGGACCCCCCAGACATGGTGGACGCGTCCAGAGGGCCAATGGCATGCCATGGCATGCGATAAGGGCGCTCCAGAGCGCGCTACAGTGCGCCACCGCACTGTAGCTTCGCCCAATCCAGCACAGCCGACAGCCTCGAGCTCTCCCCTCGCGCCTCCCAACGCCCCTCGACGTCCGCAGCCTCCACCGGTGCTGTCCCCCTCCTCTCTCTCCCTCCAGTGGCCGTCTCCACACGCGCGCCGGCCGCCCCGCAACGTCCACTCCTCGGCTTCACGCGCGCGTTGTCTGGAAGCTCCCCCGCTCTCCCCTCAACTAAGCGTGGAACACGTCCATGATCCTCCCCGGCTCGATCACAGGCACCAGAACAGCCTCTGGCCTCGCCTGCAACCTCGCCGGCGCACGAGTCCACGGAGGACCGTGGGCGCGGCTATATAAGCCCCCCCTCCCCCGAGCTCCCCACTCAGCACCAGCAGCCTCAACACACTCACAACAACACGCCAGCACCGCTCGTTCATCCCTGAAGAGCCCCAGTGCTCGGGATCGACCGGAGCTCCGCCGCGTCGGGCCACCGGCGATCTCGCAGTACAGGCCTCCTCCGCCCTTCCTTTTGCCCGATTTGGAACCACCACACACCACTGATACTTTCCCCTCGCTTTCCCCTCTCTGTAGCAGTCGGAATCGGCCGGAGCGACGACCTCCCGAAGCTCCTCCGCCGTCCCACCTCGCCGCCGGCGAACCAGGCCTCCCCGGCGAGTCGCACCACCACCACTGCAACCGCGACTCGTTGCTGAGTCCGTCCCTGCCCTCCGTTTGCCTCGCCGTGGCCCCTATCGTCGCCGGTGAGCTCACCGTCGCCGTGGCCGAGAGGTTGAAGATGACCGGCGGGCCCCGCCTGTCATCCTCACCGCTCCCTCTCTCCCCTCCCTGCCGCTGACCGCTGGGCCCCGTCCGTCAGGTTTAAAACCCTTACGTGCGCGCGCTGGCGCCCGAGCGGCTGGGCTGGATGCCCTGGGCCGTGCACTGTGGCCGCTCTGGCCCAGTGGCACAGGGCCATTTCTTTTATTCTTTCTGTGATTAATTCAATTAATTTTACAGAAATGAATATTAGTCCAAATGAAATAATTCCAACTCCTAAAATCTTGTAATATTCCAACCTATTTAATGGTGTCACTTTCACACATATCCATGAAACTTTTCTGTTCTGTTCAAATTTAAATTCAAATTTGAGCAATAAAACTCATGTTCTAAAATCCTTAGATTCCATTCTGTCACTCCAAAACTCCAACTAGGAATTTTCTCCATCTTGGTTTTCCCTCTAGTATTTAACAAAAATAAGTTGACATTTTTTTGAGCACTTTGATTTTTCTGTTTTCATTGTGGTCTTATTTTTCCGTTGTTATTTTGCGACGATTAGATCCCTATTTGACGAAGTTGCTGAAGAAGGAGAAGGAGAAGGATTTGAAGACTTTGAAGACCAAGCCAATCTAGGCAAGCAGCCCTTTTACCATGATACACTTGTGTTCTTCGGAACCCGTTTGTTTCCGAATGCATAGTGATAGAATGACGGTGGTGAACTAGTAGAAACCACCACATGATGCATGCTTACTCATGATCTTGCTATGTGCTAGATGTCATGCAAATGGTTAGTAGTGATGCTTAGTGATGCATGTGTGACATGAAACCTTTGTGGTTGAAATATTTGCATAAACCCCATCGGGTGCCCCTAATGCCCGAGGGTGATGTTGAGTTAGGTCATCACTTGAGGAAGAAGTGATGTGCCGGTAAAATCTTGTGCATGGGTGAAATAATGGATTAGATTTATGTGTGACTACCGTCCCAACCAAACATGTGCAACCACTCTACCCCTTATGGGACGGGGCTTTATTGAATACTTACGTCGATACAAGCATGGTGCCCGCATTACTAGTGACGGGAAGACTTGAGGTATTTCCCAGGACGGGGTCGTGCTTGGATAGACAGCCATGACTGTTTTTACAGGGCACCGGACACACGTTGGTCCTTTCGGGTACGCGTGACATTGAAAGTTGGGCAAGTCCCGTGATCTATTATTTGTACTCGAGGGATGTGTACCAATGAGTGGACTCTATGTTAGTGTCGTCTAAGGAAAGATAATGACCGGGTGCTTCCCCCGAGTACTTGAGGTACTGCGGGATCGTGGGTGACACGAAAGCTTCCCGGATCTTGTGGGTAAAGTGCGCAACCTCTGCAGAGTGTAAAACTATTCGAATAGTCGTGTCCACGGTCATGGACAGTTGGGTGGTGCTACTTAAACTACGTCCAGAATTTTGCTTCATCGGTGAAAGTGTATGTGATGAGTCAAGGTGGTGACTTGACTCGATGAGTTGAATCATATTCATGTTGATATCGGTAACCTGTTTTCAAGGTTACGTGAACTCGTTGATGCATACACTTGATGGTAGAATATTTATTCTAGCCCATTGCTAGATTGCTCATAATTGTTCAGTTTGCATTGTTATTTTGAACCACATCATGGGTTGCTTGCGAGTACATTCAAAGTACTCATTGGCTTGCCACTGGTTATTTAATTGGCCAGGCATGGAGGAACAGGAATTTGAGGAAGAGTTCTTTGGAGACGAAAATGCGAACTAGGACGCTATCCCAGTCAGAATGCCTGTAGGGTTAAGGAAGATGGCATGGGTTCTACCTATCATCGAAGACTTCCGCTATTTGTGTTATTTGCTATTCAGCCCGTGAGGCTTTATCTATGTAAGACTTGGCCATAATGGCCTTAATTTGTGTAAGACGATATGTATGGATGTAAGACTCTTGTTATTCACCTTCTGTGTGTTCGGTGAGCATTGATCTCTGGGATCACTGTACACGTGCACTCGGTGATCTCGACTTCTAAGTCGGGGTCCCGGCAGAGATGGTATCAGAGCCATCCTGACTGTAGGAAGCCTTAGTTAGCATGGGCGTTAGTTAGATGAGACCCTTTTTCAAAAACCTTCTGAACCTCTCTTCTTTTCTAAACCTGAGATTTCATCAGCTTATTAACCCCTCCTATTACACCTTTGTAGATGGCCGCTGTACCCGAAGAGCACCTGACCACTGGGTTTCCCTTGCTTCTCGGGGATAGCCTCCAGGAGTGTCAGTTCCACCGAGCGCCCATCCTCACCTACCTTGAGCATTGGGTTAGTGACACCGAGGTGGAATACCACGTGGAAGTGATCGTGAAGGCAAACGATCCTCCCACAAGTTGGTTCTTCGAGGGACCCCAGATGGCAACACTACCTCTTGCTGTCGAGGCTGCTGCACTCAAGGCACTAACCCGTCTCCGCGAGCTTCTTCCGGAGATGGCAGCCAAGATGACAACCCGCTTCTTACCTTACCGGAAGGAAGGTGAAGATGAAAGCAGCGCACTAGCCCCTCCACTGAAGGAAGGACTCTCGCTTCGGTTCCAGACCTACTTCGGTCTATGTGCCGACAGCTTGGCACAAGACTTGGCCTCGGAATCAATGAAGCTTCGAGAAGAACTTCACAAGACCAAGGCACTTCTTCGTCGAGCTCAAGAGAAGACAAATAGGATCAAGAAAGAAGGAGCACCTTCCGGACAGTCTGCTATCGCATACCGAGGCGGAAGGCCCTCTGAAGATGTATCTTCTAAAAATGAAGAACCACCTCGGCGACGCCGGATGACGGCAAGGGAATATCGCAAGCTTTTCCCTGCACCACCGACGAAGCACCATTGTATCCAACTCCTCCACTCCCCCACACCCTCAAGCGACAAGGGGGCCCAGACAGATGAAGACAAGGAGGAAGACCCAGAAGAGCCGGAATACGCGACCGAGCATTCCGCCGCTTAGGCATTATTCGCTACTCGGATATGCCAGTTGTGACCTCTACGGTAGGATAGGTCGTGTAACCCCTATGCGCAGTCGAGTCCTTGTATGGTTCACATGAAACCATCTAGTGTTTGCTTTTGTTGTGTCTGGATGTATGTCGTATTCTTCCTTTGGGAATGTGTAAACGACTGCATCACACATTTGGATTTTAATGAATGTGTTTTGGCCTTACGGCCCTTGCATGATTTGATTAGTGTCACACCCACCCCCTTACTAGGCACCCATCTATCTTGATTTCTCCCTTCCAAGTCATGAGACCTTTTACCGCTCCAACGGGATGCCTGTTGTAACTCGTACTGGTACCTCTACCCAGCAGCCTGAAGCCGGAGCATCCGCTCAGTCAGAGGCAGGCCACGACCGAACCAACGACCAAGCTCCACCACCACCACCTCCTCCAAGCATGGACATGGCTCAGCTTCTCCAAGCTTTCTGAGAGGAACACCAAGCCAACACTGCAGCCCTTCAGCTGATTGCTCAAGCTGGCACCAACAACCGCCAGCCAGCGGGGAATGGCAATGGACGTTCCACGTTGGCAGAGTTCAAGAAGCATGCACCGCCAACCTTTATCGAGACTGCTGAACCCCTGGATGCAGACGACTGGGTCCGCTCCATTGAGGACATACTGGAACTAGTCGGATGCACCGAAGACCGCGAGAAGGTGGCTTATGCAGCCCACTGCCTCGGGGGGACTGCTAGAGCTTGGTGGGATGGATTCAAGGTCATGCATGCTGAACAAGACATCACTTGGGTCAATTTCAAGGCAGAATTCCGCAAGGCCCACATTCCTTCCGGAATCATGGCTATCAAAAAGCATGAGTTCCGAGCCCTGAAGCAAGGAAGTGGCACTGTCAAGGAGTACATGCAGAAGTTCAGTGTTCTGTCAAGGTATGCCCCTGAAGATGTCAGCACTGATGCTGCAAAAAGGGAGCGCTTCATGGAAGGCCTCAATCAGACTCTGCAATACTCGCTTGTCGTGTGCGACTGCCCAACCTTCCCTGACCTGGTGAACAAAGCACTTATGCTTGAAGACAAGCGGCGTGCTTTGGAAGACACTCGCAAGCGCAAGATGGTCAGCAAGGGAAGTTCCAGCAACCAGAAGCCTCGTCCATGGCAGTCAGCCCCGGCCAAGCCAACCTATCAGCAACCAAGAGCTCCTGCATCTCGTACCAACTATCAGCCTCAGCAATATGCCAACCCAAGGCCAGCTTTCAACCCCAATACCAGTGGTGGCAACAAGATCAACATTCCAAACCAAGTCACTTGCTCTGGATGTGGTCAGTCCAGACACATCTCAAGGGCATGCCCCAACAAGAAGCCAGATGCCCCGCGCCCCAATGCGCAGAAGCAAGGACAAGGCCGCGGGATGCCACCAAGGAACCCAGCTCCTCGCAACCCGCCTAACCATGGGAAGGGGCGTGTGAATCACGTCACTACTGAAGAAGCCCAGGAAGACCCGGACGTCGTGCTGGGTACGTTCCTTGTCAACTCAGCACCTGCAACTGTCTTGTTTGATTCTGGAGCAACGCATTCATTTGTCACTCAAAGATTTGCATTAAAAAGTGGCATGACCCCTACACCCCTGAATAACCCTATGGTGGTACAAACCCCCGGAGCAGAGATGAGAGCCAAGATGGGCTGTAAGGGAGTCAGTATTACCATTAACGGTGTAGATTTCCTAGCAGGCCTCATCGTCCTGAGATCACAAGGCTTGGATGTGATCCTAGGCATGAATTGGCTCAGCAAGCACCAAGGCTTGTTAGACTGTGCCAATCGGACAGTCACTGTGACCAATGACCAAGGAGTCGAAGTCAAGTTTGCTCCCAACTCCTCTTCCGCTCAAGCCATTCAAGTCAACTGTTTGTCTGAAGTTGGGCTAGAGCAAGTACCGGTGGTATGTGAGTATCCTGATGTCATTCCGGATGAACTACCGGGAATGCCCCCTGACCGTGACATTGAGTTCATCATCGAGCTCGTGCCCGGGGCAGGACCCATCTATAAGAAGCCTTATAGAATGGGGACGGAAGAATTAGCCGAGTTGAAGAAGCAACTGGAAGAGCAGCTGAGGAAGGGATTTATCCGCCCGAGTGCCTCCCCTTGGGGATCTCCTGTTCTGTTTGTGGCAAAGAGGGACGGTACCCTCCGCTTATGCATTGACTATCGTTCCCTCAATGAAGTTACAATCAAGAACAAATATCCACTTCCCAAAATTGAAGACCTATTTGATCAGCTCAGCGGAGCCAAGGTGTTCTCCAAGATCGACCTCAGATCTGGGTACTACCAGCTGAAGATCAGACCCCAAGATATTCCGAAGACGGCATTCGTAACCAGATATGGCCTGTACGAGTGCACGGTCATGTCCTTTGGGTTAACCAATGCCCCAGCTTACTTCATGTATCTCATGAATAAAGTCTTCATGGAATATTTGGACAAGTTCGTTGTTGTCTTCATCGATAACATTCTTGTCTTCTCGAAGTCGGAGGAAGAGCACGAGCAACATTTGAGGATGGTCCTAGATAAGCTTCGGGAGCACCAACTGTATGCCAAATTCAGCAAGTGCGAGTTCTGGCTGCATAAACTTGGATTCTTAGGTCATGTCTTGACCGAAGAAGGATTATCAGTTGATCCCGCGAAGATCGAAGCTGTGACCCAATGGCAATCTCCAACGACCGTCAAGGAAGTCAGAAGCTTCCTCGGACTTGCGGGCTATTACCGCAAATTCGTGGAAGGATTCTCTAGCATTGCACGGCCAATGACTCACTCCTCAAGAAGGACAAGAAGTTCGAGTGGACGCCAAAATGCGAAGAGAGCTTCCAAGAGCTCAAGAAGAGATTGACCACCGCCCCAGTTCTGGCAACACCTGATATTCACAAGGAGTTCGTGATATAATGTGATGCCTCTCGAACCGGATTGGGAAGCGTTTTGATGCAAGAAGGCCGAGTCATAGCCTACCTCTCCAGGCAGCTACGACCTCATGAGGAGAACTACGCTACTCACGATCTTGAGCTAGCGGCAGTAGTTCATGCCTTGAAGACATGGCGGCATTACCTCCTAGGGAAACGGTGTGAGATATACACAGACCACAAAAGTCTGAAGTACATTTTCACCCAAAAGGAATTGAACATGAGGCAGCGAAGATGGTTGGAACTCATCAAAGACTATGACCTCAGTGTTCAATATCACCCCGGGAAGTCTAACGTGGTGGCCGATGCCTTAAGCAGGAAGGCTTGCTCCTTGAATGCTATTATTCAAGAAAGGCAGCCAGCCTTGTTTAAGGAACTCGAACAATTCAGTTTGGAATTGTTCACCCCTTGATTTCTGGATCATTTGGAAGTCAGACCGACCCTGATGGATGAAGTCAAGAAGGCGCAAGATGGACATACAAGCATTGAAGGCATCAAGAGGAATATGAATCTAGGCAAGGCCCTAGGATTCTCTGAAGATGAGCACGGGATTGTTTGGTACAAAGGCCGCATCTGCGTACCAAACAACACAGAGCTGAAGAACCTGATCCTGAAAGAAGCCCATGACACTCCGTATTCCATCCACCCCGGAGGAACCAAGATGTATCAAGACTTGAAGGCACGATTCTGGTGGCACGGGATGAAAAGAGAGATTGCAACCTATGTTGCAAAGTGTGATGTGTGCCAAAGGGTCAAGGCTGAATATCAGCGACCTGCTGGATTGCTTCAGCCACTCAAGGTTCCTGAGTGGAAGTGGGATAAAGTCGGAATGGACTTCATCACTGGATTACCAAGGTCGGATAGAGGACATGACTCTATCTGGGTCATAGTCGATCATTTGACCAAGGTGGCCCATTTCATTCCTGTCAAGACCACTTACGATGGCAACCGGCTAGCAGCTCTCTACATCGACCGAATCGTAAGTCTTCACGGCATTCCCAAGGAGATTGTGTCAGATCGAGGAACCCAGTTCACCTCAAGGTTATGGAAGAAGTTCCAAGAAGCCTTGGGAACCAAGTTATCTTTCAGCACGGCTATTCACCCACAGACCGGAGGCCAGACAGAACGAGTAAATCAGATTCTCGAAGACATGCTCCGAGCCTGTGTCTTGGCATATGGAGCCAAGTGGGAAGATTGTCTCCCTTTTGCCGAGTTCTCCTATAACAACAGTTATCAGTCGAGCCTTCAGATGGCACCATTTGAGGTGTTGTATGGACGCAGATGTCGCACACCCCTCAACTGGTCAGAGACTGGAGAAGGACTAGTCTTTGGACCGGATATTCTTCGCGCAGCAGAAGAGCAAGTCCAACTAGTCAGAGAGCGTTTGAAGGCAGCCAAGTCAAGGCAAAAGAGCTATGCTGACAGTCACAGTCGGGACATGAGTTTCCATGTCGGGGACCATGTGTACCTGCGGGTAACTCCTCTGAAGGGAACCAAGCGTTTCCACGTCAAGGGGAAGCTCGCACCAAGGTTCATTGGACCCTTTGAGATCACTGCACGACGAGGAGAAGTGGCTTACCAGTTGGAATTACCACCTGAGCTATCCGGTGTGCACAATGTGTTCCATGTATCACAACTCCGGAAATGTCTCCAAGTTCCGAACAAGCCTGATCTCTACAAGGATGTTGATCACCAAGCCATTGATCTGCAGCCTGATTTGACCTACCGCGAGAAGCCCATTCGCATTCTGGACGAAGCGGAACGACGGACACGAAGTCGCACCATCAAGTACTTCAAGGTCCAGTGGAGCAACCACGCGGAAGCAGAAGCAACCTGGGAACGTGAAGACTATCTTAGATCCAAGTTTCCCGATCTCTTTTAAGACCTAGTTTAGGAATCTCGGGGACGAGATTCTTGTAAGGGGGGTAGGTCTGTCACACCCTGCATTTTGTAACATGTTATTTTCATCAATGAAGCATGAAAATTTGGACCAACAAATATTTTTGGCATCATTTGGCTTTTATTTGGAATTGGGTTTTTCTTCATGTGCTTTTTCATGTGCTCAATAAAGTCAACTATTACCTCTTGTAGAATTCATCTCCATACCCAAAACTTCTGCCCAATGATCATGCCAAGTGTTATATAACAGTATATTATTTTCTTACAAAATTAATTTGGCCAAAATGTATTTTATAAATTTAGTTTTCCAAAAACCCCTGAATTGAGATTTGCACAGCAAGTGCTTAATTTAGGGTGAGAAAATTATTTCAAAAGGTGTATTTGAGACATAGTAGTCATAGGACTCCCAGAAACCACAAAAGCATAATTTTAAAAGTTATTTTCCTATTTTATTTAAAAGCTTTTTCTTAAGGCCAGAAATGGTCTTTAATAGGGAAAAATTATTTAAATATTTCAAAAATATTTGCCAAAATTCAGGGAGACTCATAGGACATATATAAGAATTTCACCACTTGGTCATGTTCAAAATAATGGGCTAATCTCTCTAAAACCCTTTCTGGATATTTCAAGCTTTTGAAATATTTACAAAGGAAATATTCTCCAAAAATTCCAGGGAAATTCTATCATGTCATATATGGCATATATGATGATCTTGCCAAGTCCCATGCCTTGGGAAGCAAGAAAACATCCTCAAAACCCTTCATAACCATTCTGTCCATATTTGAAGTTTGAGCAACTTTACATTGCCAAACTTGTCCAAATGCTCTCAAACTTGGCGCACATGCTAGAAATGCCTAATAAGGCATCTAGACCAAATGGCACAAGATTTGGAGTAGAGCAACTTGATCAGAATACCCCAAAACCCTTTCTGTTCAAATGCAAATTTGAACAACTTTACATTACCAACTTTTTACCTGGAGCTTCAAACTTTGTGGGCATGATCAACACCCCAAATGATGAAACTACACCAAGTGGTGCATCAAGGGGAGATGATTAGCTTGACTCAAACAAGATGAAGCAATTTCTGGTGATTTCTAGGGTTCACCAAAGTTACATTGGCTAGTTTCTTCAAATGAGCCCAAATTTGGTGAAACACCCTATTTTCTTATAGCATTCAATCCTGTTAAGTATCATGGCAAGTGGAGATCATTTGCTTGATCAAAACTTGATCAAACACCTTCTGTTGTTTTACTAAAACCCTCTTCTTGATCACTTTTACTATTTACCTTGGCCTCAACTTTCTACCACAGGTTCATCAAGTTACTATCTACCTCCAGTAACTCCCCCATGTCTCCAGCTCCATGATTGAGGGGTAAAAACCCTAGTTCACCTTGCTGGACAGCCATTTTCTACCAAGTCACCAGCTTTCTCTCTCTCTCCTCGACTCTCCAGAGCATCCAAGGCCTCATCCGTACTGCTTGCATCACCCTGGACCCCCCAGACATGGTGGACGCGTCCAGAGGGCCAATGGCATGCCATGGCATGCGATAAGGGTGCTCCAGAGCGCGCTACAGTGCGCCACCGCACTGTAGCTTCGCCCAATCCAGCGCAACCGACAGCCTCGAGCTCTCCTCTCGCGCCTCCCAACGCCCCTCGACGTCCGCAGCCTCCACCGGTGCTGTCCCCCTCCTCTCTCTCCCTCCAGTGGCAGTCTCCACACGCGCGCCGGCCGCCCCGCAACGTCCACTCCTCGGCTTCACACGCGCGCGTTGTCTGGAAGCTCCCCCGCTCTCCCCTCAACTAAGCGTGGAACACGTCCACGATCCTCCCCGGCTCGATCACAGGCACCAGAACAGCCTCTGGCCTCGCCGGCGCACGAGTCCACGGTGGACCGTGGGCGCGGCTATATAAGCCCCTCCCCCCCGAGCTCCCCACTCAGCACCAGCAGCCTCAACACACTCACAGCAACACGCCAGCACCACTCGTTCATCCCCGAAGAGCCCCAGTGCTCGGGATCGACCGGAGCTCCGCCGCGTCGGGCCACCGGTGATCTCGCAGTACAGGCCTCCTCCGCCCTTCCTTTTTCCCGATTTGGAACCACCACACACCACTGATACTTTCCCCTCGCTTTCCCCTCTCTGTAGCAGTTGGAATCGGCCGGAGCGACGACCTCCCGAAGCTCCTCCGTCGTCCCACCTCGCCGTCGGCGAACCAGGCCTCCTCGGCGAGTCGCACCACCACCACTGCAACCGCGACTCGTTGCTGAGTCCATCCCTGCCCTCCGTTTGCCTCGCCGTGGCCCCTATCGTCGCCGGTGAGCTCGCCGTCGCCGTGGCCGAGAGGTTGAAGATGACAGGCAGGCCCCGCCTATCATCCTCACCGCTCCCTCTCTCCCCTCGCTGCCGCTAACCGCTGGCGCCCGAGCGGCTGGGCTGGATGCCCTGGGCCGTGCACTATGGCCGCTCTGGCCCAGTGGCACAGGGCCATTTCTTTTTATTCTTTCTGTGATTAATTCAATTAATTTTACAGAAATGAATATTAGTCCAAATGAAATAATTCCAACTCCTAAAATCTTGTAATATTCCAACCTATTTAATGGTGTCACTTTCACACATATCCATTAAACTTTTCTGTTCTATTCAAATTTAAATTCAAATTTGAGCAATAAAACTCCTGTTCTAAAATCCTTAGATTCCATTTTGTCACTCCAAAACTCCAACTAGGAATTTTCTCCATCTTAGTTTTCCCTCTAGTATTTCACAAAAATAAGTTGACATTTTTCTGAGCACTTTGATTTTTCTGTTTTCATTGTGGTCTTATTTTTCCGTTGTTATTTTGCGACGATTAGATCCTGTATTAGACGAAGTTGCTGAAGAAGGAGAAGGAGAAGGATTTGAAGACTTTGAAGACCAAGCCAATCCAGGCAAGCAGCCCTTTGACCATGATACACTTGTGTTCTTCGGAACCCGTTTGTTTCCGAATGCATAGTGATAGAATGACGGTGGTGAACTAGTAGAAACCACCACATGATGCATGCTTACTCATGATCTTGATATGTGCTAGATGTCATGCAAATGGTTAGTAGTGATGCTTAGTGATGCATGTGTGACATGAAACCTTTGTGGTTGAAATATTTGCATAAACCCCATCGGGTGCCCCTAATGCCCGAGGGTGATGTTGAGTTAGGTCATCACTTGAGGAAGAAGTGATGTGTCGGTAAAATCTTGTGCATGGGTGAAATAATGGATTAGATTTATGTGTGACTACCGTCCCAGCCAAACATGTGCAACCACTCTACCCCTTATGGGATGGGGCTTTATTGAATACTTAGGTCGATACTAGCATGGTGCCCGCATTACTAGTGACGGGAAGACTTGAGGTCTTTCCCGGGACGGGGTCGTGCTTGGATAGATGGCCATGACTGTTTGTACAGGGCACCGGACACACCGTTGGTCCCTTCGGGTATGCGTGACATTGAAAGTAGGGCAAGTCCTGTGATCTATTGTTTGTACTTGAGGGCCGTGTACCAACGAGTGGACTCTATGTTAGTGTCGTCTAAGGAAAGATAATGACCAGGTGCTTCCCCTGAGTACTTGAGGTACTGTGGGATCGTGGGTGACACGAAAGCTTCTCGGATCTTGTGGGTAAAGTGCGTAACCTCTGCAGAGTGTAAAACTATTCGAATAGCCGTGTCCACGGTCATGGACAGTTGGGTGGTGCTACTTAAACTACGTCCAGAATTTTGCTTCATCGGTGAAAGTGTATGTGATGAGTCAAGGTGGTGACTTGACTCGATGAATTGAATCATATTCATGTTGATATCGGTAACCTGTTTTCAAGGTTACGTGAACTCGTTGATGCATACACTTGATGGTAGAATATTTATTCTAGCCCATTGCTAGATTGCTCATAATTGTTCAGTTTGCATTGTTATTTTGAACCACATCATGGGTTGCTTGCGAGTAAATTTAAAGTACTCATTGGCTTGCCACTGGTTATTTAATTGGCCAGGCATGGAGGAACAGGAATTTGAGGAAGAGTTCTTTGGAGACGAACATGCGAACTAAGACGCTATCCCAGTCAGAATGCCTGTAGGGTTAAGGCAGATGGCATGGGTTCTACCTATCATCGAAGACTTCCGCTATTTGTGTTATTTGCTATTCAGCCCGTGAGGCTTTATCTATGTAAGACTTGGCCATAATGGCCTTAATTTGTGTAAGACGATATGTATGGATGTAAGACTCTTGTTATTCAGCTTCTGTGTGTTCAGTGAGCATTGATCTCTGGGATCACTGTACACGTGCACTCGGTGATCTCGACTTCTAAGTCGGTGTCCCGGCAGAGCGAGCCGCCGCCAAGCCCTAATATCTCTCGGGAGGGCTGATCTGGAGTCCGTTCGGGGCTCCGAAGATTGGAGATCGTCGACATCGTCATCATCAACCTTCCTCCATCACCAATTCCATGATGCTCACCGCCGTGTGTGAGTAATTCGATTGTAGGCTTGCTGGATGGTGATGGGCTGGATGAGATTTACCATGTAATTGAGTTTGTCTTGTTAGGGTTTGATCCCTAGTATCCACTATGTTCTGAGATTGATGTTGCTATGACTTTGCCATGCTTAATGCTTGTCACTAGGGCCCGAGTGCCATGATTTCAGATCTGAACCTATTATGTTTTCATGAATATATGTGTGTTCTTGATCCTATCTTGCAAGTCTATAGTCACCTACTATGTGTTATGATCCGGCAACCCCGAAGTGAGAATTATCGGTACCACTCCGAGTGATGACCGTAGTTTGAGGAGTTCATGTATTCACTATGTGTTAATGCTTTGGTCTGGTACTCTATTAAAAGGAGGCCTTTATATCCCTTAGTTTCCAATAGGACCCCGCTGCCATGGGAGGGTAGGACAAAAGATGTCATGCAAGTTCTTTTCCATAAGCATGTATGACTATATTCGGAATACATGCCTACATTACATTGATGAACTGGATCTAGTTCTGTGTCACCCTAGGTTATAACTTTTACATGATGAATTGAATCCGACATAATTCCCCATCACCGATCCAATGCCTAAGAGCTTTTCACATATTGCTTGTTGCTTATTTACTTTTTCGCTGCTACTATTACAAAAACTACAAAAACACTGCCGTTACTTTTATTGCTGTTACCACTATCTCCATATTATTTTGCTACTAAACTACCTTGCTGCAGATACTAAGTTTCCAGGTGTGGTTGAATTGACAACTCACCTGCTAATACTTAAGATATTCTTTGGCTCCCCTTGTGTCGAATTAATAAATTGGGTTGAATACTCTACCCTCAAAAACTGTTGCGATCCCCTACACTTGTGGGTTATCAAGACTATTTGTGGCGCCGTTGCCACGGAGCATAGCTCTATTCTTTCAGTCACTTGGGATTTATATCTGTTGTTCACTATGAAGAATTTGATGGACTCAAAAAAGTAGATCTATCCCTCAACTACGAGGGGAGGTAAGGAACTGACATCTAGCTCTGCACTTGATTCACCCTCTGTTATGAGTGAACTTGCGACACCTACTCCCGCTATTGAATCTGATATGTCATATGTTCTTGATGATGCCACTTGTGCTATGTATGATGAAAGTACTTCCATGCCTGATAATACTGTGCCACTAGGTGAATTTCTAGATAAACAAATTGCTAAGGTTAGGGAGAATGCAAATATTGAAACCGATAATACTTATGAAAGTGATGATGAAGCTTCTCCCCCTAGATATGAATTGCCTGTTGTCCCTGAGGGTTAAGTTATGGATGAAGAAACGATGGATATGATAAGCTTCTCCCCCTAGTTAATAAATTATTAGCTAAGCTGAAAGAAAAGTCCTTGAATGCTAGAATGAAACATGACCCTGCTTTCGCTACTTCACCTATCTTTGTTACTGATAAGGATTATGAATTCTTTGTTGGTCCCGAGTTAATTACTTTGGTTGAATCTCATCCTTTCCATGGCTATGAGTCTGGAACTGTTGTGGCACATCTTACTAAGTTGAATGATATAGCCACCCTGTTTACCAATGATGAAAAGATTCGCTACTAGTATATCCTTAAGTTGTTTTCTTTCTCGTTAAAGGGTGATGCTAAGACTTGGTTTAATTCTCTTGATCCTGGTTGTGTGCGTAGTCCCTGGGATATGATGTACTACTTCTCTGCAAAACATTTTCCCGCTCATAAGAAACAAGTTGCCTTGCGGGAAATATATAACTTTGTGCAATTTGAAGAAGAGAGTCTCCCACAAGCTTGGGGGAGGCTTCTCCAATTACTTAATGCTTTGCCTGATCATCCTCTTGAGAGGAATGGACTAACCGATGCTTCTAGAGACCACCTAGATAGTTGTGCTGGTTGTGTTTTCGGGGAAAGAATAGTTGATCAATCTGAATTACTATTGAATAATATGCTGGCCAATGAAAATAATTGGACACTTCCTGAACCAGCCCCTAACCCAACTCCGAAGAAAAGAGGTGTTCTATTTCTCAGTCCTGAAGATATGCAAGAGGCAAAGAAATCTATGAAAGAAAAAGGTATTAAAGCTGAAGATGTTAAGAATTTACCACCTATTGAAGAAATACATGGTCTTGATAACCCGACACAGGTAGTAAAGGTAAATTCTCTTTATAGATTTGATGAAGGTGATATTCCTCGTTATAAGTCTGCTAGCCAATGCTTAGAAGAGTTTGACAATTTCATTGTGAAACAAGAAAACTTCAATGCTTATGTTGGTAGACAATTCGAACATAGTGCTTATATGATTGAACGCTTGAGTGATTATCTGTCGAGAGTTAAAGATGAATTAAAACTTATTAGTAAACATGCTTCCATGGTTACCACTCAAGTAGAACAAGTACTTAAGGCTCAGAATGATTTGCTCAATGAATTAAATAGTAAGAATAATGATAATGCCATTAGAGTTGTGACTAGAGGTGGCAGAATGACTCAGGAACCTCTGTATCCTGAAGGCCATCTTAAGAGAATTGAGCAAGATTCTCAGAGAGCTAATTTAGATGCACCTAGTTCCTCTAAGAAGAAGAAAAAGAAAAATGATAGGACTTTGCATGCTTCTAGTGAACCTATAGCTGACACACCTAAGAATCCCAATGATATATCTGTTTCTGATGCTGAAACACAATCTGGTAATGAACATGAACCTAGTGATAATATTAATGATGATGTTCATGATGATGCTCAACCTAGCAATGATAATGATGTAGAGATTGAACTTGCTGTTGATCTGGATAACCCACAATCAAAGAATCAACGTTATGATAAGAGATACTTTGTTGCTAGGAAGCACGGTAAGGAAAGAGAACCATGGGTTCAGAAACGCATGCCTTTTCCTCCTAAACCATCCAAGAAAAAGGATGATGGGGATTTTGAGCGCTTTGCTGAAATGATTAGCCTTTCTTTTTGTGTATGCATTTGACTGATGTGCTTAAAACAAATCCTTACACTAAGTATATGAAAGATATTATTACCAACAAAAGAAAGATACCTGAAGTAGAAATTTACACCATGCTTGCCAATTAAACTTTTAAAGGTGGAATACCTAAGAAACTACGAGATCCAGGAGTACCTACTATACCTTGCTCCATTAAAAGAAACTATGTTAAAACTGCTTTATATGATCTTGGAGCCGATGTTAGTGTTATGCCTCTCTCTTTATATCGTAGACATGACTTGAGCAAGTTGAAACCTACTGAAATATCTTTGCAAATGGCTGATAAAACAACTGTTATACCTGTCGGTATTTGTGAGGATGTGCCTGTTGTAGTTGCAAATGTTACTATTCTAACAGACTTTGTTATACTTGATAGTCCCGAGGACGATAGTATGTCTATTATCCTTGGTAGACCATTTTTGAATACTACAGGGGCTGTTATTGATTGCAACAAAGGCAATGTCATTTTTCATGTCAATGGTAATGAGCATATAGTACACTTTCCGAGGAAACAACCTCAGGTCCATAGTATCAATTATATTGGAAAATTTTCAACTATCACTATTGGAGGTTTTGAATTTCCTCTTCCTACTGTCAAGAAGGCATACGATATTCTTATTGTTGGGGACATGCATATCCCCATTGAGGTAACCTAATGTTATTCGAAAATTCTCCGGTTTCATGTTATTCGGAAAGAGTTTATTAACAAGACCTGATCAACCTTGTTAATGGATTCCTTTTGATGAGCATGAGATGGGTGAATCTAGATAGCACAACCTTCTGTATCCTCCTTTTACTTTTTGTCCATTAGATTAAATAAAGATAAAATAGCATTTTCTCTCTATTTCCAGACTTATCCGTGCAATAAAAAATACCCCAGAAATAAAAGTTCTCCAAATGCCCTGAAAATTAAATATGATTTTTTTTCTAGAATATTTGAGAACGTATGGCATAGAAAACACCACGAGGGGAGCCAGCACCTGGCCACGAGGGTCCAGGGCGTGCCCCCCTGCCTCGTGGGCCCCACGTGGGCCCCCTCCCCTTATTCCTCCACCCATGCCCTTCATTTTCCTCCCAAAAATCACCAACCAGCTCAAGCATGAGTTCTAGCTCATCTTGCTGCCATTTTTGATCTCCTTGCTCAAAGCACCATTCACAAAACTGTTTGGGGAGATTGTTCCTTGGTATGTGACTCCTCCATTGGTCCAATTAGTTTTTGTTCTAGTGCTTTATTTATTGCAAATTTTTGCTGCTGCGGTGACCTTGTTCTTGAGCCTGCATGTCAAATTTCTTTGGTCCCAAGTAGTTCTAATGCATGATATAGTCTCTAGGCACTTGTAGGAGTTGTTGCTATCAATCTTGTTGAGTTTGGTTAACTTTTGTTTTGAGTTACTAAAAATTTCAGAAAATTTCAGAAAAATGCATAGGAAAATCTTCCAAGGTGGTTCTTCAAGGAAGAAAGAACCGAGGCTCGCGTTTCGTGATCCGGACGATGAACTACCGAGGGAAGCTGAAGTGCGGCCTTGTGAATGGCCGTCAGATGAATTTATGGTTCAGGTTGGCATCAAGGAGGAATTTGACGAATATGTGCGCAATGTTGACCTCGAGGGCTTCATACAAGATAAGTGTCCTCAATACCGTGGCTTAACTGATACCTTTGTGAGAAGGTTTCAATTTTCATCTTCACGTAATTCTCACACTGTCCTGTTTGACCTTTATGATAAGTCTTACACCATGGACTTGGAGAATTTTAATGATGCTTATAAGCTCCCGCAGTGGGGCAGTATGGGTGATCCTCGCAAATCTGAACATAGAGACTTCCTTGCTAGTATCACTGTGGGGGAATCTAGAGAAATCACACAGGCTACCATAGGGAGCATTCATTTTCCTTATATTGATTATGTTGCTCTCTTTATTGGTAGATGCATAAACGGCAAAGATGAGGCTTGCCATATGTGTGTCCCTGATCTCAGTGTTCTCAAGAGTGATGTATTAGGTGATAGACAATATAACTTGGGAGCCATTGTTGCACGTAGGCTACATCATAATGGTTTGCATGGAGATTTATTTGGTGGGATTTATTCCACTCGCATAGCCCGCCGTGTTGGTGTGCCTGTACATGAAAATGCTGAACCTTTACTGCCTGCTTATTTGGATTACAATGCTATGAATAGTCACCGGTTTATAGAGAGGGGTGAACAATCCCTCAAATATCAACTAATCTTTAACAGGTGTCATGCCGTTCCTATTACTCTTCATGCCCCTACTTTATTTGACTTTCAGGCAAAAGGGAGATATAATATAACCAGGGAGGAGGCAAATGAGTATCATAATGTGATGGAAGCAGCCCGCCTTCGAGCTGCAGCTCAGCAGGCGGTAGCTGTTGAGTCCCAGTACAACCCCAACTATGACTTTGGATATCCGTCAGGCCAATACTGGCCATAAACCAACTTAGGCCAAAAGCCTAAGCTTGGGGGAGTACGTGTTTCTCACCAACTTTACATTCATGTTTACACACTTATTCTAGTTGTCGGTGCTTACACTCTTTCATTGTACCGTCCATGTTTAGTTTCAATTATTTTCTTAGTCGTTTTCTTGTGTGTTAGAAAAACCTTAAAACAGACAAAAAATTTATTAGTTGTAGCTTCTAGCTACTTTACTTTCTTTGCATGTAGTAGTAGTAATTAAAAGAAAATCCAAAAAGATGTATCGTTCTTTTTTTGCCTATTGGGAGCGTTCCCGTGTAAATAGTTTCTTTTCTTTTCTATGGGGGTCAAGAGTAGAAGACCATGATTGAAATTGCTTAGTGGCTCTCATATGCTTTATTGTTGATTTAACCTTGAGCCATATTACCTTCTCTTCTCTCTTGTATTAAATGCTCACAGATTCCAGCTTAGTCCAATGCACGTGCACTATTATAATTATCCACACCATTCGGTCGTGCGAGTGAAAGGCAATAAAGATGATATATGATGAACTAATTGAGATGAGAAAAGCTGGTATGAACTTGACCTCTCTTGTTTTTGTAAATATGATAGTTCATCGTTCCTGATTCAACTTGTTATGAATGAAACATGCTTGCAATGACAATTAGAGATCAAAGCTGCTTATGCCATGCTTAATTAGCTGAGAGTTTATAATGGTCTATCTTGCGTGCCAACATGATATTAAAATGGTTGTGATGTGGTATGATGGGGTGGTATCCTCCTTTGAACGATTCAAGTGGTTTGACTTGGCACATGTTCACACATGTAGTTGAAACAAATCAACATAGCCTCCACGATATTTATGTTCATAGTGATTTATATCCTACTCATGCTTGCATTCATTGTTGATTAATTTTAATGCATGTTCATGACCATTGTCGCACTCTAGCCGGTCGCTTCCCAGTCTCTTTCTAGCCTTCACCTGTACTAAGCGGGGATACTGCTTGTGCATCCACTTCCATAAACCCCAAAGTTATTCCACATGAATCCACCATACCTTCCTATATGCGGTATTTACGTGTCGTTCCAAGTAAATTTTTATGTTCCAAACTCTAAACCTTCAAATGAAATTCTGTTTTGTATGCTCGAACAGCTCATGTATCAACTAGGGCTATCTATATCTTCCATGCTAGGTGGGTTATTCTCACGATGAGTGGACTCCGCTCATCATTCATGAGAAAATGGCTGGTAACCGGGATGCCCAGTCCCATGCGCAAAATCATAATAATTAAACAAAACTCCCCGAGGGCTGTTGTTGGTTTGGACGGTACCCGTTGTTTCGGACCAGCCGTGGAGTGTGCTTGTTGGTGCTTGGGGGAGTATAAACTTTACCGTTCTATTTGGGAACCGCCTATAATGTGCGTAGCATGGGAGATATCGAGATTCTTGGTTGTTATGTTGACAATGAAAGTATATCGCTCAAAATGTTATTCATATCTATTTAAAAATCGAGCTCTGGCACCTCTACAAATCCCTACTTCCCTCTGCGAAGGGCCTATCTATTTACTTTTATGCTGAGTCATCATCCTCTTATAAAAGAGCACCAGTATGTAATGCCCCGGATGTAATACTTTCCCTTTTGGGCTTATAATAAATCTCCAGCTTCATCTATTTCCATTTCGGGTTCTTTGTCTTTCGGGTTTTCGTCGTATTGTTGTGTGAGTGTGTGGCATTCATTCATATCATGTAGACATGTGCATTGCATTTTGTTTGTGTTGTGGGTTGCATCCGGTTCGTGGCGTTCCTTCCCGTTGTCCGTTTCGTGTTCCGGAGCTCCCTCACGTGTTCGTGACGTCCCGTAGGCCTTCTTTGTTGTTCGGGCGTTTTTTCGTTACCGGTGTGCCGTGAGGTTGTGTTGTGTGTTGTTGTTTTGTTGTGTGCAACCCGCCTCTCAATCTCGTCTCGTTTGGACTCCGTTGACTTTTCCCTCCGTTGTCCGTGTGGGTCCGAAGTGCCCTTACTTCGTGTCCCGGAAATACCTCTGCTGCAGTCTCTTTTCTCCGTCTGGGCCTTTTAAAAATCATCCCCGCGATCGGGTCCGTTGGATCCAGATCGGAGGCCTCCTAGCGCTCCTAATCTCCCCCTAACCCTAAAATGATGCTATATATAGACCCCTAGGTCTATTTGGACATTCTCTTCTTCTTCCCTAAATTTCAGATCTCAGATCCAATCCTCTTCTCCACCAGATCCCGAGGGGATCCAGGTTTCCTTCGAAGCAGACACCCGCCGCCGCAAAGCCTGGCTCGAAGCCAGCCGCCGGGATCCTCGATCCATCCTGGCCGAAGTCAACGCTCCGCCCAGATCGATCGATCGATCCAGTTCGACCGACCGGGCCGACGCCGCGCCTGCGTCGATCGACAAGCCGTCGGGGCCAGCTCGCCGCGTGGGCCGTACGCCGCCGCCAGCCCGAGCGGGTCCCCACTTCCCCCGCGCCGCACGGCCCAGCTCCTCCCCTTCGCTCCACCGCCAGCCGGCGCGCGGGCCGGCCCGCTCCCGCACGCCTTCGCCGTTGCCTCCCTGGGCCGCCTCGCAAATCCAGTCGCGCCTGGGCCGCCGGGCCGGCGCCTGCCTCGCCTCGCCCCAGCTCCGCGGTGGGCCGCCGCGCGCACCGGGCCCGTTCCCCAGCGCCGGATCGGGCCGCCGCCGCACTGTAGCTCCGCGCCGGGCCTCGCACTGTTCATCCGGGCCTTCTACTGTTCATCCTCAGATCCAGATCTGAGAGGTCTTTTTCAAACCCTAAGTCCCTAATCTGTTATCTGAGAATGCCTACTTTGACCATGCATAACTTTTACTGTGGTGCTCCGTTTTGTGCGTGTGATATGTCCAGATGTTCGTGGAGATGCCCTCTACGTTTTACCTGTTGTAGTCATGCATGTTAGAGATCATCTAGGGGCTTGTTTTGCTGTTACAAGAGTGTATGATGATATAAACTGCTGTTATGTGTTATTTTTGTGCCACCTTTGACATGTGATATCTTCTAGCTCGTTTGTCCAAACGAAGCAAATGACATGTCCACGTGTTCGTCTTGCCACGAACTACGTGTTGCTTGTGATAGGTTGCATGGTAGATGTATTGTTTCCTTGTTATCATCGTTGCAAGATGCCATGTTCAAATGTTGTGTTTTTACTTGTTTTGAAATGCCATCTTGTTGAGCTCGTTGCAATCGGTGTGTTCACCACATTGATGCATGCTTGTGTGTTTCGGGATCACCGTCATATGTTTTTTGATGAGGTGCTTACCCTTTGCCATGTTTAGTTTCGAGGTGTCTTAAACATGCTCTTTTTGTTGCTATGATGATGTTGCTGTTTTAGGACTTAGTGAAATTTCACTAAGTCTGAAATCTGTAACGTTCCGATGCCATGTTCGTGTGATGTTCTAGGAAGATGCATGATAGTTTTGGGGTGGATTTTGATTGTTCCATGAAGTATATATTGTTGTCTTTCCATCCATGTCCTCACATGTCCATTTGAGGTGCTGTAGCATGCTTATCTTTTGCTCTAAACTTTCAATAAAATTCTGCTGCCAGAATTTTATTTCAAAGTTCAATATGTCCAAGATCATTGCTAGTGATCCGTGACTCCGTTGGGGGTGCACTTTGGACCTACTTGCTGTACATTATATCTAGTTTATGTTCAAGTCCTTTGCCATGCCTTTTGGGTGCTGTAGATTATTTATTTTGTGCTCCCAAGATGCTATGTTGCTGTAATTTGCAGTTTTCGCTCAAATCTTGTTTCGGGCATAACTTTTAGCCCGTAACTCCGATTTCAGCGATCTTTATATCAAACTTGGGTGTTTTTCTGTGTAGATTAATAATATCAGGTTGTTATCTTGTTTTGAGGTGTTTTGCTTGAGTGATGTTTTACGTGCTCCATGTGCATCACTAGTGCATCCTTCATGCATACATGTTTTTCGAGTGCGCATTGCATCGTGTTGATTGGTGCTTGGTGTGTTTGTCTTGTTTAGAGCACGAAGTTGAGCACGAGTTTTCCAACGAGGTTGAGCACGAGGTTTCCAACGAGTTTGAGCAAGAGGACCCTTCTTTTGATCCGAACTTCTTCTCTTCAGGCAAGATGACCGAACCCCGATAACATTACTATCTTTGTCTATTGCTAGTAGTCTCGATCTATAGTTTTGCCTCGATGCCCATGTTCTTCTTGTCAGCCTCCTACTTGTAACCAATTGCCATGTTTAACCACCCTACCTATGCAAACCGTTGCTTGGCTAAGTACGCTTCGCTCAGCCCTTCTTATAGCGTTGCTAGTTGCAGGTGAAGTGAAGATGCTTGCTCCATGTTGAAGTTTGGTTGGGTTATATCACACTATATAAATGCTTAAACCGAAATCACATATATATTGGCAAGGGTGGAAGGCTAAGCCTTTTGCTTGGTGTTTTGTTCCACTCATGCCGTTAGGATCCGTATAAGCCGGTTTTATGTTCCTTGATTATGCGTTCCCAACACGGTTGGGGTGTATGGGACCCCCTCGATAAACCGCTATGTGCTAAGTCTTTTCCAGCAAATCCCAACATTGGTACTATTTGCCTAATAACAAACTAAACTTGCATAGGGAGTTATAAACCCTTTTTCTTAATCAACAACCCCGGGCCAGTGCTCCACATGAGTGTTGGTCCGAAACGGGGAGCCTGCGGGGCCACCTCGAGGAAACTCAAGGTTTGGTAAAAACCCGTAGCTTCGCCCATCCGGTCGTGTCCTGAGACCTAGATACGCGCGGCTACGATCAGGGTGTCGACACGCCGGGAGGATTTGCTGGATTAGCCTTACCTTAGTTCGGTTTAACGTGAGCACGGGATTCCGAGGATACTCGGGTCTTCCCACTTTGGAGTTGCGACTCCGCGGATCGTGGGCTTGTAATGGGTCAAGTTGGAACACCCCTGCAGGGTTTGAACTTTCGAAAGCCGTGCCCGCGGTTATGTGGCAGATGGGAGCTTGTTAATTCCGGTTGTAGATAACTTGACACAAATGATGTTAATACACTACCAGCGTGTGTTCCGTGATTGTCAATTTCCGAATCGGGATTCGGGAGTTGAACACGGAGGGGTTATGCTTGTGAGCTTGTAGCTAGGATCACTTCGTGATCACTTCTCGCGTTGCCTTCTCTTCTCGCTCTCTCTTGCGTAAGTTAGTGCTAGTTGCTGCTGCAGACTCTTTGTTGTTCCTTCACCTCATTTCTTTCTTCAGCCTTTCCTCACCTAAGGCTTTGATAGTTCTGTTACCCGGGAACGGGATTGCTGAGTCCTCTGTGGCTCACAGTTACTTCACACACCAGATGCAGGCCCAGCCGTGAGCTATCCAGGTGATGGCACCGAGCTGGATTGGGAGTACGACGAGGAGCGTAGTCGTTACTACGTGCGCTACCCGGACGATCAGTAGTGGAGACTCTTACTAGGATTCGATCCGCCTGTGGTTGTTTATTTATCTGAGTTTGGTACTTTGACATTTGGTTTTGCCCTTAGAGGGTTGTAGTGATCTTTTGGTATGATGTTTGAGACTTGTACTGTTATTCTGTGACGTGGCGATTGTAAGCCGACTATTTTAAGTTTACCATCCCTCTTTTACATGAGTTGTGCAAAGATTACCAAACTTGAGATCATTCTAGGATGGACTTATGCCTTTAAGTCGGGCCTCGACCCGTAGGAGGTATAACTCCATCCTGGGCATTACAAGTTGGTATTCAGAGCCTTCTCCGACCTAGGAGCCCCCACTGTTTGATCGAACCGTTGACGGTTGAGTCTAGGCACACACTGAAAAACTTTTTGAGTCATATATTATATCGGAGAGTAGGATTTCTTGCTTCTCTTCCCCTTTCTCTCTGGTGAGGACTCCTGACGTCTGCTCTTTTCTCTCCTATCTTCAAAATTTGCACAAAATTTTTTTTTAGGAATCCCGCGAGTATTCTGGGATTGTTTCGATGTTCTTGTGACAAGGATATTGTTCTCGATGCCTCCTGTTACCGAGGAGTTGAGCTTCGGGGTATCACTGTAACAAGCATATCGCGACAGTACTAAATACTTAAGACGGCCGACATCGAAAATCTCCCCTATACGGCCAGTGGCACGATAACCCCGACATCACCCAGTACTGGGGAGGTAGTTCGGGAGTATTGCCATAGCTTGTTATAGTGGATGCTTTTCGAAGGTCCGAGGTACACAGCTTCCGAGAAAGACTGGTTATGTGTTGAAGGATGGATACACCTGGATGTAGGTTAGAGTTGATTGCGCGGTGCTTCCCGTGTATCCCCAACACCTGATTGCATAACTGGAATCTTTCGGAAAGCTATAGGTGGGTTTTATCCAGTAGATCGTAGGCATTCTTCCAACGAATGCAGGTTAGTGAGTTCGGGGTTCGACATTGAGTGAAGGAGTTATATGACCGAGGTTACTATCAGGAGTTGCATCTTAAAGGGTCCTTGGCTATGCTGATCCGGGGATTGCAAAACCTTTTCGTAACGCGTTCATATGCTTTCAGCACAAAGATGTTAGAACGAAACTCCTCTCTTGTGTTTGTTCCTTTCCGTACCTTGTTGTTTTTATTATTTTATCCTTTTGATCCCTATGTGGCTTCTCGTGAAGACTGATGTTATCAATTAACTAAGAAATTCATTCGTTCTTATTGTTCGAATGATTATTGTGAAGACTTGTTGCAATTCATTCCATTGATTCAGCTTATTCCTTTTGTCAATCAATTGCTGATTCGTGGTCATCTCTTACAGGATGGCTCCGAAAAGGGTTCCGAATGCCAACCCAGAGGGTGAAGAGGTTCCAGAACGTCCTCCTTCACCTCCTCCTCCGCCTGAGGCTTGGAGAGCAATTATGCAGACTACTGCTCAGAACACTCAGTTGATGATGCAGATGATGCAGCAAATGCAGGCTATGCAAGCTAATCAAGCTAATCAGGGCATTCCAATGAACCAAGGCAACTTCTTCCAGCAGCACCATGCTACTCTGAACCAGTTCTTGGCCAACAATCCTAAAGCTTTCAGTTACTGTGTCGACCCTCTTGATGCTGAGGATTGGCTGACCGATATCAAGAAGCATTTTGAGTGCAGTAACGTGAAAGAAGATGACTATGTGAAGTTTGCAGCCTTCCAACTGAAAGATCAAGCAGCCGACTGGTGGCAGCAGTATAAAGACTCAAGGCCGGGTCAAGTGATTTCGTGGGAGAACTTCTGCAGGGATTTCCGCTCGCATCACATTCCTACAAGTGTTATTGAGGGTATGCGTGAGCAATTCCGCAACCTCAAGCAGGGCTCCATGTCAGTCTATCAGTATAATGTCAAGTTCCAAAACCTCGCTCGCTATGCAAAGCAAGACATACCTGATGCAAAGAGCAAAATCTATCAGTTCCGTGGAGGTCTCAAAGATGAACTTCAGCTTGCTCTCACTTTGTTCGAGCCAGACGAATTCGATAAGTTCTATAATATGGCTTTGAAACAAGAAGCAGCTCAGCTTAAGATGGAGGCTTCTAAGAAGAGAATTCGAGATGCTGTTCACTCTACCTCATCGTCTCAGTTGGCTGCGAAACAACAGAAATTCTGGCTTCCTCCTCCTCCAATGATTCGAGCTCCATACAACAACTCCAGCAACTTCAACAACTCCAACAACAAGAACTCTAGTGGCCGTGGTTTCTCCCACCCACCCAACCCAAGCAACCAGTCGAAGAAGCAGTTTCAGTCTCAAGGCTCTAAGTCCAGTGGCTCTCAGTTCCGTCCTCTTTCAGAAGTGACTTGCAACAAATGCACTCAGAAAGGTCACTATGCTAACAGATGTCCGAATCCGAAGCGTCTTCCTCCGCCTCCTCCTGTCGGTACCGCTATGGTCAAGCATGATCCAAAGGCTGCAAGGGTCAATCTGATGAATGCAGCACAAGCAGAGGCTTCTTCTGATGTCATTCTGGGTAACCTTCCAGTGAACTCTTTCCCAGCTAAAGTGTTATTTGATTCGGGTGCATCATGCTCTTTCATGTCTCAACCTTTTGCATCCAAGCACAATATTGCCACTTCAAATTTGCCTCAGAGGTTGGAAGTTATTTCTCCAGGGAGACGTATGTCTTCTACTGTCTATGCTCCGGATGTTTCTATTCGCATGGGAGATTATCGTTTTATGGCTAAACCGGTGGTTCTTGGTCATTCTGATATTGACCTCATTCTCGGAATGGATTGGCTTTCTCAGCACGATGCTCATATTGATTGCGCTCAAAAGGAAGTCAAATTGACTCATTCTGATGAAGATGTGATTATCTTCGCCTCCAGGGATAATACTATTCGGCTTTTCTCTCTTAATGATAAGGGTGAAATTAATGCCATAGAGCAAATTCCAGTGGTGAATGAATATCAAGACGTCTTTCCAGAAGAACTTCCAGGAATGCCTCCACACCGTCAGGTGGAGTTTGTCATTGAACTCGAGCCGGGCACCGAACCTGTTTGCCGGCGTCCATACAAGCTCTCTTCAGATGAATTGAAGGAATTGAAGAAACAGTTGGATGAACAGGAGCGTATGGGTCTCATCAGACCGAGTACATCTCCGTGGGGCTGTGGTGTCTTATTTGTCAAGAAGAAAGATGGCACGGAGCGTCTCTGTGTTGACTACCGGCCACTGAACAAGAAGACGATTAAGAACAAGTATCCGCTCCCCAACATCAATGAACTCTTTGAGCAGCTCAAAGGAGCTAAAGTATTCTCTAAGCTTGACCTCCGAATGGGCTACCATCAAATTCGCATTCGCGAGGAAGACATTCCCAAGACGGCTTTCAGAACGAGCTACGGTTCATATGAGTATACCGTCATGTCCTTCGGCCTCGCCAATGCTCCTCCTACCTTCTCAAGGATGATGCATTACATCTTCAACCCCTATACAGGCGAGTTTGTGCTAGTGTATCTGGATGATATTCTGGTGTTTTCCAAGAATGAAGAAGATCACGAAAAGCACTTGCGTCTAGTTCTTGATCGACTCCGAGAGCACAAATTCTATGCCAAGTTCTCAAAGTGCGAGTTTTGGCTCGATAAGGTTCTCTACCTGGGCCACATTATCTCAGCTGACGGTATTGCGGTTAATCCCGAGAAAGTTGAAGCAATTGTCAACTGGGAAGCTCCTCAGAACGTCAAGCAGCTCCGCAGTTTTCTGGGTCTTGCCAGCTATTGCAGAAGGTTTGTGGAGAACTTCTCCAAGATTGCCAAGCCTCTTTCCAACCTCCTTCAGAAGAATGTCAAATACTTTTGGTCTCCCGAGTGTGAAGTGGCTTTCAAAACACTCAAAGAGAAGCTTGTCTCAGCTCCAGTTCTGATTCCTCCGGATGAATCAAAGCCCTATGAAGTGTTCTGTGACGCTTCTCTTCAAGGTCTTGGTGGTGTGCTTATGCAAGAGAAGAGAATTGTGGCATACACTTCACGTCAGCTCAAGCCAGCTGAGAAGAACTATCCCACACATGATCTCGAGCTAGCAGCTGTGGTACATGCTCTGATTACGTGGAGACATCTGTTGTTGGGCAGAAAGGTCGACATCTTCACTGATCACAAGAGCTTGAAGTACATCTTCACGCAGCCGCATCTGAACCTCCGCCAGACTCGTTGGGTCGAGATGATCCAAGAGTACAACCCCAGCATTGAGTACACTCCAGGCAAGGCGAATGTGATTGCAGATGCTTTGAGCAGAAAGGCATATTGCAACAGCCTTCTTATCAAGCCACACCAGCCTGAGCTTTGTGAAGCTTTCAGGAAGCTCAACCTTCAGGTTGTTCCGCAGGGTTTTCTTGCAAATCTCCAAATTGCTCCTACCTTGGAAGATCAAGTCCGTGAGGCCCAGCTCAGTGATACCATGGTGAAGAAGGTGAAACATGGGATTGCAAAGGGCACTCCAAAATATAAGTGCTTCTGTGTGGATGAGAGAGATACCTTGTTCTTCGAGGACAGACTCGTTGTTCCCAAAGGTGATCTCAGGAAGCTCATAATGGAAGAAGCTCATGATTCTCTCCTTTCCATTCATCCTGGCAGTTCCAAGATGTATCAAGACCTCAAGCAATCTTACTGGTGGACACGCATGAAAAGGGAAATTGCCCAATTCGTGAATGAATGTGATGTATGCAGAAGAGTGAAAGCAGAACATCAACGTCTAGCCGGTCTTCTCCAACCTCTTCCTATTCCTGAGTGGAAGTTCGACCACATTGAAATGGACTTCGTCACTGGCTTTCCTAAATCCAAGCGAGGCAATGATGCTATCTTTGTGGTGATTGACAAGCTTACCAAAGTCGCTCACTTTCTTCCAGTCAAAGAATCAATCAATGCAGCTCAACTTGCAGAGCTGTACACTTCCAGAATTGTGTCCCTACATGGCATTCCTCAAGTGATATCCTCAGACCGTGGCAGCTTGTTCACATCAAAGTTCTGGGACTCCTTTCAGTCCGCCATGGGCACGAAGATCAGGTTCAGCACTGCCTTTCACCCTCAGACTAGTGGTCAAGTCGAGCGTGTTAATCAGATCCTTGAAGATATGCTCAGAGCCTGTGTCATCTCCTTCGGCATGAAATGGGAGGACTGTCTTCCATTTGCAGAATTCTCTTACAACAACAGCTTTCAAGCAAGTGCAGGCAAAGCACCGTTTGAAATTCTCTATGGCAGGAAGTGCCGTACCCCTCTCAACTGGTCTGAAACAGGTGAACGCCAACTTCTTGGCAATGATTTGATCTCTGATGCCGAAGAAATGTGCAAAGTCATACGTGAGAATCTCAAGGCCGCTCAGTCGCGTCAGAAGAGTTACTATGACGGAAAGCATCGTGATTTGGCCTTCGACATCGGTGATCATGTCTATCTCCGAGTTTCTCCGATGAAAGGAACCCAGAGGTTCGGTATCAAAGGAAAGCTTGCTCCTAGATACGTCGGTCCTTTCAAAATTCTTGGCAAAAGAGGCGATCTAGCCTATCAGCTCGAGCTCCCTTCCAACTTTGCAAATGTTCATGATGTCTTCCATGTGTCTCAGCTTCGCAAATGCTTCAAGGCACCTGAGTGCATGATTCCGTTTGAGGAGATTGATCTTCAACAAGACCTTTCCTACCGAGAGCATCCAGTTGCAATTCTCGAAGAAACTGAACGCAAGACTCGCAACAAGACCATCAAGTTTCTGAAAGTCAAGTGGTCACATCACACAGACCGAGAAGCTACCTGGGAACGAGAAGATCATCTTCGTTCCGAGTACCCTTCCTTTTTCCAGTCCTAGATCTCGGGACGAGATCTTTTTGTAGTAGAGGAGAGTTTGTAATGCCCCGGATGTAATACTTTCCCTTTTGGGCTTATAATAAATCTCCAGCTTCATCTATTTCCATTTCGGGTTCTTTGTCTTTCGGGTTTTCGTCGTATTGTTGTGTGAGTGTGTGGCATTCATTCATATCATGTAGACATGTGCATTGCATTTTGTTTGTGTTGTGGGTTGCATCCGGTTCGTGGCGTTCCTTCCCGTTGTCCGTTTCGTGTTCCGGAGCTCCCTCACGTGTTCGTGACGTCCCGTAGGCCTTCTTTGTTGTTCGGGCGTTTTTTCGTTACCGGTGTGCCGTGAGGTTGTGTTGTGTGTTGTTGTTTTGTTGTGTGCAACCCGCCTCTCAATCTCGTCTCGTTTGGACTCCGTTGACTTTTCCCTCCGTTGTCCGTGTGGGTCCGAAGTGCCCTTACTTCGTGTCCCGGAAATACCTCTGCTGCAGTCTCTTTTCTCCGTCTGGGCCTTTTAAAAATCATCCCCGCGATCGGGTCCGTTGGATCCAGATCGGAGGCCTCCTAGCGCTCCTAATCTCCCCCTAACCCTAAAATGATGCTATATATAGACCCCTAGGTCTATTTGGACATTCTCTTCTTCTTCCCTAAATTTCAGATCTCAGATCCAATCCTCTTCTCCACCAGATCCCGAGGGGATCCAGGTTTCCTTCGAAGCAGACACCCGCCGCCGCAAAGCCTGGCTCGAAGCCAGCCGCCGGGATCCTCGATCCATCCTGGCCGAAGTCAACGCTCCGCCCAGATCGATCGATCGATCCAGTTCGACCGACCGGGCCGACGCCGCGCCTGCGTCGATCGACAAGCCGTCGGGGCCAGCTCGCCGCGTGGGCCGTACGCCGCCGCCAGCCCGAGCGGGTCCCCACTTCCCCCGCGCCGCACGGCCCAGCTCCTCCCCTTCGCTCCACCGCCAGCCGGCGCGCGGGCCGGCCCGCTCCCGCACGCCTTCGCCGTTGCCTCCCTGGGCCGCCTCGCAAATCCAGTCGCGCCTGGGCCGCCGGGCCGGCGCCTGCCTCGCCTCGCCCCAGCTCCGCGGTGGGCCGCCGCGCGCACCGGGCCCGTTCCCCAGCGCCGGATCGGGCCGCCGCCGCACTGTAGCTCCGCGCCGGGCCTCGCACTGTTCATCCGGGCCTTCTACTGTTCATCCTCAGATCCAGATCTGAGAGGTCTTTTTCAAACCCTAAGTCCCTAATCTGTTATCTGAGAATGCCTACTTTGACCATGCATAACTTTTACTGTGGTGCTCCGTTTTGTGCGTGTGATATGTCCAGATGTTCGTGGAGATGCCCTCTACGTTTTACCTGTTGTAGTCATGCATGTTAGAGATCATCTAGGGGCTTGTTTTGCTGTTACAAGAGTGTATGATGATATAAACTGCTGTTATGTGTTATTTTTGTGCCACCTTTGACATGTGATATCTTCTAGCTCGTTTGTCCAAACGAAGCAAATGACATGTCCACGTGTTCGTCTTGCCACGAACTACGTGTTGCTTGTGATAGGTTGCATGGTAGATGTATTGTTTCCTTGTTATCATCGTTGCAAGATGCCATGTTCAAATGTTGTGTTTTTACTTGTTTTGAAATGCCATCTTGTTGAGCTCGTTGCAATCGGTGTGTTCACCACATTGATGCATGCTTGTGTGTTTCGGGATCACCGTCATATGTTTTTTGATGAGGTGCTTACCCTTTGCCATGTTTAGTTTCGAGGTGTCTTAAACATGCTCTTTTTGTTGCTATGATGATGTTGCTGTTTTAGGACTTAGTGAAATTTCACTAAGTCTGAAATCTGTAACGTTCCGATGCCATGTTCGTGTGATGTTCTAGGAAGATGCATGATAGTTTTGGGGTGGATTTTGATTGTTCCATGAAGTATATATTGTTGTCTTTCCATCCATGTCCTCACATGTCCATTTGAGGTGCTGTAGCATGCTTATCTTTTGCTCTAAACTTTCAATAAAATTCTGCTGCCAGAATTTTATTTCAAAGTTCAATATGTCCAAGATCATTGCTAGTGATCCGTGACTCCGTTGGGGGTGCACTTTGGACCTACTTGCTGTACATTATATCTAGTTTATGTTCAAGTCCTTTGCCATGCCTTTTGGGTGCTGTAGATTATTTATTTTGTGCTCCCAAGATGCTATGTTGCTGTAATTTGCAGTTTTCGCTCAAATCTTGTTTCGGGCATAACTTTTAGCCCGTAACTCCGATTTCAGCGATCTTTATATCAAACTTGGGTGTTTTTCTGTGTAGATTAATAATATCAGGTTGTTATCTTGTTTTGAGGTGTTTTGCTTGAGTGATGTTTTACGTGCTCCATGTGCATCACTAGTGCATCCTTCATGCATACATGTTTTTCGAGTGCGCATTGCATCGTGTTGATTGGTGCTTGGTGTGTTTGTCTTGTTTAGAGCACGAAGTTGAGCACGAGTTTTCCAACGAGGTTGAGCACGAGGTTTCCAACGAGTTTGAGCAAGAGGACCCTTCTTTTGATCCGAACTTCTTCTCTTCAGGCAAGATGACCGAACCCCGATAACATTACTATCTTTGTCTATTGCTAGTAGTCTCGATCTATAGTTTTGCCTCGATGCCCATGTTCTTCTTGTCAGCCTCCTACTTGTAACCAATTGCCATGTTTAACCACCCTACCTATGCAAACCGTTGCTTGGCTAAGTACGCTTCGCTCAGCCCTTCTTATAGCGTTGCTAGTTGCAGGTGAAGTGAAGATGCTTGCTCCATGTTGAAGTTTGGTTGGGTTATATCACACTATATAAATGCTTAAACCGAAATCACATATATATTGGCAAGGGTGGAAGGCTAAGCCTTTTGCTTGGTGTTTTGTTCCACTCATGCCGTTAGGATCCGTATAAGCCGGTTTTATGTTCCTTGATTATGCGTTCCCAACACGGTTGGGGTGTATGGGACCCCCTCGATAAACCGCTATGTGCTAAGTCTTTTCCAGCAAATCCCAACATTGGTACTATTTGCCTAATAACAAACTAAACTTGCATAGGGAGTTATAAACCCTTTTTCTTAATCAACAACCCCGGGCCAGTGCTCCACATGAGTGTTGGTCCGAAACGGGGAGCCTGCGGGGCCACCTCGAGGAAACTCAAGGTTTGGTAAAAACCCGTAGCTTCGCCCATCCGGTCGTGTCCTGAGACCTAGATACGCGCGGCTACGATCAGGGTGTCGACACGCCGGGAGGATTTGCTGGATTAGCCTTACCTTAGTTCGGTTTAACGTGAGCACGGGATTCCGAGGATACTCGGGTCTTCCCACTTTGGAGTTGCGACTCCGCGGATCGTGGGCTTGTAATGGGTCAAGTTGGAACACCCCTGCAGGGTTTGAACTTTCGAAAGCCGTGCCCGCGGTTATGTGGCAGATGGGAGCTTGTTAATTCCGGTTGTAGATAACTTGACACAAATGATGTTAATACACTACCAGCGTGTTGTTCCGTGATTGTCAATTTCCGAATCGGGATTCGGGAGTTGAACACGGAGGGGTTATGCTTGTGAGCTTGTAGCTAGGATCACTTCGTGATCACTTCTCGCGTTGCCTTCTCTTCTCGCTCTCTCTTGCGTAAGTTAGTGCTAGTTGCTGCTGCAGACTCTTTGTTGTTCCTTCACCTCATTTCTTTCTTCAGCCTTTCCTCACCTAAGGCTTTGATAGTTCTGTTACCCGGGAACGGGATTGCTGAGTCCTCTGTGGCTCACAGTTACTTCACACACCAGATGCAGGCCCAGCCGTGAGCTATCCAGGTGATGGCACCGAGCTGGATTGGGAGTACGACGAGGAGCGTAGTCGTTACTACGTGCGCTACCCGGACGATCAGTAGTGGAGACTCTTACTAGGATTCGATCCGCCTGTGGTTGTTTATTTATCTGAGTTTGGTACTTTGACATTTGGTTTTGCCCTTAGAGGGTTGTAGTGATCTTTTGGTATGATGTTTGAGACTTGTACTGTTATTCTGTGACGTGGCGATTGTAAGCCGACTATTTTAAGTTTACCATCCCTCTTTTACATGAGTTGTGCAAAGATTACCAAACTTGAGATCATTCTAGGATGGACTTATGCCTTTAAGTCGGGCCTCGACCCGTAGGAGGTATAACTCCATCCTGGGCATTACACAGTAGGAGAGCATCTCTGTCATTTGCATGCATTTCTATTAATTAGCATTGAGTATGATCATGACTAGATCTCTTTTACCATGAATTACAATGTCTAGTCAGTCCTTGATCTTTAAAGGTGCTCTGCATTTATGCTTTGCGGTCTCAGAAAGAGCTAGCGAGATACCATCTTGTTATATCATACCATGATTGTTTTGAGAAAGTGTTGTCATCCGATGTTTATTATTATTGCTCATTAGTTGATTATGCCATTAATATGAGTAGACTTGAGACCTGAAAGTTATTGTGAATGTGGTTAGTTCATGATTATTGCTGAAAACATGAATGCTGGCTTACATATTTACAACAACAAGAGCAAACAGAGTTTGTCAAAGGTTTTCTTTATCACTTTCAGTTTATCAACTGAATTGCTTGAGGACTTTCTCAAAGTTTTTCTTTATCACTTTCAGGTTATCAACTGAATTGCTTGAGGACAAGCAAAGGTTTAATCTTGGGGGAGTTGACACGTCTCCAACGTATCTACTTTTCCAAACACTTTTGCCATTGTTTTGTACTCTAACTTGCATGATTTGAATGGAACTAACCCGGACTGACATTGTTTTTAGCAGAATTGCCATGGTGTTGTTTTTGTGCAGAAATAAAAAGTTCTCGAAATGACCTGAAAATCCAGGGAGAATTATTTTTGAAAATATAAAAAATACATGCGGAAAGATCCACGTCAGGGGGCCCACACCCTGTCCACGAGGTTGGGGGCGTGCCCCCTCCCGTGGGCACGCCCCCCCTACCTCGTTGGCCCCCTGACGCTCAACCAACGTATCTTCGGACCCAATATATTCACTTTCGGGGAGGAAAAAATCAAGGAGGAAGAATTATCACATTTTACGAGACGGAGCCGCCGCCAAGCCCTAATCTCTCTCGGGAGGGCTGATCTGGAGTCCGTTCGGGGCTCCGAAGAGTGGAGATCATCGACATCGTCATCATCAACCTTCCTCCATCACCAATTCCATGATGCTCACCGCCGTGCATGAGTAATTCCATCATAGGCTTGCTGGATGGTGATGGGCTGGATGAGATTTACCATGTAATTGAGTTAGTTTTGTTAGGGTTTGATCCCTAGTATCCAC
Organism: Secale cereale; assembly: GCA_902687465.1. Classification (NCBI taxonomy): domain Eukaryota; kingdom Viridiplantae; phylum Streptophyta; class Magnoliopsida; order Poales; family Poaceae; genus Secale; species Secale cereale. Next base: position 296,304,711 of record LR738715.1, on the reverse strand, counting down.
TATGTTCTGAGATTGATGTTGCTATGACTTTGCCAGGCTTAATGCTTGTCACTAGGGCCCGAGTGCCATGATTTCAGATCTGAACCTATTATGTTTTCATGAATATATGTGTGGTCTTGATCCTATCTTGCAAGTCTATAGTCACCAACTATGTGTTATGATCCGGCAACCCCGAAGTGAGAATTATCGGTACCACTCCGAGTGATGACCGTAGTTTGAGGATTTCATGTATTCACTGTGTGTTAATGCTTTGGTACGGTACTCTATTAAAAGGAGGCCTTTATATCCCTTAGTTTCCAATAGGACCCCGCTGCCACGGGAGGGTAGGACAAAAGATGTCATGCAAGTTCTTTTCCATAAGCATGGATGACTATATTCGGAATACATGCCTATATTACATTGATGAATTGGATCTAGTTCTGTGTCACCCTAGGTTATAACTTTTACATGATGAATTGAATCCGACATAATTCCCCATCACCGATCCAATGCCTATGAGCTTTTCACATATTGCTTGTTGCTTATTTACTTTTCCGCTGCTACTATTATAAAAACTACAAAAACACTGTCGTTACTTTTATTGTTGTTACCACTATCTCCATATTACTTTGCTACTAAACTACCTTGCTGCAGATACTAAGTTTCCAGGTGTGGTTGAATTGACAACTCAGCTGCTAATTGTGGGTTATTAGTGGTGCCACCTCGGGGCAACTCGAGGTATTCTGGCTACTGTCCACTTCGCATAGACGGATGAGTCCATAGATGGAGAGCGCGCGGCTCTGGACACGGATCTGACTCACCGGGAGATCTCCTTGGGATAGTTTTCCTTTCTTCGAAGAACTTGTGCACGGGATTCCAAGAACACTCTGGTATTCCCAATTTCGTTGTTGTTATTCTGCTGATCGGATCGTGAGAGCTTGTGATGGGCTAAGTTGGGACACCCCTACAAGGTTATGGTCTTTCGAAAGTCGTGTCCGCGGTTATGTGGCAGATTGGAATTTTTTAATATCCGGTTGTAGATAACTTGACACCATAACTCAATAAGAATACACTACCTGTGTGAGTAACCGTGATGGTCTCTTTTCGAAGGGGTTTGGAAAGTGAACACGGTGGGGTTATGTATGAACGTGAGTAGATAGGATCACTTCTTAATCACTACTAGTGCGATCGTTGGCATATATTCTCATCTCGCTCTGACTTCGTAAGCTAGCCTCATAAAATGCTTAGTGCTTGCTGCAACAACTTTGTAACCTCTCCACACCTAAAAGCTTTGGTAATTTTGACACCCGGGAACAAGATTGTTGAGTCCTCGTGACTCACAGTTTACTACACAAACAGATGTAGGTACATCAGAGTTTGACTCAGGAGATGTGCAAGAGCTTCAGTGGGAGTCCGATGAAGAGCGTGGATGCATGTACGTGACGTGCCCCGATTATCAGTAGTGGTTCCTACTAGGGTTGATCGGGATTAGCATGTGCGGTATCTTTTTCTTCATTTGATTTCGTCCGTAGTCGGACTCTGTGTTCTCTGGATGAATGTATGTTTATTGTATTAATTGTGTGACGTGGCAAGTGTAAGACAACTATTAAACTCTCTTTCATACTGTTCATTACGTGGGTTGTGTAAAGATACCATGCTTGAGACCATTCCAGAATGCGGTTATGACTCTAAGTCGTGCCTTGACACGTAGGAGCCATAACCGCATCCTAGGCGTTACAAGTTAGTAATCAGAGCCTTCCCCGACCTAGGAGCCCCTGCTTGATCAAACTGCTGCCAATGTTGAGTCTATAAACAAAACTGTTTTGAGTCTTAGGAATATATATATCGGAGAGTAGGAATTCTTTTACTCCTCATACCCTTCATCGCTCTGGTGAGTACTCCTGACGTAGAAGTTTTGACTTCCCTATCCTCTTTTTCACTAAAAAAAATTAGGATCACGCAGGTATTGTTGGGATCGTTCCGATATCATGTGACGAGAATTCTGTCTTGGTGCCTCCCATCTGTTTAGGATTAGTCTCGAGGAGTTGAGCTCTGAGGTCTTGTCGTCACATTGTGTATCGTTACAGTTCCGGGATACCAGAGGTCGCCAACATCAAAAACTCTTCTATGCATGTCTCGTGGTGAGATAACCCCGATGTCACCCAGTACTTGGGGGATAGTTCGGGAGTATTGCCACAGCTAGTATAGCGGATGCTTTTCACAGGTGTGAGGTACACGGTTTCCGTAGGTGCTTGGTCATGTGTTGACGGATGGATACAGCTGGATTTAGGGATTGTTAGTTGGGTGAGATATTTGTGGTTCCCCTCTATCCCCAACACCAGATTGCATAACCATAAAGTTTCGGGAAATAGTAGATGGGAATTCAAGTAGCTCTAGGATTTCTTCCGACAAATACATGATATGAGGTTGGGATCCAACGTCTAGTGGTTCGCTTCTCATGGTCGATTTTACACTGGTTACGTTGCGTCTTAATGAATCCTTGGCTATGCTGATTCGGGGACGCAATGTCCGTTGTAATATCGTGCCGGGGGGACTCATCACAAAAACTTTGGATGGAATCTCTATCATGTGTTTGTTCCGGCTTATTCTGCAAGCCAAATCCTTTGTTTTGTTTTGAGTTGTGGTATTCAAGTTGCTTCGATGTCCAGTGTTGATTACATACCTTTCCTAATCAGTGTTCTCATATTTCTATGGGATTGCTAGTCCTTCTTGATCATTGAGATTGTCATGTAAATTCTTCTCAACCGTCGTGCTTCTCTTCAAGTTAATCTGATAATTTTTCATTGGCAAGACCAATTCTTGTTTTTTTTGCAATGGTGTCTGTTTCATTCATCCTAAGTTGTCTTTGTTTTCCCCATCCTCCCAACCTTCTTCTTCTTGGAGCCAGAAATTCTCAAATGAAATATCCATTTTATTCATGTGATGTTTCGTCATTCTTTTCCTTCAATATTCTTATCCGGGGATTGTCATGAATACGATAAGGAAGCTTCAACTTCATCATTGTTCCATTCTCATTTTCGTCTCCGGTGGATTTAATTCAAGATTTCGGTGTTGATCTTATCCCTTTCCTCATTTCACAATGCTTTCTCATTCTGGTGCACGAATTAATCATTCACCTCTCGCTATTCATTTGTTCCGGAGTGCTGAAGATATCTTAGAAGATTCACGTTTCCATTCTTAATCCGTTCGCTCCATTTCATGGTTCTTATCACATTCAAGCCATTTAATTCAACCGGCACAATATCTCTCAAGCAATCTGTTCCAACGGTATTTCTTTTGAGTGGGATCTAATCCACATGTCTTTTCCCAGGATCTTACCTGACTCTTCTATTTTCCAAAGTTATTCTTAGATTCTTTTCAAAGTGTAACGTAAGAATGATTTTCATCAGTCATATGCCTTCTCCAAGATTGCTTTCAAATTCTTTTCATCATTGGTTCAACATTTCTATTCTTCATTCCGGAGTTCCTCAACAATTCATGGTGCTGGTTCTCGTAGTCATTCTCAGGTTTTGAAGACCGAAGAAGAGTTCCTCTTGAATCCTTACTCGTTCTTCCAAACATTCATGGTTCTAGCTTCATGACATCTCTAATTTATTTTTCATCATCAAGAATTATTTTCATACCCATCAGAAGCATTTCAGGAGTGTTTCCGTTTTGATTCTCCGGAGGCCATCATTTCATTTTTCATTCTGAACGTCATCTCTCGTTCTCAAGTATTTTCGGTGCATCGTTCAAGTATTCTTTAATCGGCTCATGATCCCTTCGTTCTTTTGTATCTAAGTTTCCTCAAGTGCCTTTGTTCCTTTTCTATTTCTTTTCGGCGATTTGTTCTCATTTCTTCATTCGTTTCAATCCTATCGGTGGTCCGTTGAATTGTGCTATATCTCTCTTTAATCATTTTCAACGTGAATAAGTAGTAGGCCAAATCCAATACTTCTCATCAATTTAAATTGGTGAAGGATACTAAATTTCCAGGTGTGGTTGAATTGACAAGGGGAAGGCATATGACTGATGACACTTCAGGGTTGTCGGATCATAACACATAGTAGGTGACTATAGACTTGCAAGATAGGATCAAGAACCAAAATATATTCATGAAAACATAATAGGTCCAGATATGAAATCATGGCACTCAGGCCCTAGTGACAAGCATTGATCATAGCAAAGCCATAGCAACATCAATCTCAGAACATAGTGGATACTAGGGATCAAACCCTAACAAAACTAACTTGATTACATGATAAATCTGATCCAACCCATCACCGTCCAGCAAGCCTATGATGGAATTACTCGCGCACGGCGGTGAGCATCATGAAATTGGTGATGAAGGATGGTTGATGTTGACGACGGTGATGACCTCCACTCTCCGAAGTCGCGAACGGACTCCAAATCAGGTCTCTCGATGAAGAACGGGAGGTGGTGTCAACTCCGTATAGTAAAACTTGATGGGATCCTCTCTCCAATTTTTTTCTCCCCGAAAGAGATTATATGGAGTTGGAGTTGAGGTCGGTGGAGGTCCAGGGGGCCCACAAGGACGGATGGCGCGCTCTGGGGGGTGGGCGCGCCCCCACCTTTGTGGCCAGGGTGTGGGCGCTCACCGGTATTTCTTTCCGTCAATATTTCTTATATATTCTGAAAATATTATCCGTGAAGTTTCAAGTCATTCCGAGAACTTTTATTTCAGCAAAAAATTAACACCAAGGCAATTCTGCTAAAAACAACGTCAATTTGGGTTTGTTCCATTCAAATCATGCAAATTAGAGTCCAAAACAAGGGAAAAAGGGTTTGGAAAAGTAGATACGGGAGATGTATCAATGTCGCGTTGCACAAATAGCAGACGAGCGTGGGACAGCACGACAGAGATCACACGAACATTTTTACCCAGGTTTGGGCCGCCATTGTGGCAACATGCCCTACTCCTGCTTTGGTGGATTGATGATGGTGGAGTGTAGTACACTTGCTCGGCAAGGGTTGCCTCAGGACAGCAGCGACTACGCGCGTATGGGGGTGTGACTTATCCAATCTTCTAACCCTGTCTACGGTTGCCATGGGCCTCCTTTTATAGATTAAGGGGTCACCACAGTGGCAAAATAGTCATTATGCACTGATATGATAGCAATAGTGCTATCATACATAACTCTGCGGGCTGACATGGTGCATTAAATGCACCGCTTAGTGTCACATCACTGGTTGCCCGGCAAGGCTTGCCGGGCTATCTTGCCAGCTCTACACCTGTTTGCTTGACACGTCGCTGGCCGGGTGTCATCTGTGGGTTCTTCTCGTAGGGAGAGGCTGCCATGTGGCCGATGGCAGCCACTTAGTCACTCTGCAGCTTGACACTGCACTGATTGACGACGTCAGTCGTGGAGGAGCGGTCGGTGAGGTGATTTAGCCTCCGCGAGTCCCAGCAGGCTCTGCCGGGACACCTTGGTTGTCTTATTCTGGGGGTGGCCTCGCCCCTTGTCGGGCTCGCCTGCCCAGCAAGGGAGGCCTTTATCTTGGTGATATCTTGCTTTTCTGGCTTGGCCTTGGTCTTTCTGATCTGCTTGATGGCTCCTCGAACCTCCTGGTTTCTTGTACTCTGACTTGGGTTGGTGCTTCAATCTTGCTCCCGTGCATGTGCACAGTCAGGGTAGCAGACCCATGGTTTGTTGCACCGACAGAAGCCCCCGGGCCTGCCCCGAACGCGCTACCGAGCGTCGTCGGGGTAGGGCCTAATAAGTGCACATGCGGGGTTGCTGAATTGGCTCGTTTCTTGAGGTCTTCTTTTCTTCTTCATCAGTCTTGATTCCGGGCCAGTTTCCAGTTTCCCCGTGCGTCGCATAAAGCCAACAGTGGTGGGCCCGCTTTGTTAATGGCCCGTGAATGACTTTAACACACGGGGTAGAAACTGTCAATTCACTCCTCCCACCACTCCCTCATCCTTAGCCATGTATGTTGCATGCATCGCGCGGGGTAGGTAATGGGGGCGCATGGCATAGGAGAGCATCAAGGCGAGGGCCTGGTTGTCTTGAATTGGAGGAGGAGGGAGGTCGTCACACATTGAGGGAGCGGCTCCCCTCCTTGGCCTGCCTATAAAAGGAGGGGTGGAGGAGGACAGAGTCACCCATCCTCGCATTCCCCCTCTTCTGCCTTCTACTCTTGCTAGTTATGACGAAGAAGAGAGCATGGAGCCAGCCCCCGGGCTCTTGGCCGGAGCTAACGTTGCCGCGCGCAGGTGCTGGCGCTCGGGGAGTGAGCTTGGTCCTTACTGTGGTGAATCTCTTGGTTCCTTCGAAGCTCGGCCGGGAGGCGGGGCTAGAGAACATTGGTAATCCCAACATTGTCCCTCCCGGAAGCCTTGGGGCTGATGTCGACGAGAGGCGTGCCGTTATGTCTGCCAGGGTGGGGAGCGGCGTGCTCTGAGCCCCTTGTCCATCTCGTTCGCTCGCCATCTCCCTGGAGAAGGTTTCCGGCCTGAGCCTCGGCCTTCCCCTGGAACGGTGTTGACGAGGATGAATTTGGGGAACAATGAGAAGACGGGAGGCAGGTCGTCCACTAGGAGCACGACTACATCGATGTGTTTGTGTCGTACTGGCGACCTGCCGCCCGTCTACCTGGCTCTTCCCCCCTTTTCCTGGCGCCGTCATCACTGTTGCTTCCTGCTGTCGGGAAAGGGCATGTCCCCCTGGCGTCTTCGTCTCCTTTGGGAGTCTTCCGGCTGGGCCCCGATGTCTTCCTCTGTCGGTGCCTGTGCTGGAGTTCCCCGCCCAGCCCTGGAGATGGTGACCAGGGTGTCGTCGAGGTGCTCCACACATCTTCCTCCTTCGTAGCCTCGCCGCCCCCGATCTCGTCAAGCTGCACCTGTTAGTTCCTGACGGGGATCGGGCTGGTGTTGTGTCGGCGCGCCGCCCATCCTCCTCTTTTCCCACCGTGCTACCTGGGATAAGAGGAACAAGAAGATGAGTTTACGGAGCACTTATCTTTTTTCAATCTTAAATCTGTAGACACTTGCCAAATTTTAATTCAAATAATGTAATCCTCGAGTTCATGTTTGTGTTCTGTAATGCTTGTACTTGTATCAGCATGTTAATGAAAAATATGAAACTTGTCGGGGATCCGTGCATGTGTATGTCCATGCAGAGGTGAGATGCCTCTTTAATGCAAATAAACGAGTTTTCTCGGCAAGCTACCTTGCCGACACCCTTTTTATCTGCTAGAGAATCATATCTGCCGGGGAACAGACAAAGGCACTAGCCCCCCACCAACTTCTTTTCACCAAGGGCTAGTACAACCATCCTGACCGAAGCAACGTTCGAGTCTGGGATGGGAGCACCCAAGCCTCAAGAGAGTGGCGAGGTTTTCTTACATAGAAGTTATAGCTTACAGAACACTAACGGACAGGAGGTAGAACTTAACTATTTAGCTTGTCGGGGATTGCAGTGTCGGGCAATCTTCTCAACTTCTTGTCAAAGCCAAGTTCACGGCATGAACCTGCAGCTTCATGTAGATGAGAATGAATGCAGGATGCAATCCTATCTATATTCATATGGATATGCTCATGAAATGCTTATGCAGTGATCTTGGAATGCTCCTGCATGCATGCAATCTTGGTTGGGCCCCCCCTCTGGAGCGCTTCTTTATTTTTCTCTCACATGGGGTCATCGCCCCGTCTTGTACAAGGGGTTACATGCAACTGAGGCAAGGCCTGTACAATGGGTGGTTGCCGGGCAGAGCCCGACAGTCGCGCCTTACGGTTAGAACTTACGGAGATGCTCAATATTCCATGAGTTTTGCAATTTAATGACATCCCCGGTCTCCAGACGGACTGCGCCAGGTCTGGTGACTCGTACTACCCGGTAAGGGCCTTCCCACTTCGGTGATAACTTGTGTGTACCCTGCGTGCACTGAACGCACCTAAGGACAAGGTCACCTTCCTCAAAACACCTGGCATGAACGTTGCGGCTATGATAGCGATGCAGGGCTTGTTGATAGCGTGCAGCACGCGTAGCAGCCCGGAGACGGTTCTCCTCGAGTAGCACAGCGTCGTCACGCTGGTGCTCATCTTGCGCTACTTCATCGTAGGCAAGCACTCGAGGCGACCGATAAATAAGTTCCATGGAGATAACTGCTTCTGCCCCGTAGACCAGGGAGCAGGGAGTCTACCCAGTAGCTCAGTTTGGTGTCGTTCTGAGGGACCAGAGAACTACCGGTAGCTCCTCGATCCACCGCCTGCCGTGCTTCTGCAAAATATCAAAGGTTCTTGTCTTGAGTCCACGCAGCACTTCAACATTCTCCCTCTCAGCTTGTCCATTGCTCCGGGGGTGTGCCAAAGTGGCGAATGAGATCTTGCATCCGAGGGCATGAACATATTGCATCAAGGCGTGGCTCGTGAACTGGGTGCCATTGTTGGAATGATCCTTGCCGGAATTCCAAAATGACACACTAGATCTTTCAAGAACTTGATAGTTGCCTGAGTAGTCACCTTTCTCATGGAAGCTACTCCCGGCCACTTTGTAAACATGTCAATGGCAACGAACAAGAATTCAAAGCCCCCGATAGCTCGGGGGGAAGGGTCGAGGATATCGAGCCCCCGGACCAAAAACGACCATCAAAGAGGAATTGTTTGAAGCGCTTCGGCAGGCAGGTGGATTCTCTTGGAACGGAACTGGGAGGCTACACATTTTGTGACGAGCTCGACTGCATCTTTGAGGGTTGTGGGCCAATAGAATCCCTGTCGAAACACTTTCCCAACTAATGCCCTTGATCCAATGTGGGAGTCACACATGCCTTTATGTATTTCAGCCAGCAGTAACTTTCCTGCTTCCGGCAGATACACTTCAATTTCACACCGTTGGGCCTCCTTCTATACATAGTGCCACTGACAAACTGGTACATACTGGCCCTCCAGGCTACTTTTTTAGCTTCATCTTGGTTGCCGGGAAGCTCTCCGGTTTGGAGGAAGTGGACAATGAGCCTTGCCCAAGTTGGAGCCTAAGGCTCGGCAACGAGGACTAATGGCACCTCCTCTGTTGCGGGAGCACCAGCCTCGTTCGCGGGGTTCATGGACCCGGCTGGAGGAGGTGGTCCGGCAGGCTGTGAGGAGTTGTTTCCGACATGGTCTCTACTGGGAGCGGATGGATCTGTCGGGAGAGGCTTACAGGTGTCGAACTTTCTCATTTTCTGGGCCATTGTTGTTGGGGATACGGAGGATTGTGTGAGATGGAGAACAAAAGTTCTTGGTTCCACAGGAAGCTTCTATGCAGGACACTTTGACAGATGATCAGCTATGCTATTTTCCGCATGGGGTACGTGCTTTCTTTGCAATCCATCAAAGTGATTCTCCAATCTCCTCACTTCCTTGACATATGCCTCCATCAATGGGATTTGATAATCCTTATTGACTTCTCTCACCACAAGCTGTGAATCTCATCGAATGATCGGTTTCTTAATTTCCAATTCCATTGCAATCGTCGGCCCGGCAAGGAGCCCTTCATACTCAACTGTATTGTTGGTTGCTTCTTCCCGGGTAAAATGCATTTGGACAACGTACTTCAAATGCTCCCCGGAGGGGGCGGCGAGAAGCACACCAGCTCATGCACCTTGTAGGGAAAAAGCATCATCAAAATACACAATCCATTCCTAGGGAGATAGTTGTCTCTGTTGCCTCCTCATCAGGGGTTAGCGTCCATTCTACAATAAACTCTGCCAATGCCCTGCTCTGAATAGTTGATGTGCTCTCAAACTTCAAACCAAAGCTGGATAACTCCAAAGCCCACTCCACTATTATGTCGATAGCCTCAGGGTTTTGGAGTATCCTTTGCAACGGGGAGCGAGTGACAACTGTAATCTCATGGGCTTGGAAGTAGTGGCGCAGTTTCCTTGACACCATGATGAGGCCAAAGATCAACATTTGCACGCCAGAGTACCTTGATCTAGCCCCATGTAATAGGGAGCTGACGAAGTACACTGGGCACTGCACCACTTTCTTCCTTGCCGCGTCCTTGAGGTTGCTCTCGCTGCCATGCTCACAGTTGTCCTGATCCTTTTCTGGCCCTGTCGGCCTCTGTTCACTCTCTTCCTCATCCACTTCCGTTGTGCTACCAAGGATGCGCTGACCACTTGGTTGGTTGCCGCTAAGTACATAAACAACGGCTCCTGGGGCTTGGGAGCAACCAGGGTAGGCACAGACGACAAATAGGCCTTTGATAACCCACAAGTGTAGGGGGTCAGTTGTAGCCTCTTTCGATAAGTAAGAGTGTCGAACCCAACGAGGAGCTAAAGGTAGAACATATATTCCCTCAAGTTCTATCGACCACTAATACAACTCTACACACGCTTGATGTTTACTTTACCAAGAACAACTATGAAACTAGAAGTACTTTGTGGTTTTTGTGGGATAGGTTTGCAAAAATATAAAGAGCACGCAAATGAAAAGTAGGGCTGTTAAGATAAAGACACAACTAAATTAGTTTTAGTAGAGAGCTTTTTGTCACGAGAAAGTTATTTGTCCCTAGGCAACTGATAACTAGACCGGTAATCACTATTGCAATTTTATTTGAGTGAGAGGCATAAGCTAACATACTTTCTCTTCTTGGATCATATGCACTTATGATTGGAACTCTAGGAAGCATCCGCAACTACTTAAGATCATTAAGGTAAAACCCAACCATAGCATTAAAGTATCAAGTCCTCTTTATTCCCATACGCAAACAACCTACTTACTCGGGTGTGTGCTTCTGTCACTACGCCACCCACCATAAGCAAATCATGAACATATTGCAAACCCTACAGCGGGGATCCCTCACGCTTGCGCGACACGGGGAGCACCTATGGGGACCCCGACTCATAATTCGAGATCACCGAATGCACGTGTACAGTGATCCCAGAGATCAATGCTCACTGAACACACAGAAGCTGAATAACAAGAGTCTTACATCCATACATACCGTGTTACACAAATTGTGACCTTTAAGGTCAAGTCTTGAGTATAAATCATTGCAATGGAAATCTTCAATAACTACTTGGACCCGTGCCATCTGCCTTAACCCTACAGGCATTTTGACTGGGAAGCATCCTAGCTCGCATGTTCGTCACCAAGAAATCTTCAACATATCATGTTCTTTCATGCCTGGCCAATAAAATAACTAGTGGCAAGCCAATGAGTACTTTGAATGCACTCGCAAGCAACCCAAGTGTGATGACAGAATAATTATGCAGGGTTCTACTACTGAATTGGCATTTTTGCATAAAACTAGTTTTCCTCATGCAAGTGTGATCAACATGTATCAAGGACATGCATGTGTCTGCAACAAGTATCGGGAGGTTACAGACATCAATATCGAGAAAGAGTTGTAATCACCTCATGCTCAAGCTCATCGTGACTTTCTCAAGAATCACATCATCAATATCACTGAACCGTGTTGTTTTCCTCACACACACACACACCAGGTTTCGCAAACATTGGACGTAGCCCAAGAGTGGTTACCCAACTGTCCTTGACCATGGACATGGCTATTTGAATAGTTTTACACTCTGCAGAGGTTGCACACTTTACCCACAAGATCCGGGGAACTTCCGTATCATCCACGACCCGTGGTACTTCAAGTACCCGGGCTAAGCACCCGATCACTATCTTTCCCTAGACGAAACTACATGGAGTCCACTCGATTGGTAGCAACCCCCGTGCCGAACATTTCACATCTTAAAATCGTGGAGCCTCGCTCCCATATCACATACCATGGGCACGGGGTACCAACGGTGTGTTCGGTGCCCTGTGAAAACAGTCATGGCCGCCTATCCAAGCGCGACCCCGTCCCAAGAGTGACCTCATGTCACTCCCGTCACTAGTAATGCGGGCACCATGCTAGTATCGACCTAGGTAATCAACAATGCCCTTTCCCATGTAAGGGTAGAGTGGTTGCGCATGTAAGGTTGGAATAACGGTCGCAAAAACAGCACACACACTTGCCTCGGTACACCACTTCGCCGTCAAGTGGTTACCCAACTCATCATCTCCCTCGGGCATAAGTGACACCCGACAGGGTTTTTGAAAAGTCTTTTGAAAGTACTATTCCTCGTTCACCATGCATATACCCATCCCATATGCGTAGCAACTACCATAGCATCCTATCTACTCCCACCGGCATAACCCTCATAAGGAGGTAGGGTCATGCACCATGCAAGTATCAACGAGGAAGTAACGGTGGCAAACCACCCCTTCTGGTCACCTCATCATCATGTCGCCGATGCAAGCAATAAAAGTGCTATATGACATGCATAAAAAGGGTTTCATAGACATGGTCAAAGGGCTGCTTGCCTGGTTCATCAGAGTCTTCAAGTCTTCTGGTCCTTCTCCAAGTATTTCGTCTACTTCGTCAACTAACATCGGAAAAACAAACACAATAAGCAACACAACAAGGCAACATAGAAGTGCTCTACAAATGTGAGTTGGACTTTTCTAGGATACCCTTGGTCATGTGAAAAATGACCAAAGTGGTTTCATTGGGATTGGATCAGTAGATGTTCTTGAACATTACAATATAATGGAATCAAGGGATTAATGGATTTGCAAGAAGTGCACAGAAACATTATATTGAAAAATGAGCAAAGGCACCCATTTAACAAAGCAAGATTTTAGAAGCCTCTCGGAGTTGGTTTTACTGGATTTGGAGTTCAAATGATTTTCCTATGAATTGGCAAAGTTGACAAATATGAAGAAATGGCTCATTATTTTTGGGGGTACAGAAAGTATTAATAAAAATGTTCATAAACTAAGTTATGAACTTAGAAGCATCTAGGAATTTGAATCATGGCATTTGGATCAATTGTGAGCTCTGTGATTTTCTAAAGTTCATCACAGAAATAGGAAAAATAGGATTTGATAAATATTTGTGAAGGAAATGCTTCTGTAAAAATTTGACAATAGGACCACGTGGTAGGGCATGATTTTAGAAACTACTAGAAATTTGAATCATCAAATTTGGAGTTAATTTGAATTATTTATGGATTTTTGAAGTTGACTGGAAAAAGAAAAAGGAAATAAGGCTTTAACCTTATCCTGCGCACATGGCGACAGATAGAGCGTGGGCCGGCCCAGCGGCTCGGCTGCGCGGGCAGAGGTGGTGACGCCGAAGGCCTACTGCGGGAAGGCGCCACCCAGCAGGGCAAGCGAATCGGACCGAAGCCGTTTCCACTTAACCCGACTGGTGGGCCGGCTCGGTCGCCTATGCCGCTGACGGGCGGGCCCCTTGCCAGCTGGCGGGGCAGTCATCCTCTACCTCCCGCTCGAGGTAGAGCAGGGGAGGCAGAGCGCACGCCAGCGCTTGTCCGGCGATAGCCGGGGCCTCCGGCCGTCTCCCACGGCGCTCCGCCTATGGGCGAGCTCAGCGCAGAGCGGCGCATCCTTTGGTGCAGGTCACGGCCGCCGGAGGGGGCCGAGGTGACCGCAGCTTTGACGGTGGCGGGGGAGGTCATCGGCCGTCCGTGGCTCTTGGGGTTCGAGCATCCCCGCGACATTTCGAGGAGGTGGGGAGGTTCACCGGACCACGGGGAGCCTTTGTGTGGAGGAAAGGGAGGGAGGTGAGCTCGGTGTTGCTCGAATTTGAGCGAGCCGGAGCGGTGGCCGTGCGGTGGTAGGAGGAGAAGGAAGGTGCAGGAGGAGGATCAGGCTGCTCGAGGAGGTTGCTGGGGGGAAGAGGGAGTGAACCGAGGCCAGAGAGGGCTCGGGGTGGCCTTTTATGGCGGGGCAATGGTGCACTGTGAGCTCATGCGCCGGCGAGGCTGTTGCCGTCGCTGCAAGCCACGGGGGCGCGCGTGGGCGTGTCTGGGGTGCTCGTGGGGTTGGTCTAGGGCGAGGGGAGAGAAGAGAGATAGCGGGAAGGGCCAGAGCATCGCGCGTGTGAGGCTACCCATTGGAGCGCTCGGGCGGCCGGTGCGCGTGCGAGAGGAGGCAGGAGGAGGGAGAAGGAAGAGGGGTACCAGGCCGTGGCGTGTTGAGGACGCTGAGGAGCATCGTCGGGTGCGCCGGGGAGGCCCGAGGTGGCCGGAGGTGCTTGGCAGGGGCGGCTACAGTGCGGGAGCGCACTGTAGCGCGCTCCAGAGCGCCCAAATGGCTGGCATGGCCATTTTCTATCCAATGTCGACGCATCCAAAGGTGTCTGGTAGCTCTAGGGGGAAGTAAAGAAGTGGGTTGTGGCCTTGGATGCCGTGGGGAGCCAGTAGGAGAGGAGAGAGGCAGAAGAAGAGGGAGAGAGGGGTTGTCCAGGGAGGTAAATGGGGGTATTTTACCCCTGAATCATTGAGAAATGGCCAGGGGAGAGTTACTGGAGGTAGGATAGGACTAGGAGGAGCTGTGGTAAAAAGTTGAGCTCAAGGAGAATAGTGTAAGTGGTCAAAATGGTGATTTTTGAAAAGTGACAGAAGGTGTTTGATGCAAATTTGGGCAAGCAAATTAATTCTACTTGACATGAGACTTGACAGGATCAAATGGCATATAGAAATAGGGTATTCCACCAAGTTTGAGCTCATTTGAAGAAACTTGCCAATGTAACTTTGGTAAACCCTAAAAATCAGCAGAAATGACTTTTCCAATCTCCAGTCATGCAAATCATCCCTCCTTGATGCACCACTTGGTGTAGTGTCATCATTTGGGGTTGTGATCATGTCCACAAAATTTGAGGTCACAAGTAAAAACTTGGCAATGTAGAGTTGATCAAATTTCAAAATGGACAGAAATGGTTTTGAGGGGATTTAATGATGTTTTCTTGATCTTCAAGGCATGAGGCTTTGTAAGATCATCAAATATGTCATATTTGACATGATAGAATTTCCCTAGAATTTTTAAACAATATTTCCTTTGTAAATATTTCAAAAGCTTGAAATATCCAGAAAGGGTTTTTGAAGGATTTGCCCAATATTTTGAACATGACCATGTGTTGAAACTCTTATATATGGACAATATATGTCCTATGAGTTTCCCTGAATTTTGAAAAATATTTTTGAAACAGTTAAATAATTTTAACCTATTAAAGACCATTTCTAGCCTAAAGAAAAAGCCTTTAAATAAAATGTAAAAATAACTTTTAAAATTATAATTTTGTGGTTTAAGGGAGTCCTATACCTAATAGGATTCAAATATACCTTTTGAAAGATTTTTCACACCCCAAATCAAGTACTTGCAGTACAAACCTCAATTTAGGGGTTTTTGGAAAACTAATTTTAGAAAATACTATTTGGCCAAATTATTTTTATAAGAAAATACTATATTGTTCTATACACATGGCATGATCATTAGAAAAAGGTTTTGGATCAAGGAGATGAAGTATAAGAGTTGGATGATCTATTTGATTTTTAGAGCACTTGCAAATAGCAAACAGAAAACCAATCAAGCAAGGTCAAAAACACTCAAAAGTTTTTGCCAAACCACATTTTAGCATGATTATTAGCTTAAGTGTTGTGGCATGAAAATCGGGGTGTGACAGCACCATAGGACAGTACCAATAATAAAACATGCAACTCAAACCAATCACGATCATCAATTAACCCATAGGACAAAAAGGATCTACTCAAACATCATAGGATAGCCATACATCATTGGGAAATAATATAAAGCATTGAGCACCATGTTTAAGTAGAGATTAAAGTGGGTAGAAGAAGGGTTACACCGCTGCATAGAGGGGGGAAGAGTTGGTGATGATGGCGGTGAAGTTGTTGGTGTAGATTGCGGTGACGATGATGGCCCCGGCGGCACTTCGGTGCCACCGGAAGCGAGGGGGGGAGAGCCCCCCTCCTCCTTGTTCTTCCTTGACCTTCTCCCTAGATGGGAGAAGGGTTTCCCCTCTAGTCCCTGGTCTCCATGGCGTGGGAGGGGTGAGATCCCCTTCAAGGTTGGATATGTCTCTTTGTCTCTCTCAGTTTCTGCGTTTTCAGATCCTTGCCTTCCACAGTTTCGTAAATTCCCGGAGATCCGTAATTCCGATTGGGCTGAATTTTGGAAACGATTTTTATCCGGATATTAGTTTTCTTGCACCGAAAGAAGGGAATCAACCGCCTTACAGAGTGGCCACGAGGGCCCAGGGCGCACCTGCCCCCTGGGCGCGCCCCTCACCCTCATGGGCCACTCGGGCATCGTCTCTGTATTATCCCGTTTGGACTCCATTTGATATGGATATTCTGTGAAACAAAAAACATGCAACAAATAGGAACTAGCACTGGGCACTGGATCAATATGTTAGTCCCAAAAATAGTATAAAAAGTTGGCAAAAGTATGAAAGTTGTAGAATATTGGCATGGAACAATCAAAAATTATAGATACGACGGAGACGTATCAGCATCCCCAAGCTTAATTCCTGCTCGTCCTCGAGTAGGTAAATAATAAAAAGATATTTCTTTATGTAGAATGCTACCTAGCATAATCTTGATCATGTAATCTAATCATGGCATGAATATTAAGACACGAGTGATTCAAAGCAATAGTCTATCATTACGTGCATACTTACGTGCATACTCTGTCACATAACGGTTCACCTTACGTGCATGCTTCGGGAATCACAAACCTCAACACAAGTATTACTGCAATCCACAACTACCCACTAGCATGACTCTAATATCACCATGTTTATATCGCAAAACTATTGCAAGGAATCAAACATATCATATTCAGCGATATACAAGTTTCTGTAGGATTTTATGACTAACCATGTGAATGACCAATTCCTGTCAACTCTCTAAATAGATATAAGTGAAGCAATAGAGTTTAAATTATTTCTACAAAAGATATGCCCATTCTCTAACAAATATAAGTGAATCAAAAGAGCATTCTACAAATGGCAGTTTTCTATGTGAGGAGAAATAGGCAATCCAAACTTCAAATGACATAAGTGAAGCACAAGAAGCATTCTATAAAGCCATACTCAAAAGATATAAGTGAAGTGAAAAGAGCATTCTATAAATCAACCAAGGACTATCTGATACCAGCATGGTGCATTTATTAAAAGGAAAAATAAAAAGCACACGACACTCCAAGAGTTTACGCATATCATGTGAATGAAACGAATCCGAAAACATACCGATACTTGTTGAAGAAAGATGGGATGCCTTCCGGGGCATCCCCAAGCTTAGACGCTTGAGTCTCCTTGAATATTTACTTGAGGTGCCTTGGGCATCCCCAAGCTTGAGCTCTTGCCTCTCCTCCTTCTTCTCACATCGAGACCTCCTCGATCTTCGAACACTTCATCCACACAAAACTTAACCGAACTTTTAGTGGCGGGGTTAGTGCATATGATCAATGAAATACCATCATGTACTACTCTAACATTATTTT
Source organism: Secale cereale (assembly GCA_902687465.1). Taxonomy (NCBI): domain Eukaryota; kingdom Viridiplantae; phylum Streptophyta; class Magnoliopsida; order Poales; family Poaceae; genus Secale; species Secale cereale. Next base: position 296,287,409 of record LR738715.1, on the reverse strand, counting down.
ATAATTATGAACAAACATTACCCACTGTATTCTATCACAATTCTATGGCCCCAAGTCAAGGAGGCTTCAACAAGAATTCAAACATATGCAAATAATGAAGCTATAACAACAATCTGTGAAAACAAGACAGTATGTAGTAATCTGAACATTAACCATACTTCTGTAACTCTAACAATTATGGAAAAATTAGGAAAAATCAACAATTTGTATAGAAAGACTTTTCAAAAAAGTTTCAGATCATTTTGACGTTCCAGTAAAAAATGTAAAATCGCGCACTACAGCCAAAGTTTCTGTTTTTGCACCGCACAAACCAACAAGCAGTTTAATCATCCTAAAGGAAACTCTTGGAACATTATTTTTATAATACAATGGAATTGTACAAGGGGATAATTATTTTTGTTGAAAAGTTTCTTTAATTAAGATTTGCAAAGTTTCCATGGGCATGAACAAAGTTCAAGGAGCTCCCCCATTTCAACGATGCTCGTCCTTCTTACTTTCACTTTTCTTTTGAAAAAGTTTTAGGTTCCCCTCTTTATTTTTTTGTTTTTAAACTTTATAAAAGCACACAACAGAAATAAATGACTCTCTAAAACTTTCGGGTTGTCTCCCTGGCAGCGCTTTCTTTAAAGCCATTAAGCTAGGCATATAGTCCTCAAGTAATTGATCCACCCGGATCCCAAGGTATATCAAAGACAATTTTAATTAGCAATGATTTGGCATTTAGTAGTGAGCACAAAGTGATATGTGTCATGCAAAAACAAAGTCTAACTCTCTTCCTATGCATAGGCATGTCATACAAGAACAATTCATGCACATCAAGGAAAGGCCAATGCATAGTATAAGCAGTTTCTTGCAAATTTATCGTGTTGGAAACATAGAGAGAAGGAGACGTAGTTCCTCTCTCATAATAATTGCAAGTAGGAGCAGCAAGCATATGCGTATTATATTCATCAAAAACATCATGTGTAGTACTAGAACGCAACCCATCAATATAATCCTTAATAAGTGCAAACTTCTCCGATATAGTGTAGTTTGGAGAATTCAAAAAGATAATAGGACTATCATGTGTGGGTGCAATAGCAACTATCTCATGTTTAACATAACGAACTATAGCAAGTTCATCTCCATAGGCATAATCACTGTTTAAGAATTCACTCGAAAAATCAGTTAACGGGCCAGTTAATCGCTACTCACAGCATGGTCGAATCGAATAACCCCTATTCGTCGCGTTAACTTGTCGGGCCGATTAATTGGCCAGTTAGACCGACTAATCAGTTGTCATGCCGATTAATCCCCACTAGCCCATTAACGAGTGGACAAACAAAGCCCAATTTTTTGGCTCGTAACCCCTTCCAGCCCCATCATGCTCCTTAATAGCTAGGATTAATAGTTTTTCCTCCTCTCTATGGTTTTCATATGTGTACAATAACATGTTTTGGTATACTACATAGTTGTGAGCATGAGAGTTTGGCATAATACATAAAAATCTAGATATATGTTGGCAAGTTCCTATTCAATCTACCAATTAATGGTCGACCGATTAATCCAGTTAATAGACCGATTCACCGATTAATTGCTACTCCTAGACCGGCCGAGCAGCTACCAGTTAACGATTTCTTGAATATTGGGCATAATTCATATTGGCATCTTGGCCACAAGCATAGCAAGCATCATCAAAAAGGGATATTTCAAACGAATCAAAGGGATCATAGAAATCATCCTTCGGTAAGCACGAAGGGAAATTAAACAATGTATGAGTTGAAGAGTAACTCTCATTAGAAGGTGGGCACGAGTAGCTAATCCGCTCTTCCTCCTTTTGTTCTCCGCTCTCCTCCTCATCTTTTTCATCCAATGAGCTCACAATGTCATTAATTTCTTCTTCCATAGACTCCTACAAAATATTAGTCTCTTCTTGGATAGCGGAGGAGTCCTCAATATATGGTTTAACATAGGCATTAGAAGCATAATTATCATAACAATACTTAAATATGGCAAAATTATCAGATTTGTAAAGAGTAGCATCATACTTTTCAATCAAAGAAGCAATTTCATAAGCACCCTTAAAAGCAACAAATTCTTCAATTTTTTGAACATCATAGTAACTATAAACACCCTTAGCATACGAAGATACGATTCCATTATCACTAAACTCACATTGGTAGGGAAGGTGTTTCGTAGGGTCTTCGGAACAACAAGTAAAATCATATATTTCACATAAATTCCAAGCATTGCATTGCAAACGATGAATTTGATCCAGTAAAAGTTTCCCTTTTTCAGATATGCGGTGTCGCACATAACAAGCATGCTCGTCTAAAGATTCTTTTTCCTCAACTAAGCTAGTTGGGGTTTCAGCCCGAGCACATAGGGATCGAAGATGATCCAAGTAATAAGCTTCAGTAGTGTGATAGATTTTGAGTGGTTCTTCAACCATTGGTTCAGTAGGTACCACTATTTTTTTGGTATTTTGCGTTTCCTACCCATAACTAAAGATATAAAACAACTTAGAACATCAAATAAAATCTACTTAGTGATAAAGCAAACAAGCACACACGAGAATATTCACCCCACGCTATTGCTCCCCGGCAATGGCACCAGAAAAAGGTCTTGATAACCTGCAAGTGTAGGGGATCAGTTGTAGCCTCTTTCAATAAGTAAGAGTGTCGAACCCAACGAGGAGCTAAAGGTAGAACAAATATTCTATCAAGTTCTATCGACCACCGATACAACTCTACGCATGCTTGATGTTTACTTTACCTAGAACAAGCATCAAAACTAGAAGTACTTTGTGGTTTTGTGGGATAGGTTTGCAAAAATAAAAGGAGCACGCAAATGAAAAGTAGGGCCTGTTATGATAACGACAGAACTAAATTAGTTTTAGTAGAGAGCTTTTTGTCACGATAAAGTTATTTGTCCCTAGGCAATCGATAACTAGACCGGTAATCATTATTGCAATTTTATTTGAGGAGAGGCATAAGCTAACATACTTTCTCTTCTTGGATCATATGCACTTATGATTGGAACTCTAGCAAGCATCCGCAACTACTAAAGATCATTAAGGTAAAACCCAACCAAAGCATTAAAGTATCAAGTCCTCTTTATTCCCATACGCAAACAACCTACTTACTCGGGTATGTGCTTCTGTCACTCACGCCACCCACCATAAGCAAATCATAAACATATTGCAAACCCTACAGCGGGGATCCCTCACGCTTGCGCGACATGGAGAGCACCATAGGACAGCACCAATAATAAAACATGCAACTCAAACCAATCATGATCGTCAATTAACCCATAGGACAAAACGGATCTACTCAAACATCATAGGATAGCCATACATCATTGGGAAATAATATATAGCTTTTAGCCCCATGTTTAAGTAGAGATTTGAAAGTGCAACTAATCCCCGGGTGGTTTTGGTAATTAACAACAACATATATATCATTGAACTAATATTCTCTTGAGAATCATTTCAGAAAAGTTCGATGATATGGGTATGGAAATGTCTGAAGAAGTGGACCCCTCAAAATGCTAAGACAAGCATTGGCAAAAGCTCAAGACTCCTTTTTGGTTTAGTGATCAAAGATCACATTGAGTCCATAGGAAAGCCAATACTATTAAAAGGGGATGAGGTTGTGTTAATGTTCTTGTTGCTCAAGTGCTTGGTGATCTAACTCCCTCAACTATCAGCACTATTCACTACTTAACACACACCCATAAGTAATCTCGGTCACACCGATTTCTCCAACTCAGTCCCACCGAGATGAACCACTTCAGTTGTTTCTCCAAACCCTAGCTTCTCGGTCAAACCGATTCTGAGTTTCGGTCTCA